>OX422219.1:160124311-160436811 GCA_949130495.1 Sambucus nigra | reverse complement strand
GTGCCGTGTCCTGCGAAATCAACACGGTGTCACTATCAATAGAATGTGTAGTGACAATGGCACTGAGTTTAAAGAAGCAAAATTAGATCTTTTATGTGATAGCCTCGGAATCAAACACAAATTTTCGGTCGTTAGGACTCCTCAACAAAATGGGATTGTTGAGAGGAAGAATCAGACGATTCAAGGATGGCTAGATCTATGCTTTTGGGTCATAAAGTTACTAGAAGATTTTGGGCAGAGGCGGTGTCTACCGCCTGCCATATGGTGAATAGGGTATATCTTCGTCCACACACTCTTACGACGCCCTACAAATTGTGGACTGGAAAGAAGCCCAACCTTTTATATTTCCGTGTCTTTGGGAGCAAATGCTACATCCTACGGGATAGAGAGCAAATAGGAAAGTTCAACTACCGAAGCGACGAGGGGAAATTTTTAGGTTATTCATCATCTACCAGACCTTATCGAGTGTATAACCTAAATAGATCTAAGGTTATGGAGTCAATAAACGTAACCATGCAAGATGATGAACCATGGGCGTTTATTGATTCTAACCTTTTGGGTGAGGGTGACACACTTTCTACTAAAGATCCCGTTGTACCTCCCATACCCAAAGTGGATCCTATTCCTGACTTAGGGGACACTCATGCTTGGGTTCGCAAGAGTCATGATCCTTCTACTATATTAGGAGATCACATCCTAGGGGTCAAGACTCGTGCTCAGCTAGAGAACGTTGCTAGCCATATTTTCTACACGTCCAAAGTTGAGCCCAAGAACTATAAGGAAGCTCTCAAAGATGAACACTGGATATGTGCTATGAAGGATAAGTTGCTTCATTTTAGAAAGAATGATGTCTGGGAACTCGTTGCCCGACCTAGTGAGACAAATATGATAGGTACCAAGTGAATCTTCAAGAATAAGGTGCATGAGACTGGTACTATTATCCAAAATAAGGCTAGTTTGGTCGCTCAAGGCTACACACAGATTGAGGGTGTAGACTTTGGCGAGACATTCGCTCCTGTTGCGAGGCTTGAGTCTGTCATCTTCACTTTAAGTCATATCATATGGATGTGAAGAGTGCCTTTTTTTATGGCATTCTACAGGAGGAGGTTTACGTGGGATAACCAAAAGGATTTTAAGACCCCTGATCACATCTACTATATGAGGAAATCCTTGTATGGTTTGAAGCAAGCACCCCGTGCTTGGTACGAGAGGCTTACTTTCTATCTCTTAGCACGTTTCTTCAAGAGAGGGGGAGTTGATATGACGTTGTTCATCTGGAGAGATGATGGTGCTGTTTTGGTTGCCCAGGTCTATGTAGATGACATAGTCTTTGGATCTAAATGCCCTCAGAATGCTCAGCACTTTGAGGAGTAGATGAAGAGTGACTTTGAGATGAGCATGGATGGTGAGCTTACTTTCTTCCTTGGTCTCTAGGTTCGTCAGCTAGAGGATGGGATGTTCATCTCCTAATACAAGTATGCTAGAGACCTTGTGAAGAAATTTGGTCTAGACTCCGCTAAGCATTCACGTACACCAATGAGTACCTCAACTAAGCTTAGCAAGGACACTTAAGATGAGGATGTAGAGCAAACCGTGTATAGGAGTATGATAGATAGTCTTCTCAACTTGACTGTCAGTGGTCCTGACATCGCCTTTAGTGTTGGCGTCTGTGCACGATATTAGGCATCCTCGAAAGAGTCACACTTACTCGCTCTTAAACATATTATCAAATACGTGAGTGGGACTCTCTCACTTGGCATTTGGTATTCCTTTGATACCAATGACCGTTTATCCGCCTATTCGGATGTCAATTGGGCCGGGGATGCAGATGGGTGTAGGAGCACTTCTGGTGGGTGCTTCTTCTTTAGTTCTGCTCATTTCTCTTAGTTGAGCAAGAAGCAAAACTCCATCTATTTATCCACTGCGGAGGCTGAGTTCTTAGTCGCCGGGAGTTGTTGCACACAACATCTATGGATGAAGCAGCTATTGGAGGATTATGGAATATCACAGGACATCATGCCTATTTCCTGTGATAACACGAGCGCGATACACATATCCCGTAATCCAATCCAACATTCGTGCATAAAACACATTAGGATACGCGAGCACTTTAACCGTGAGCTGGTAGAGGAAAAGGTCGTATCTTTGAGTTTTGTATCTACCGACCTCCAGTTAGCCGATATCTTCACGAAGCCTTTAGATGCCCTTAGATTCGAGAGTCTTAGTAAGTCTTTAGAAATTTTCACAGTTGACTAAGGGGTGGCCACCAAGTCTAAAGTAGGATGCATTTTTCTTGATCATATCATTTTATTCCTATCTTTAGATTGTATCATTAGTATATTTATTTGTTTGTTTTTTATTTTTTTTTTAAATTGAAGAATCCAAAAAGTTTTCTATTGATAAATTTTTTGAAAAACACAAAAAGAGTTTTGTAATTTGTTTGCATCGTTTATGGATGAACATTTAAGATAACCATAAGTCACAATTCCATTCCATATTTCACGTGACTGTTTGACAGTGATTTGAGATGTTACATCATTTCATCCACGTGTTTTACATTATTTGGAGTCTTTAAGATGTGATTCATGATATCTTCAACATGTTTGGCTCCTTATCTCCTTTATTGCACACATGCACGGTATTATTTGAATATTGTACTTGTCTATCACATATTGGCATGAGTGTTTCCATCTCAATTTTGTCTATATAACAAACAAAATGCGATAAAACTTGACAAGATAGTAGTGCATGTAAAAATCGTTTACCGTGAGGAATTAATTGCAACAAAATATGATGAGTGAATCACGGGAAAGGTCTACGAGAGTTTAAAATTAACTCGTTGAGAAATCCACCGATTGCAAAACAGCTCGAAAAAATTAAATGGCAATAAAAAGAAAATCATGCCAACTCAAATGGGCCAATAGGTTTTAGTTTTCATCACCTCAAGACAAAAATATAATGTATAATTATTTATGAGGGAGTTTGGATTGAAAGAAATTAAAAACGGGTTTGCACGTCCTTGAAAGTCGTGAAAACGCGTTTCACACATTTTGGACGTTATTGGTGTGGAAATCACTTTGAGCTTTGATTTGCTGATTTGATTGAGTCAATTTCTTTTAATTCCACAATTTTTACATCTACAGAATATGTTGAGTTCATTCAATAGAAATATCCAACATTCATCGTGCACATATGTTATGGTTGTATGTATTGATCTTCCTGTTGAATTTGTTCACATCCCTACATTACCGCTATCATTGACTTGGTTGTTTTGGTGTTCTTTCATGGTGTGATTTTTTTTCTCTAAAAAATTTGAAAAATTCAAAAAGAAAAAGTTTATTTCCTTGTGACATTCTCCATTTGCATTGCTTATGTTCTTCATATCTGTCTATTTGGGAACATCATAAAAAGGGGGAGAACGAATTATGGGGGAGAATTGATTGTTTATTTTTATAATGATTAGCTTGCACATAATTGATATTTATTTTTGTTTGTCATTATATTTCAAACTGTTGAGCGTCACGGGTATTTGTTTCTTGTCTTATGTGTGTAGGTATCAAAATGGAGAATCATTTTTGCACACCCCGATGATGACAAAGAAAGTTTTGAAGAGTTGAAGATTTGAAGATGATCGAATTTGTGAAGACACACATTTAGTATTTCCAATTTTCAGATTTAATGGGGATATTAAAATTATATGTCAATTTCTTTAGTTTGGGCAACATAATACGGATATTTGTATATATGTACCGACATAGACCTAGGGGGAATTTGTAAGGACAAATTTTATAAATGTCCTGGTTAGAATCAAGGAATTTTCCAAGTGTCCTAGATCATAATTAAGTAAGTCTGTTACCGCTACATTCGGCATGTCTTCATGATCATCCTCGACGACCTTGATCCAAATTCATGCATCCATCATCTTCGTACGTACATTATGTGTCAAGCAACGTTTTGATATCTACACACATAAGCAAATTCATGTATTCATTGACATCGACCGTTTTCTCTAAAATGCCTGTTATCTCTCTATTGACCAACTCAGCTTGTCCATTGGGTCGTGGGTGGTAAGTGGTGGCGACTTTATAGGTCACGCTATATTTTCTCATCAAAGAGGCAATTGGAGGATTGTAAAAATGCGAACCTTGATCTCTAATAATTGCCTTTGGAGTGCCAAATTGAGAAAAAATGTTCTCCTTCAAAAAGCGAGCGACCGTTTTATGATCGTTGTTCTTCGACGAGATTCCTCAACCCATTTGGACACATAATATACCGCTAGGAGAATGTAGAGATATTGAAAAGAAGGTGAAAATAGTCCCATGAAGTTTAATCCCTAACAATCAAAAACCTCAATTACAAGAATAGGGATTATAGGCATCATGTTTCTCCGAGTGAGACTTTTAAGCATTTGACACCTCTTGTATGCCTTATTTATTATCCAATAAAAACCGCATTGTAGAATTTTTGTTATGGCCTTTTATGAGGACAATTGGCCTCCACAATCTTGATCATGGCAAAATTAGAGGACACTATCAATCTCATCGTTCGGCACACACTTCCTAATGACTTGATCGACGCAATATTTAAACAAGTATGGGTCATCAATAGAAAATGACCTTACCTCTCTCAATTTTTTTTCTTGTGAGGATCAATGAGAGGGTACCACTGTCGTGATAAGATATTTTTCGACGTTCTCATGCTGTGGAAGTATAGAGATGGAAAATAATTGCTCATCGAGAAAAGTATCTCCAATGGGTGGGGGCTCCTTACACGCATGCTCAAATGTTAAATGGGATAAATGATCGGTGTTGTATGTAAGAATTATCTCCCCACATGGACTAATGAACGACAGACACCTGTCATTCGAGGTGGCCATTTAACTATCTTGATCGGCATCAGAGGAACCTAGTCGACTGGAATGTCGACCATCTCAGAATGTAAACCATCAGGAATAAAAAAAAATTGCTCGAATGGGAGGGCGACAAACACTAAATACCAAGGGTCTCATTTATTGTATCCAGGAAATAGAAAGGCATTCCGTCTCTAGGATTATGAACCACTAGTAATAGACAACCTCCCTCAGCTCAAGGGAACACTTCAATCATTCTTAAGCACACTATACTGAGCTACTGTAGTCAGCATAAATAAAACTCACAGTGGACGTAGGCTTTCTTCATAGCCGAACCACTTTAAAAATCTTTATCTTTTGTGTGTTTGGTTAGATTGCTCTTATCATTTATCGGTGATTATAAAATTGGATCACTCCATTTTTAGACATCAACAATCGACAATAACATTGTCCGCTCTCTTTTTATCTTTGATGGTAAAGTTAAATTATGGGATAAGAAGGATCCATTTAATCAATCGTGTCTTAGTGTCCTTCTTTTGGAGAAGATACTTAGGAGCAGAATGATTAGTGAAAAAAATGATTGGGGATCCAACAAAATAATCTCTAAATTTGTCCAAAGCAAATACTACGTCTAGATATTCTTTTTTCGTAGTGGAATGGTTCATTTATGCACTATCCAAAGTAAGGTTATCACGGTATATGACTTAAGCCTTCTTATATTTCCTTTTCCTGAACACCGCCCCTATTTCAAAGTCACTTGCATCACACATGAGCTCAAACAAGAAGCTCCAATACGAAGGTTACATTATGGGCGCGGAAGTGAGCAAACTCTTAAGCTTATCAAATGCTTCTTGACACGCACAGGACCAATCAAAATGAGTGTCCTTATCTAGATGGTTACACATGGGTCTCATAATGGCACTAAAGTCCTTGATGAAGTTCCTATGGAAACCAATGTGACTAAAAAATGAACACACGTGTTTGAGTGACCTAAGGGGAGGCAAATTAAAAATAAGCTCTACTTTGGATTTATCAACTTGGATAACCTCGGAAGAGACAATGTGACCAAGGAAAATGCCTCTTGTCACCATAAAGTGGCATTTCTCCCAATTAAGTACAATTTCTTTCTCCTCACATCTCTCTAAAACGCTCTTCAAATTTGGAAACATTCATCAAATGAGTCACCGAAAATAATAAAATCATCCATAAATACCTCTAAAAATCTTTTCACCATGTCACTAAAAGTGCTTAGCATACACCGTTGAAAAGTTGTTGGTGCATTGCAAAGACCAAATGGCATTCTCTGGTAGGTAAATGTACCGAAGGGATATGTGAAAGTAGTTTTTTTTATCATCTGGTGTGATATCAATATGATTATAACCGGAGTAACTGTCAAGAAAGCAATAATGCTTGTGACTGGCTATTCTCTCCAACACTTGGTTTAGAAATGATAAGGATAAATTATACTTATGGGTGATCGCATTCAATTAATAGTTATTTATGAATAAATGTCAACCCGTAAGGACTCGAGGAGGAATAAATTCACTCTTATTATTTTTAATAATCGTGATTCCTGACTTCGTATGGACAATTTGTGTGGGGCTCACCCATTCACTTATCAGATATTTGGTATATGATACCTACATCCAATAGTTTTAACACCTCGGCCCTAACTACCTCTTTCACATGTGGGTCAAACGCCTTTGCATTTGGTGGGTAAGTTTGGCATTTTCTTCAAAAAAAATCCGATGGGTGAAAGTTAAGAGACTAATACCCTTCAAATCTGCAATTATCAACCCCAAAGCAACCTTGTACTTTTAAAAATTTCTAAAAGTTTCAACTCCTCCTTATCAAGAGAAGACGCAAAAATAACCAGAAAAGTAGCTTATTCTCCTAAATAAACATATTTAAGCTCAATAGGAAGGGGTTTCAACTCAATTTCTAAAATTTCAAGCTAAAAGGTATATGAATGAAGTTATGCGGGGGTAACTCCTCAAAACGAGAACACCACATAGCTTCTTCACAAATTTCTTCGCATTTAAGCAACGAACACATTTCATGCATTTTAGGATGAACAAAATAAAACTCATGCACAACATCTAAAGATTGAACATCGAGAGAGTTAACCATACAAGTTTCTAAAGAATCACTAAAGCAATTAAGATCAAAATTTTCTTGCACCAAAATGTCGATGAAATTAATATCTCTAACATTCTCCTCTTCGTAGAATGGTTGCCTAGCAATGTTAAAAATGTTCAATTCAAACTTTACTCTACCCATTCGGGGCGCATATCCTCCTACGTCACTCTCCCCTTATGAAGTATATTCATATACTCCTAAAAATGGTCACAGAAGTCACGGTCAACATGCTACAACAAAGCCTGAGTAATCCATGAGTCATCACTTTCAGGGCATCCCAACCAACGAATCCTGATAACGTACAAGGGGCTCGTAGGTATCGTAGTCATTTTTGAATAAAAATACCCTCAACACAATCAATATGTGAATGAACTGGCTGCGTCGAATCTACAAGGAGGGGAATCGAAAGAACATGTGAACCCCGAAATAGAGTCAAATTTGACACATTAAATATGGGATGTGTCCAGAAACTCTCGGGTAGGACTAGCTTATATGCATTATCGTCACAACGATGAAAGACAGGAAAAAGACTAAATCGATACATCTATAACTTTGTGGCCTTGACCACCTGTTGCTTGTGCTGAAAATACACCATAATAAGATAGACAAACTAAAAATAAGGTACCAATGATGAGAATCTGCTTGTTCCTTGTAGGAAGCATACACGGGCTATAGATGTGTTTGCACGTTATCATGAATGGATAACATCTTGGCAACAAAACCAGTTGATTTTTGGCTCACTGTCATAGTAGGGGGAGTTTCAGTAAGGTCTATGTGCAATAAAGGAGAAGACCCAAGTACAATGTAAAAAGGAGAAAGTCCAGTTGAACGATTGATGAAATTATTGAAAGCAAATTTTGCTTGAGTAAAAACCAACTCTTAAGTCTTAGGTGGCTCACTAACTAAGCACCATAAAAGATCACCCAAATTCTGATTGACCACTTGAGTCTGACCATCCACCTGAGGTTGGAAGGATGTGGAAAAGTGAAGTGTGCATCGCAATAATTTTCAAAGAGTTAGCCAAAGATGCCCCGTAAAACGAATATCCTTATCAGACATGATACTCCTCGATACCCCATGTAAATGGACAATCTAACGAAAGTTGAGTATGTGATCTCCGATTTAAGACATTTGTAATCAGGTTTTCCTTACCTAGTTTGTATTATAAGTGGAAAGTAAACTACTGCAAGAAACTAGTCCACTTAGCATATCGATCTTTGATATTTTTTGTCTCAAAAATATTTATGTCTCCATAATTGGGTGTAATACCCCGTATTTTTATGGCTTTTAAATTTGGAGATTTATTAAATTTAAATTGAGATATTAATTTAATATTAATCCAGAAATTTGTTCAAAATGTTTACTAGCGTGACGAGAGTTAGTAATTATTGGAAATTTGTTGAATATTACTAGATGAGTAAAGTAATATAATTACTAGATGAGTAAAGTGATATATAAGATTGATGTTATAAAAAAAATTATCGCAAGTGAATAAAATGGCAATTATGGAAATTTAAGTCGGGACGCGCATGTGTCGTGTCAGGAATAAATTATTATTATTAAAAGTGAATAAATTATAAGCTGCCCGTATGGTCTTTTTGAGTGCACCAATGTGTCCAAAAGGATCGAGATAGTCAAAATAATGTACTCGGGGGTTTAGTTTGGGTCTCGAGGCATTTTTAGGCCTAATTGGCATCCTGGGAGGGTATTATAGACATTTGACATTTTTGGGTAATTAAACCCACGAATTTCCTAAGGATATATCAGCCTTTAGGAGTTGTCTTCTAGGGTTAAGAAACACAAAATCAAAGAACGTCCATTAGGGAAGAAGTTGGAGAGCTTTCCAAGCAACTCAAGGCCAAAGACTCACTCGTTTGCACCGCCACCACCACCAAAGCGTAGATCGCGTGACAAGGAACTCAACCATACCTCTTTCGTCCATAAATCAGAAACTCAAATTCCAGGCAAGTATCTATCTTGCTTCTCTTTTAGTTAATGTCTCACCATGTTAGATTAGGATTGTTGAACCTATGTTTCATGGAAGAATTTAATGATTTAGAGAACCCAATCACATGTTGTAGAGAAAATAAATATATTATGGAATCTCAATCATATGTAGAGGATTACCCACGAAATTTGAATAATTTAGAAGTGAGAAATCTGGAAAAAAAATTAGAACAATGGAAGTTTAGTGAAAGATTTGGTTTCTTGATAATTAAGGCAAATTGGCCCTTTAATACAATTCAGTTAACGAATTTGTACATGTTTCATGTAGGAAATCATGCATATATGTATAGAGAACTAGTAGTAATGTTGTTTGGGAGTTTGGGAATCGATAATGGCATTTTGGAGCAATTTGGAAGATAAAACCCGCAGGTTTAAATTGCAGTTTCTGGGCAAGAACTGCTTGATCGATCGATCGACCCAAGAACATCGATCGATCGACCCCCTTTCCTCGATCGATCGATCCCTCCTGGAAAAGTGCATATTTTTCTTCTTTTTGTCTAATCCGACTAAAATATGTAGGAATCCTTGATTATTATTTATGGAGTATAATGGATTATGAAGAGGACCAGTAGGGTCTAAGTAGACTCCGTTGAGTGAGAATTAATATAGGATGAAATTGGGGGTTAACGGGGAGTTTGTCACACTTTAAAAATTGTGCGTACGTTCGCTAAATAATTTAAAGACTCGTGAAAGGCTTAAACCAAAAAGTTAGAGGTGGTGTACCTATTGAGATTATATTTTAGAAAGAGAGAGTACTTCGAGAAATGAGACGTAAGTATGAAACAATTATAATTAAGAATAAAATCAACAAATCCTTTATGTAAGGTAATTGGGTAAAAGTTGTACAAATGTGAGGTTAATAATTGTTATCGTTGGGTCGTGTGCGAACCCAATTAGAAAAATGAGAATATTAATATATATAATTGAATGCTGGTGTATACATATTTATTTTATGCTTGTGTATAATCATACCTGCGCTACTCGCTATCACGGAGGTTGCCGCGTCGAGCCAGTCTTATCTCGATGGGCCCTTTATGGGGGATATTGACTTGTACCCTAGAACATAGGATTCCTTGGTACAAGCTATCTGATTAATAGTCATACGTTCTTAAGAGACATGAGGGTATGTACTGACCTCTTAGTGACTAGGAACTATGCTTCGCCTCTATTTGTATGTGTTTTGTGTTAATACAGTTTGAGAGTGATTCCGAACTAGTATTTCCCTTAGTAAGAGTGATACGGGGACTTGATGTAATACCCCGTTGTTGACGCCACTAAAATGGCAGTGGTCATTTTGCAGATAAATGATGAGGATGAGATTGAAGATGAAGATAAACATTCACATCAAACATATAAGAGACAAAGATTTTTAAAGTGGTTCGGCTATAAGGAAAAGCCTACGTCCACTGTTATTTTATTCCTAGGGGTTTACAATAGCACAATGTGGTAGAGAGAGAAAGGATGTGTATCTAGTGTATGGTGTTTCTTGGTTCTCCTGGATCTCTTACTTGGCTAAAGGAATACATGTATTTATAGTGATGGGAGATAAAGAGATTCATTGTATGTAGACATTTATACATTATGTCTGCATTCAACGAATCTAATTGTTGAATTGCTTGGTATGCTATGTGTTGTCATCTACAGTATAAATGTACATTAATGATCATTAAATGCGTAGTTATCCTTTGATCTTCCCTATTGGTATGCCTACCAACTCTCCTCGGGTGCCGACTAACTCTCCTCGGGTACCGACCAACTCCTCGGGTGCCGACTAACACTCCTCGGGTGCCGACCAACACTCCTCGGTGCCGACCAACACTCCTCGGGTGTCGAATATTGCCACGTAGGATGACATGTTTTCATTTCTGATTGGTCCTCGTAGATAGAGAATTTTTGCGTTAACAGAAGCCCCCAATGCTCCATGCTTGATGGTTTACTTGAAAGGATGGAGTATTTATTCTGAAGTGTTGCTCGGTGCTCGTGAAATTCTTGATCTACCTTCTTTATTTGTTTAACATAAAGTGCATTATCTCCCGGATGACATATGATGCAGGTTGATCGATGGTTGCTAATCTTGCTTTTGAGTAACTCCGTGTGCTATGTATCACCCCTGGGAATTTGGATACATCCATGCTATAGTATGCAGCTTGTAGCTTGTAGCTTGTCATAATCTTCAAGTATGTTGATTGGTTGGCTAGCCGACCAACTGCCTCCTGTGCCGAGTAACTGAGTGCTAACTTCACGTGCTTGATTCTTCTGATTTATGATCCTCTGAATACTTTGTCGAGTAACATACTAGCTTTTGAACCCAACTCTTCAATCTGATTAGTACCAAGCTAGTGGTGGACTTCGAAACATTTTCACACAACTTCTTCTTCATTATTAGTCGAGACAGTAGTAGCAAAAGATCTCAGTGTTGTAGATGCTGATTTTGACTTCTACCTCTGCTTGGGAATGAGCAAGAGGTTCTTGGGGACGAGCAAGAGCTGCTCGGATAGACCATCTGTGATGAACATCATAATGCTGAAAGATCTTAACTTCAAAAAACTCCCCTTATGCTTTGGATGATCCTCCTGCTGGCGAGGAACCTGTTTCAAAAGCAGAGGGAAAGAAACCAATAGAGTAGGAATCTCAATGTAATAGTTAGTATACATTTTCATTTTGTTTTTTGGGTTTAATGAAAGACTTTCATTTTTATTCGCAATCTTAATTGCTATTGTCTTGTAAATATCAAACGCTTTACATTTATGCATATGTATCTGTTAAAAAGATAACAATATTGTGCTGTTCATCGACCAACTTAGTAATAAAAAAGTTACAAGTATCAGTAATGTTACTCGATCACTTAATAATAAAGTAATGAGTATAAAAATGTTTAAAATTTTTCCAACCAACCAAGGTTGTTAAATTGTGCTCGTCGACCAATTATAGTTAGTGAGAGTTTATAAACGACTAACCACACTTGGTAAATTTTTGTCTTTTTCATAAAATGTGTCCGACCAACCAAGGTCGATAAATTCTCCTCGTCGACCAACTACAGGTAGTGGGTTTTTATCCCCGACCAACCATACTTGGTACAGTTTGGAAAATTTTCTCCTCGTCGACCAACTACATTGGTACAGTTTGGAATATTTTTTCCTCGTCGACCAACTACATTGGTACAGTTTGGAATATTTTTTCCTCGTCGACCACTTACGTTGGTACAGTTTGGAATATTTTTTCCTCGTCGACCAACTACAGTTAGTGCATATAAAAATTATGACTAAATTAAATGATTTCTAAATGAATCAAATTTGTATATACTCATATAAAAGAGATTTATAAATATAGAATAATTATTTTATCTCCTTAAAGAAGAAATAATATAATATGTACACAAATTTCTCAAACTTTGTGATTATGAAATGTACATTTATCCAGATTTATAAAATTAGATTCAACAATTTGTGAATATAAAATCATGATTGAATTCAAAGATGTATGCACAATATATAATTGATTTGATCTCTAAGTTTATGGATATAAACATATGAGAATCATGATTTGAACAAAAATATAATGGGAATTTGAATAGTCATCAAAGATCTTACAAAATTCATTTCAAAATCAATAATGAAAATGATCAAATCTTATCATCGTCGTATATATTGGTATATTTAATCATTTAAAATATTTATTCCATGATATAAACTTGAAACTTGAGAATCAAGCAAAAATTTATGATTTATGAAATCCATTATTTTTCAGATTTCTAAATAAGAATTAATCTAACAGTTATGATTTTAAAATCATGATATGCAATATTTTGCAGATAATAATTGGACAATTAATTTATGTATATAAACATAAAAATTATGATTGAATCAACATATGTATGTATAATATATAATTTATTATACATATAGAAAAAAAAAACTTAGCTTTTGATGGAGAACAATGCTTGTAACACGTTCCCACAGACGGCGCCAATCTGTTGAAGACAGAAAATGGCCACTGCCATTTTAGTGGCGTCAACAGCAGATAAATGATGAGGATGAGATTGAAGATGAAGATAAACATTCACATCAAACATATAAGAGACAAAGATTTTTAAAGTGGTTCGGCTATAAGGAAAAGCCTACGTACACTGTTATTTTATTCCCAGGGGTTTACAATAGCACAATGTGGTAGAGAGAGAAAGGATGTGTATCTTGTGTATGGTGTTTCTTGGTTCTCCTGGATCACTTCCTTGGCTAAGGGAATACATGTATTTATAGTGATGGGAGATAAAGAGATTCATTGTATGTAGACATTTATACATTATGTCTACATTCAACGAATCTAATTGTTGAATTGCTTGGTATGTTATGTGTTGTCATCTACAGTATAAATGTACATTAAATGCGTAGTTATCCTTTGATCTTCCCTGTTGGTATGTCAACCAACTCTCTTCGGGTGCCGACTAACTCCCCTCGGGTACCGACCAACTCCTCGGGTGCCGACTAACACTCCTCGGGTGCCGACCAACACTCCTCGGTGCCGACCAACACTCCTCGGGTGTCAAATATTGCCACGTAGGATGACATGTTTCCTTTTCTGATTGGTCCTCGTAGATGGAGAATTTTTGCGTTGATACCCGTATTTTTATCAGTTCACGATTGGCATGGCTTCATTTAAGGCATTGTATGGTAGGCCTTGTCGTTCTCTGACTTGTTGGCTAAAGGTGGGGGACAATAAGTTACTCGGACCAGAGGTGATTCAGGAAACCTCCGCTAGGATTGAGATTATCAGGAGTCGCATTCGGGTAGCCCAGGACAGGCAGAAAAGCTACGCCGATGCAAAACGGTTCTTCCAAGAATTTAATGTGGGGGGCCAAGTATTGCTACGTGTATCTCCTATGAAAGGAGTGATGAGGTTTGGGAAGAAAGGAAAACTGGCCCCGAGGTAGGTGGGACCATTTCCCATTATCGAGAGGATTGGGCCGGTAGTATACAGATTGGGACTGCCAAAGCACTTACACCGCATTCATGATGTATTCCACATCTCGACGTTGAGACGATACCTTCGGGATGACATGGCCCACACCCACATCGCGATTGAGGAGATTGAATTACAGCCCGACAGCTCTTACGATGAGAGGCCAGTGGCTATTCTAGACCACATCGAATGAAGATTGAGGTCGAAAGTAGTCCCACTTGTACGGGTCCAGTGGGAGCATCATCATGTGGAAGAATCCACTTGGGAGCGTGAGGCGAACATGCGCGAGAAGTACCCAGAGTTATTCTTATCAGGTACCCCTTATTTTTCGAATTTCGGGATGAAATTCCGTTATTAGGGGGGAAGTATGTAATACCCACTATTTTTATGACTTTTAATTTGGGGGAATTTATTAAATTTAATTAGAGATATCAAATTAATATTAATCCGAAAAATCATTTAAATACTTACTAGCGTGATAAGAGTTAGTAATTATTGGAATTTTGTTGTAAGTTACTTTATGGGTAAAGTAAGTGGTGTATTTAAATTTAGTAAAATTATCACGAGAATCTAATTTGATAATTTTGAAAATTTATCGGGACGCGTCTCTGTCGTGTCGGGATTAAATTTGAACTATTAAAAGTGAATAAATTATAAGTCATTCGTATGGTCATTTTGAGTGCGTCAATGTGTCCGGAAGGGTCGAGATAGTCAAAATAATGTACCCGGGAGTTTAATTTGGGTCTCGGGGCGTTTCTAGGCCTAATTAACATCTCGGGAGGGCTTTTTAGGCATTTTATATTTTTGGGCATGGAAACCCACGATTTTTCTAAGGTTATATCAGATGTTAGGAGTCATCTTCTAGGGTTAGAAGAACCATAAACCATAGACGGCCATTGGAGAGGAAGAGGAAGAGCTTTCCAAGGAGTTCTAGGCCAAGAAGTCCACCCTTTGCACCGCCGTCGCCACCGAACGTTAGATCACGCAACGAGGATCACAACCACACCAATCTCTCCAGAAATCTGAACCAAAAATTCTCAGGCAAGTATTTATCTTGCTCTAATTCAGTTAATGCTTCAATGATGTTAGTCTAGGGTTAATTAGGACTAGTTTTAGAGATAAAAGATGTATGCTGGTAATATAAATCACATGTAGAGGTTGAACCACGAAATTCATTAAGTTAGGAGTACAAAATCTGGAAAAGGAATGAGAAGAACTAAGTTAAAGGTATTATTAGGGTTCTTGAAATTTTCTAGATTTTAACCGTTTTAATCCGTTATAATTAATGGAAACTCGCATGCCTTACGTAGAATAATCATTATTCTGAAGTATAACACTTGTGGTGTAATTGGTTGGAAGTTTGGAAATCAAAAATGTTGATTTGAATGATTTTTTTGAAATATTCCCGTAACTGGAAATTCTGCAGATTCGCCATACCTGCTTGATCGATCGATCGAACCAGGAGTATCGATCGATCGACGCATCGATCGATCGAGCACCTTCCGTCGATCGATCGACCCCTCCTGAAAAACTCAAATTTCCCTTTTTAAATAGGTGGTTCCAACTTAAATGAATAGAAATTCTTGGACATTATTGTTAGAATATTTTGGGAGGTAAAGAAGACCAGTAGGACTTTATAAAAATGGAACCCTTAATCTAAAACGAGATTTAATCCTTAACAAATGTATTTTACACTTAAGAAATAATGGGAACGTGTGTTTAAAGGGTGAGACTCGTGAGGAAGTTACGTTGTAAAATAAATGAGTACCTACTGAAATTACACTTGGGGAGATAGGAATTTACGAATGTTACGTAGTAAGTTGGAATAATCCCATAAATAAGAAAAAAAATAGACAAACCGTTATACGGGATAATCTAGTAATGTGCAATGAGAATAATTATCATAAGTATGGGTTGTGGGTATACCTAAATTTGAAATGAGAATAGTAGTATACATATATGATTGTGTTTGTGTATATACTATATACGTGTAAAAATCATGCCCGCACTACTTGCTATTCCTGAGGTTACCGCGCTGGGACTGTCTTATCTCGATGGGACCTTTATAGGGGATATTGACTCGTACCCTAGAACATAGGAATCCTTGGTTCAGGCTATCGGATCGATAGTCAGACGGTCCTAAGAGACGTGAGGGTATGTGTTGACCTCTTAGTGACTTGAAACTATGCTTCGCCTCAATTTGCATGTGTTTTGTGTTAATACAGTTCGAGAGTGATTCCGAACTAGTATTTTCCTTAGTACGAGTGATACGGGGACTTGATATCAGAGTATGCCAGCACCATAAATTTATGTGGGGTGCCGATTGTACATATATATATATATATATATATATATATATATATGAGTGATTAATATGTATATATATAAACTTGAAATTTGGAAATTACCTACTGTGACTATGGTAAGTAAGAAATTAATAATTATTTCAACTTGGGAATAAGTGTTTGAAAAGTATGATGCGTTACTGGAAAATTTTATAATCAAATGAGGTTTATGTGAAAACTTTGCTTTTAAATAAAAATAACTTTCTTAACATTAGAAATTGTCGGCATGAAATCTTATGAGTAATTTACGATAAGTTAAACTGTTGGGAGTATTAGTGCGATAGGTGTGCACATTAGAAGAGAGGTGAGAATTTCTCAAGGGAGTGCCGCACTAATATGATTGTTGCATTAGCCAGTAAGCATTTTAAATACTTGCTAAACTGAATTTTAAACTGTTTTACAATCGAGCTCTGACCCGTTTTCTACTTTCTCCTCTCTTGTATATATATGTATATATTACAGGTGCCCAACCACAGGGGCGTCTTATATAGGATCCTTTGGAATGAACGTGTTGCAGCTTAGGTGGGAGTTGCAGGCTTCTTGATTAGACGACCTCATTGTTGATTCCACATCTAGTTTTATTTTATCTAGTTGGGCATGTGTCGCCCTTTTTCCATTATTCAGTTGGTTTTATCAGAGATTGTGGTTCGTTTATTTCCAGTATTTATACTTTGAGTTTATTACTGTCAGGATGTTTTTCCTTTGAAGTTTTAAATTGGAATTAATTAGTTGGATGCTTAATTTGCTTGGATTATATTTTTCCAGTATAGTTGTCGTGTGATTCTTAAACTATGGATTATGAAAGGTTTTTAAATGTTGGTTTTAAATAAAAATCTTAAATTTATGTCTTAAAAATGGTTTTGACACATAGCTTAATTATTTAGGGTGTTTAAATTGGAAAAGTTATTTTTGCGACAGTGATGCTAAGAATGAACCAACCGTTCACCTTGGTTATAATTTAATAAATGACTGATCACCCGGTATTTAATTAGGCGGGGTGTCACACTTGATAGCAGAGTATGCCAGCACCATAGATTTTATGTGGGGTGCCGTTAGTATATATATTATATGTAAGACTAATATATATACGTATATTTACATGGGAACTTTCTACTGTGCGGATAAGTAGTCAAGTAATGAATAAATGTTTCAACTTTCTTATAAGTGTTCGGGAACTTTATAACGGTACTAATTTGTTCTAAATAGCGTAAGAAATCATGAAGAGATTAATGTTCTAAAGTAAATATCACAACCTTTATTTTCACATGATAAAACCTTATGGAGAATAAGTTAGAGAAACTTAGGAGATTTATTAGTACGGTAGGCGTGCACACTAGATGAGAGGTGAGAATTCTCAAGAAAGTATCGCATACTAACATGGTTGTTGCATTATCCAGTAAGCATTTTAAATACTTGCTAAACTATTTTTTAAAACTGTTTTACACTCGGGCTCTGACCCGTTTCCTATCTTTTTCTCCCTCTTGTATATATATATGTATGTATTACAGGTGCCCAGCCATAGGGGCGTCATGCATAGGTTCTTTGGATTGGACGCGTTGCAGCTGATGTGGGAGTTGCAGGTCGTTGCTTTAGACGGCCTCTTCATTGATTCTATTCTTGTTTTAGTTCTACTTAGTTAGGGCATTCAGAGATTTACATTTGTTTATATTTCCAGTATTCCTTGGGAGTTAAATGTTGTGAGGATGATTTCATGTATGGTTATTTGACTTGGTTTGGTTAATCTAGATGGATAAATTCTTTTGTGTTGATTGCTATCCATAAGACTTATGTGATTATTAGACTGTTGAATATTTAAAAAGGTTTTCAAGTTGAAATTGAAAAATGGAAATAAGACTTTAAATTGATTTGACACTTAGCTTAATTATTTAGGGTGTTTAATTTGGAAATTTTATTTTGCGACAATGATGCTAAGAATGAACCAACCGTTCACCTTGATTTTTAATTTAATAAAGGAACGATCACCCGGTATTTAATTAGGCAGGGTGTCACACTGGGTAACACCAAGGATATTAGACCAAATGCTTGAACCAAAATCCCTTATTTTGGGTGAAAATGGTAGTTAGAAATGTTTTTAAAAGGGTATTAGATATTTCACTTGAGTAAAAACTTTGAGTCTTTTGTTTTATAATTCTTAGTTCTTAATTGAACTTGATTTTGAATCCTTTGTTAATGATTTTCATATATTTTTATTTTTCATAAACGATATATGACTTATGTTCCTGGTTAATCATCTCATCATATAATTAGCCTTTTATAGATGATCCTTTATTGAATATAAGCATCAGATGCAAACTGAATTTTTCGTAAGTGTGATACTATTGCCTTTTTATTTACTTATTAAAATTGGTTCAAGAGCCGATTTCTTATTGCATATTTGTGCTCGTGTCACTTTGTATAACCATTTGTGAGTTAGGATTTGAATTTAAAGATCCTAACTAGTTACATACTAATTGGTGGTAATTATACTACCAACTCCATGTTGTACTTATTTTGGTGTTAAGTACATTTTTGATACTTTTGTTATTTTAATGATGCCGTTGTTTATATATTTATCTTGTTATATCATTATTTTTTATTTATGACATTATATTTTAAACGTGTGATTTAGATATCATATTACTATTCTCTTTGGGCTCATTGTGATAAATAACATGCTTTATACTCTAGTTTGCTTTCCTCTGTGTAAAGTTTACTTTTTAATGTTTTTATTGACTCCATTTATAAATCATGTCACATATCCTTTTTCCGTTCCATGACAAAAAGGCGGAGAATCAAATTGTGATAAAAGAGAGAAGATCATATATTAGGGGAAGAGAAGACTTGATTTCTTAAGTTGTACTTTTACATTATACTTCTTATAGGAATATAGTTATGATATAACATGTTAGGGAGAGTTTAGTTAGGGGGATTAAATTTTAATGTTTAGTGATTTAATGAGTAATCTATATTATATATATTATAGTTCATCTGATTGCTTATGTTTTCACTGTCTTTGTATCATGCATTAATATTTTGATAAATGTGCTAGCGTGTCAGTGAAAAACAAGTACAAGAGCCCATCGAAAATTGTTTAAAGCATCTTGTGTTATTTGATTCTTGTAAATATAATTTCTATATTTTGTGCCTCTAGTCGGATAAGTCGTGTCATATAATATAAAAATGGAAATATTTTAAAAGCATATATATGTTCGTGTTCCCTCATTGTTGTATTGTCATATTCCATTGTCAAAATCCACTTTGAGTCTTAGTCTAAGATGTCTTTGAAAATCTTCACATTCACGATTTTAAGTCTGGACTTCATTAAAGCTTTATCTCAATAATTTTCCAAAGTAAACTAAATTTTTTAAATTTTATGGTGAAGGTATAAGGGATTTAGAGGACTTAGAAGTAACCCCGTTAGTTAAATATCTTCTTAGAATGCAAATTATTTATAATTTACCCTTATGTTTTGTGAGATTGCCAAATACATGATGCAATATATTTTTTCAATGTAAAACGTATGTTGAAAATGCATCTCTTTAACTGTATTTGTAATTAACTTGGTTTATAACATAAAACAAAAAATTAATGGGTTTTACAAGATTTCAATCAAATAAAGCGAAATCTAATTCCTATATCGACCTTGTTCACTTAAGTGAATCGGTCAATCACTTCAGGAAATGGCCCTTTCGCTAGTCACAACCTCAAGAACTTTCTCAAGCAATTTTGTTATCTATAGGCACGATCTTGGTTTCTGAAGCTTCGCTCTAGTGAAGGTGTTGCGAACGCTCTTCATGAAAATGATTTGAGATTTTTTTGGCAAGAATGTCCTAAAAAGTGTGAAAATTTATTTTATGATAAGATTTTAGCCATATATTTGTCTTGAATTCATAAAAAAAATTATTTGTATGCACTAGAAACACCTCTTTTGGAATTTGTGCCCATAAGTTTGAAATGATTATATATGTGCTTTATTGCCCCACAAACAAGTTGAGGTTTTTAAAAAGGTTATTATATTGATTTTCTTGAGATAAAAGAAATCATATTTCTTGAGTGCATGACCATTTTTGTGTGTAAAAACTCTTCGCAACATTATGAGAGAAAATCTTGTATATTTTTCTTGATCTTCAAACTGAAGTTTCCTTTTTCTATTCCTGAGGGTTTTCTTATTTTGAGTTTTATACACTTTATGAGATTTTTGAGTGAGTTAAGACATTTCCTAAACCATCAACCATTATGATATCCACACATATTTTAGGTAAGGGTGGAAATGAAGTGGATTTGCACGGCTACTAGTCATGCCCCTTATGGGGCGAATTTGGGGGTTAATAGAAGGGGAGGGTTTGAGTTCATAGTCTAAATTAAAAAACCATTTGGGGTCAAATTTTGTGTAAAAAACCTCTAACATGACCCATTTAAGGGTATTATTACAAATATACCCTTATATATAATTTTAGTTTATGAGTATTTGAACATTTCCCCTTAGGTTGGTTCGATCCTCTCTCTTTCTCTCTCTATCTCTCTCTCTCTTATCTCCTCTCATCTTTACTCCAACTTTTCTCTTCCCCCTCATAGCTCTTATTGATTTTTTTGCGGTATCCTCATGAGTCACGACCATGCCCTCATTTATTTTCCATGGATCACATTGATCTTTAGCCGACCTAATGTCAAGGATATATTATGGCCTCCTCCAGCCGTCGGTCTATTCGTTTCACATATCTCTAGTCGTCGGTCTGCTCATATCACGACTCTTCTCCCTCATGGATCTCCAATCGATTGGTCACGACCTGGGAGTCACGGACCAAATCTGTGACCAGCTGGTCACGGCAAAAAATCGTGATCATATTAAACTTTAGCGTGACCAGATCCATGACCCGGTGTGGTCATAGATTCTCTTGGATATGGTCACAGACCAAATCCCTGACCATTGTGGGTCACAAACCATAGTTGTGACTAGGGCACCAAATTCACGCCAAAATTTCCTCCAAGTGTAGTCAGGGATGGGTCGCGAACTAAGGCTGTGACCAGCTCTATGACCAAGGCCACAATACACACACAATATGGTCACATCTTTGGGCCATGACCATTCCAAATTATTCATGCACATTAGTCATGGACTAAGTCCCGACCATCTCTATATCGACATCTTGATCACGACTGCTGACGTATAAAAATTTAGGGTCACGCGGGTTGGTCACGACCCAGAGACGTGACCAGTGTCTTATACTAAAAGCCCGAACTAGTTTTCATTTTTCACACAAAAAATTCCAAACTCTTAAGCATTTCCCTCTCTTCGACGATTTATGCGATTTCCAACCCCTTTCATTTTCAATCTTAAGTTTTTCAATCTAAATCTCAAAGGTGACACTTAAACCCTAATATTTTATATTTGGGTATTTGTGCATTTGTATATATGTGTGTATTTTTATGTGTATGTGTGTATTTATGTTTGTATGTTTGTATGTGTGTATATGTGTATATATATATTGTGTTTATTTATGTGTGTTTGTGTGTATTACGTGTGTACTGTATGTATATTGTGTGTGTATTGTGTGTGTGTGTGTGTACGAATGTATTTATACGTGTTTATGTGCGTGTGTTGGACCTGTTTCAAACTAGATATAGGATATTGGGTACTTAGGAAATTTCATTTTGAGTATATGTGTGTATATTTTATTTGATTTGTTTTGTTTCAAACTATATATATATGTGTGTATTTGATTTTTTTCAAACTAAGAGATTTCAAACTAGATACATGTTTAAAATTAGGTATTTAGAAAATTTTATTTTGTAGGTTACCAAACAATTTTTCTTCTTTTATTTTTATTTTACAATGCTAAACATATACATTAGTTAACTTGATATGACTGTTTTTTTAAGTATATTGTTGGTCAAATTGGTTAGTACATTAACAATTCTTTAATTCTTTTAGCAATGCTAAACATATAAATTATCAACAAATTTTACCAATCCTTTAATTATTTACTTTAAATCTGAATCGTAAACACGTAGGCACATTAATAATTGTGTCGTTTATGAATTTATCATGTATAAAATTGAAACCTTAATCTTAATGCATATGTTTAATGGGAAATGACCCTAATATAGTGAGATATTGTGATTATAGGTATGTGTTTTATCACGTAGATGATAGAAGGAGTACGGGATAATTATTGATTGTTGGTTTGGTCATTGGACACTATATTGAATCGCTTAGATTGATAATACACATATATTTTTAAACTCTCTCATAATAAACCCTAACAAAATGTTTGTTAACACTTACGGTGGGTTATTGTTTGGATTTCACATCTGTGAGATAAAAAACGCAAAGGATTAAGAGAAGGGTAGTGATGAATCAAAACCTTAATCAAACTAATGTACCCTTATACCTCGTACCTTTGAATTAATAGTTATTAATTAAATAGAGTCCATAATTCCAGGACTCATATTCACGGCCTCGTATACTTTTCTCATGAAAAATGAGTCATGATGATAATCACTAGCAATAAGAGTGCGAGAGAATGCAATTGGACTGCATATATAACTCTTTGATTAGTGCACGCCATATAGAAGGCACTCCTATTTATAAATATGGAAATAAAAAGATTGAACAATTTAACTACCTTATAAATCGCAGAGTTGATCTCCAGTAAGAGGATCTGTTCGATCATATAGAGGATCTCGCACCATATGTACGTAAAATTGAATTTTGCCAACAAGTTGAAAAGGATACGATTCTGAGTTCATGTCACAAATATCTACACATCAATATATATATATATATATATATATATATATATATATATATATATATATATATATATATATATATAGTCAGGCTCCCAACAGACCTTACTTAACATACCTATGAACCTATCCATTAAAAACAATAGTAAAAAAAAAACTAAACCAAATTTGGTATACATGATCTACATAGTAAGGAGATCATCTAAAAAATCATCAAAAAATGTAATCCGGGAGTGGGTGAGATGATGGGAAAATTTTGAATGGTAAAAAATGCACGTATATACCCACTTTTCATTTCACACACTTTTGGATTGAATTATTTGATATTTTTTTCATAGATGATCTCCTCACTATGTAGATCGTGTATACCCAATTTGATTAAAAAATACACTTTTTTACTATATTTTTAAAAGTGGGTATGTTCATAGGTTTGTTGCTAAGAAGTGGAGAGCCTGACTATCTATATATTTATATAGTCATAAACTTGATTAATTAGTTAAGATTTCATATTATTATATTATTTAGTAGCTTATCGTTTTTAATTTTTGTAGATAACGTCGGGAGGAAACAACCAAAATGTACTAAGTGGCGAGGAGACAAGCCAACGAGGTTCCTCATCTCGTGTATGACCCGAATTCTCAACACCAATGGTTGAGCAATTCACAACTATACCAATGGTTCACTCCACACCAAGTACAACTCCAAGTGCTCCAACTCCCCCATCCAGCACTCCCTTTATTCCAACGCCCCCATTCAGCGCTCCTGATACCTCCCACTCAAATAAAAAGAATCCCATTAGGTTCTACCATCTTGAGAATAACCCAACGGGTGATAGTAATGACGTGTTGATATTTAAATCCCAGTCTTTGTCACTAGCAAAAATAAATGTGGGATTCGGGAGACTAAACAACTCGAACCTTATTGATAAAGCCATCAAAGATGGCATATTATATGATCAACTTTGCAAGAGTTTCTCATTTCCCATCTCGGAGTTGCTGAATAGTTGAGGACAAATAGGAGAAACCTTCGAAAGAGACATTTCTCGAAGAAGGCAATGAGCTTCGATATTTTGGCTCTAAAAGGCAGAATGCCTTCCAATGTTGAAATATCGGCAGAAAGTGGAATAATTTTTTTGAGAATAAGGCGAAGGAGAAAAGTTGGTCCGAAGGGAGAAAAACAAACAAAATACGGAAAAAAAACTAATATCCAGAGGCTGGGCTGGAAATCATATGAGGATTTGAAGAATGAATGGGCAAGTAGGACAAAGGATGGCCCATATGCCGGTAAACAATAAAATCGGGCCAACTTATACATTCATACTCGACAGGACAAAGATAATAAACTCCCGCTGTACTTGGAAAAAATGTTGTAATCAATAGAAATCATCAACAGTCAGTCAAGTTTGAGCCCTTTTGATGACCTTGAAAATGATGCCCTGGCCTAGACCTTTCGAAAGGACAAAAGGGGAAAGACGAGAGGTGTTGACTCAAATATGCAAAAAATAAAATTAAAACACATCGCACCTCTCATGGACGAACTTTCTTCGGTCATGGATCGTATCTCAACATAAGAAGAATAATAGTACAAGGACCAATGGGGATGTCCACAATATTAAAAATAACTTAGGATTCTCGTCGAATCAAATTGGGAAACTTGTGACACTTTTTTAAGGTTATAGGCCCCTAATGAATCCTTAAGATTTTCCCTACCCTCCTCCTCAAGGTTTCCCCTATCCTCCCCCTTCAAGTATCCCTTCTTAAATGTCGCCTCCTTCAACATCCCCCTCCCAAATGCCACCTCCTTGAACATTCCCCTCATAAACGCCGCCCCCTCCAATATTCCACTTCTATGTTCCTCCGCCTATCACGGGACTTAGATCTTCGTTAATAACTCATGGTGACTATGACCAAAAGTATTATTTCAGGGACGTAGACAATATGAGGATTATTAGCATGTGCACACTTATCTCTGTAGTTATCATAACTCCAGTACACGGACGATCTTTTCAGAAGGGTGAGGCTCAAATAATGGTCGATGAAATACACAACGGCAGTGTAGATATACTTGTGTACGTTGACAGCGGGGAAATGAGGGAATTGAGGAATTATGCAGAATGTTTTATTACTTAGCCAGTTTATGTGTTGGTCAAGTTATAATAATAGTTTTTTTTGTTTCAGTTGTAATAATGTTTTTTTCTGTTTCAGTTGTAAGAATATTGTTTTTGTTTCAGTTGTAATAATATTTTTTTTGGTTTCATTGATAATAATATTTTTGTAATCATATTAATTTCTTGAATGCAACATGACATTTGTTTTAACCTATTAATGGAGTACTAAAATTTGAAGATTATTAAATAGATTTTCCACAATATAAATAGTGGATGGGAGAGACTAACCGAATAACAAATAATCATGTAAAGGGAGTTCAAGAATTTGTTAAATACGCTTCCAAAAATCTTTAAAGTGATAAGATTTCGTGTTCGTGCATCTATTGTATGAACGAAAAATATAATTCATTGGAAGACTTTGAGTTGGATGTCAAATAAGTTGGGAATCTGTCAAGTCTATAAAATATGGACATATCATGGTGAAAAAAATATATCTTATGTTTCGGTAGAATTGTTGATACCTGATCGTGTAGCGGAACCCCAACGAGTGGAAATGGTACATGATTCATCAACACATCATCCATTAACCGACTTAATTGATGATGCTGATGCAGTTCACAACCATCAAAACCACCAACATATGGATATAGATAATGCGCATTATGACTAAGTAAATGAAAATTTTGAAACTCGACTAAACTTTCAGGAGATCGGGAATACATATGATTGAAAGTCGATGTGGCTAGACCATTGTATAAAGATTGCAATGAAGACCACTCAGTATTATATGTAATGATTGGTTTGCATAATTTGAAGAGTCAATTCAGTTTGTTTGGGAAGAGCATAACCGAAATTCTTAAATGGGTTAAAAAAATTCTCCCAAAAGATAGCATGTTACCAAACTATCCAACCATGAAGAAAAGCTTATAGGGTTTGGGTTTAAAATACAAATTTATTCATTTATGTAAGTATGATTGCATATTATACCGCAACGAGTACAGAGATAATGATGAATGTCATGTATGCAATGAGCCTAGATATGTGATTTCTGAGAATGGAAAGGACAAAGCTGTAAAATATCGGAAGCGCTCGTAAGTCCTACAAAAGGTTTTGAAGTATTTTCCACTTCGATCACGATTAAAACGATTTTTTACTGTACCGTGGATAGCAGAGGCCATGACATGGCATGCTCTATACGAGGTGGGTGGGAATATTATGCGTTATCCAATTAATTCTCTCATCTGACAAATTTTAAACACACGACACCATGCATTTATAAAGGAACCGAGAAAAATTTGTCTTGCAATATCAATCGATGGGTTTAACCCTTTCGGTAATTTAAGTACTAGTCAAAATTATTGGCCAATTCTCATGGCGCCTTTAAGTATCCCTCTGAAAATGTACATGAGAATGGAGTTCACATTGTTATCTTTGTTGATACTTACGCTGAAGGCTCTCGTCGATTATATTGATATATTTTTAGCCCCATTAATCCAAGAACTTAAAGAGTTATGGGATAAAGGCGTGACAGTATTCGACTCTCATAAGGGTGAATAGTTCATACTTAAAGCAATGATGATGTGAGAGATCCACGACCTTCCTGCTTATGGGACCTTGTCCAATTTTAATGTTTATGGTTATTACGGATGTCCCACATGTGGGGAGGAAACTGAAGTCAGTTCGCTACAATATAATAGTAACAGGAGTTACACGGGCCATCCTAAATTTCTACCGATCAGTCACCTTTTAAGGAACGATAAGTCTAATTTTTTATCTGTCTGTCACGAGCGCAGAGCGCCACCTGCTCGGCTATCTGGTCAGCAAATCGAGGATAAGGCGACGATTGCGACTATGGGGAATAGTTACGTTAGAAGACACCCCCAATTTGTAAACCTGAAACGTAAATCTAGGGGGGATCTATACAACCCTTATAAAGCAAAGCCATGGTCAAGGCGCTCAATATTTTTTTATTTTCCATATTAGAAAAATCTTTGGGTAAGGCATGTAATTGATGTGATGCACAAATAGAAGAATATTACATAAAATCTGATAGGAACATGTCTGGGTGGATCTCATTCCAAATATGGACAATGAGCCTACCGAGATCTACAAGATATGAAAATAAAGAAGAAACTATGGTTAAAAAACGATCCTACAATAGGAAGAATTTCTATTCCACCGACTGATTGACTAATACTGAGAAAAAGATCCTCTAGGGCATGTTCAACTTGAAGACTCCAATCTGTTATTCTGGTAATTTATGTAGGCTAGTAAGCTACCAAGCAAATGACTTGAAACAGTGCAAGTCTCACAACTGGCACGTAATCATCCAATTAATCCCTCTATTATTTTTGCATTGCTTATCTGGACAAAAAGATATCCATCGGTAATTATGCAAATCAGTTTGTGTTTTATCCTACTATGCGCAAAAGTGGTAAACATAAGGCATATTAAAGCTGCAAAATCAACTTTAGTCAAGGCAATCTGTGTATTAGAGAAATATTTTCCTCCCTCGTTCTTCGATATTAACATCCACCTCTTTGTGCATTAATGTGATGAATATTTATTATGTGTTCCTGTTAAGCATTGTTGGATGTATTCTTTTGAGCGCTTGATGAAAACCCTAAAATATTACGTGAATAATACATGGTATGTTGGAGGGTCAATTGGTAAAGAATACGTAATTATGGAATCATCGTTATACGTAAGGGAACATATGCCAGAACAAGAGATGAGGAGGTTCGATCCTCGTAGAGAACGAGTGATCAAGGAACCTAACGAGTTTGAGGATGAATGACCATTTGGGAGCCCTAAAGAGGTGAAACTCATAAATATGCAATACGAGAAAGTAACTCGTTATGTCTTCGAATCGCAAGATGAAGTCGAAGACTGGAGATAGTGAGTATCTATTGAATCTTCTTCTTTGATTATATGTATTTTATATTTTATGATCTAAAGTCTGTGATTTACAGGTCGGAAGTACGAGAACGAAATTGCCTAAAATCAAAAGAGACATTGCATGATAACTGATTTTAGGGCCTGGGTATCAAAAAAGGTAATTTCATATCTTATGTGTGCGGTTATTTATTCATGTGTGGTAAAAACATGTCCTAATACAAATTCATTAATAAATGCAACTTCTAAAAAGGGGTGATGTCTTTTTCAGGCTTGCACGCCTAGCAAAAGGTCCTAGTTTTCGTGCAAAAGAGTTTAAGAAATTCCACACCAACTGTTTGATTTCATTTCATATCCATATGAGGAAAAATTTCAATGAAAAATAGTGGAATATCAATTTCTGCCTTGACCAACTGTATCGCTAGCAAAAGCGATAAAAATCCAAATGATACAATGCTAACCTATTATGGGATAATCGAACAAATCATATAACTCGATTACTTAGATTTCACAGATACCCTATTCTATTGTGATTGGGTAAAGGTGGAGGATACTACGAATACTTGCAAAGTAGATCCTGACTCCAAACTTACTACGGTAGATTTATCAAAGGTTAAGAGTAAAGAACGCACAGTCGACGAGCCTTTTATTTATGCCTTTCAGAACGTAAAGGTATTTTACTCAAAGTGAATAACACTACAACAAATCCTGTGAATGGTCACGGCCCATAGCCGTGACCATACCCAAAGTTGGGGTGACCAAGTCCATGACCCAGTGTGGTCATGGATCGTCTTGCAGATGGTCAGGGGCCAAGTTTGTGCCTAGTATGGGTCACGGACTATAGTCATGACCCGTGCGTGACCACTATGGCGCCATATTTCCCTCCAAGTGTGGTTGCAGATGGTGTCACGGTCCAAGTCCGTGGCCATAAACCAAAATACAGTTTGACATAGCCACGGCTTGGGACTGTGATAATCCTGCGAATGGAGTCATGGCTTTGGGCCGTGGCCATCATCTTATTTCCACGCTGACGTGTTAAATTTTAAAGGGGTCACAGCTGAGGGTCGTGACTAATATCTTTATACTTAATTCCCTAGACGATTTTTTCATTTTCCGTCGAAAATTTCTAAACACTCTCAAGTTTCCCTCTCTCCGGTGATTTCGGCTCTCTCTCAATCTCAATCCCAAGTTTTTCACTCAATCTCAAAGGTAATATTTTGTGCATTTGTATATACGTGTGTGTGTGTGTGTGTGTGTGTGTGTGTGTGTGTGTATGTGTGTGTGTGTGTGTGTGTGTGTATATGTATGTGTGTGTGTTGAGAACATACTATATATTGACTCACTCGAGTCTGTATATATAAGAGTTCCAACTAGTTTGGATATATAGACAAAATAGGTTAGTATAGCTTGAGAACTCCATCTCCTCAAAGGTACATGCTACATGAAGAAATCCAAGTCCAAGAGGACCTTCAAAGGGAAGTGAATTATAAACCCTAAAACCACAAATAGGACACTTGCACTGCATCCTATATATACATATGTGCTTTAATGGTTTATCAACACTTGAAATCATTTTAAAATCAATTTAATTCCAAACAAATCATTTTATATAATTTTTAAATGATTTTTGAATTAATTTAAAATTGGTTTTAAAAGTTTTGTGGGCTAAAATGGAATTTTAGAAATTTATTTTATACACTAATTGTTTGCTTGGGTAGAATCCGAAAGCGCTAGAGACTTTGAGGTGTGCTTTGTTATTAGTTTCATACGCGCGTCTCAACCATCGTCCTGTGGGTACACGTGTTGATTACATAACGGTTAGATTTGTGTTTTCTTATAGACACATAATGCATATTCAATCTCAGACCTTGGATCGTTTTAATCAACATACTGCATGCGATCTTTTTCAATCCTTGTGATCCCAGGCTTACCCAATTAGTGAACTTATAACCCATCGCCTGTGTTAAACCGTTGGATCAAAGTCAATCCATTTAGACTTGATCTCATACGTAAGATTGATGCTGATGTTATCGATCCTTCTTTGCTCAGTATAAAAAGGGATCAACCCTCGTCATTTTGGAACTTTTTGCCATTTCGTTTTTCTGGGAGAGATGAGAGAGAAGAGAGATAAGGGAGAAAAGAGGGAAAGGAAAGAGAGAGAGATTAGCAGAAGAAAACCCTAAGTTTTCTTCATGGTGCAAACCCTCCTCCCAAATCAAAACACCAAACCTAAAGAGTTTCAAACACTAGTAAACCCAACTTGTGAGAGTTAGATCATCCTAGGATTTCTGTGTTATTAGTTGTGCGTTTTTCTTTTTGAAGACCTCTTCAAATGCGCTGATTATCTCATAACTCATCTCTAAGGAAGATTTAAGTTTCATGTTGAAACTGATTCTTTCTAAAAGAGAACATCTCACGTATATTTTATGTTTCTCTTTTTAGATCTGATTTCTTAGATCTAATATGTTTCAAATAGTTTTTTAAAATAAAACTTTTAGTTTCAAAAATAATTTTTAGATCTAGTAAGTTGTGTGTGTTTAAGTTTTTTATGTCATACTTTATGAAATACAGGTGTACAAAAATAACAGGAACACAAACGAACTCGTGTTAAAGTTTTAAAGCGTTCAGATCTAAAAAATAAAGTTTTAGATCAAAACTTGTTGAACCAGTCCTTGCATGTTAAGTCTGAATCTGATTTGTTAAAGTAGACTTGTAGTCTAGTTTGGATCTGCAATTGGAGGTTTACAATTAAAACTCATAAATTTTATAAGACCTTGAACCGTCTTCCGAGCAAGGTATCCTTGAGATCTGTGGTTATATAAAAGATCAATGAGTCGTTGATTGAGAAATCAAGATTCATAAATAACTTTTATATTAGAACTGTTGTAATTTGTTAGGAAAGTTTGTATAAATCTTGAGAGGGTGAGTTGCATGTAGTAACACATCATAAACACTATCTCACACGAACACTTAGACATTGTGGTTCTGTTTTAGAATCTTGTATTTGAAAGAGTTGCTGGAATCTTAATCCAAAGAGAAGGAGATCAAGGAAAAAATAAAGAAGCATCAAGAAAGGATCAAGTTCCAAGTCAAAATACCTTTGGAGTGGAGAATCTCGTGTAGGTACATTCTGAACTTAGGTTAGGATCTTTGTGGTTTGCTTAAGTGTTGTAACCTGATTTTCATTTTAGTGGATTTTTTCTTTTGTGCCGTAGAGGGAACCGTGGATGTTTCCCTTGTTTAAGGGTTTTTCCACGTTAAAATACATGTGTCTATTTCTTTGAATGTTCTTAACTATTGTTGTGGTTGGGACTGCAAGGCAACCATAATAGATGTTTATTAAAAATTAAACTTAAGGTAATAAACTATTGAATTTAATCCATACATTCAGAAAAAGCTTTTACAACACATCTTGTGTTTTTCGAAAATATTTTTGCCCAAAATGTTTGTTCGGATTTTACTCAATTTATAACTATTTGCTATTAATCAAGTAAACAAAAGGTTTTTAGTATTAAGGTTGTTTTTCATGTGTGCATTTTCGTGTCTATGTCCGTGTGTGTTTGTGTGTGTATGTGCATACATATGTGCATATACGTATGTTTATGTGTGTGTATTGTGTATGTATGTGTGTATACTATATATGTGTGTATTGTGTATGTATGTATGTATATTGTGTATGTATATTGTATATGTGTGTGTGTGTGTGTGTGTGTGTGTATTGTGTATTTACATGTATGTGTGTGTGTATTCTAGAAAAATACATATATATGACTAATGTTCGTTCAATTTTACGGATATTATTGGTTTAAGTTTAGGGCTGAAAAAAAATCCTCTCCTTTAATATTGATGCTAAATTCGGGATTAATTTTAGGGGTAATGTTTGTAAGGGTTAATTTCAGGGTTAATGTTAGGATTGATTTTAGGGATTGTTGGCTTAAATGACAAAAGTAGGTATTCAAAACCTAATGAATTAACGGTGAGATCCAACATGCACATGATTCACGCCCTCGTACATAATAACTAGTTAATAATTCATTAAAGCCATTATTTATAGGAATCATATTCACGCCCTCGTTCATTTTTCTCGGGAAAAATTAGTCACGGTGATAACAAATGGCAGCAAGAGTGTGAAAGGTTGCAATTGGACCGCACTCGTACCGCTTTCATTAATGAGACTCATTAAGAGGGTACTCCAGATTATTGGTATAAGAATAGGAAGATCGAACAATTTAATATAACAACCCGTAATTTTTAAACCGATTATAATTAAATTGTCTCGGATTTCGGAAAAAAAATAATTTTGGGATCTATTTAATTTTGGTATGTAAAGATGTTAGTTTTCATATATATATATAAATAAGGTTTCAAGTGGAATTTGAATCGAGATTAAAAATTGGAAACTATAACTTTTCGTATAAAAATCCGGGGGAGGATTCGAGCTAAGGTGGATAAAAATAATATTTTTTAAAATATGACCGTTCGATCGAACTGAATTTTTCACAACAACTCCGTCTCGCCATTCGCTACAACATACTAAAATTTCAAGCCATTCTGATAGTCGGATCGTCCGAAATAATTTTTCAAGTGTTTGTATTTGATTAGGACTCAAATTCTTTTTGGTATATAAACAAAGTGACAGATTTAGTACTTTTAAAAACACATTCTTCTAAATCGTAAGAGAAACAATCTCCTATTTTACATCTTTTTCCTCCCTCAAAACCTTAACTCCATTGGAGAGCTATTTTCAATCCAAGTTTTGAAGCTTTAAACCGGGTTTTCTCAAGATTTTTCAAGAACGACTCTTTGCTAATTTTTCGAGAGGAATTCAACCGTCAACTTAGATTTTCTTCATCTAAATCACAGGCATGAATATTCTATTTCTTTCCTTTAGTATTATGCGTTTTAAGTATCGCCTAAACCCTTAATCATGTTTTTTCTTAAAAAAGATTAGTGACTTAATTAGGAATAATGATAAAAAAATTTGGGACTATTTTTATAAAATCTTTCAATATGAAGAATATTCATAACCCTTGGGTACGTAGGATTTATGAGTGGATTTGGAATTTTATTGGTGTAAGTTGCATGTAGAAAAACCTTAGTTTTGATTTAAATGAATTTGGGGGCGTATAACTCATGTAATTTGTGTTGAGATAATGAAGTTGGAATTATGATGTATTAATGATGAAATCTCAGTGTATTTAATTTAAAATAATTAAATGGGATTAATTGGGTGTTTATGACGATGTGAAAATTAAATTAAGATTTAATTGAATTGGACTATCATGCGTAGTTTGGTACATTGATTAATTATGCTTGTTTGTGTGACTTGTTGGTATTATTAAATTGCCATTGTGACGACGGGTTGTTGGGTATTTTTTCTCTCCCTATATATTAGGATGCCTTCTAGGTATGAGACTAGTGGACAGGTCTTTTGATGATTTACGCCTTCTAGGTATGTGACAAGTGAGGGTAGATTATCGCGATTTAATCATATCGGGGGTGGGATGATTTTCGTATTTTATCGTTGTTACACTAGTCTAGGTACGTGACTAGGCCGAGATTTATGTTAGAAATTCATCCTATACATAGGGTAGACCATATTGATAACTTGGGGACTCTTAGGTATGGGACTAAGGGGTATTTTGAGGATCTCGCATCGATAATAAGGGTGGGGGAAATTTGTAAATTTTGAAATTGAGAAAATTGAGAATTTAATACCTAAGATAATAAAAAGGGTATTAAAATATATTGGCGTAGTTAATAACGTGTAGGACCGACAGTTTAAATGGGTTGGATGGCTATTGCGATGTGTGGGTGTGTGACGTCTGAATAATGTGCAGAGCTGACAGTTTAAACAGGCTGCCTGCCTATGAAGACGTGTCGTGCGTGGAACCTCGTGTATAACGTGCAGGGCTGACAATTTAAACGTGTTGGCCGGCTATGGAGAGGATAATTGCGGGTGGTATAGAATTTATTGCGGAAGTACCGTAATGGATAATAAAATTGAGATAAATGATAACTTTGGGTTAATTGAATTCAATTAATACTTTGGGGCAGTGGGATAATTAAAATATATTGGTGTGATTTTTATAAGAATCTTTGGGGGTAGTTAGCAATTTATCTTTCCCGCATTTAAATTACTCGTCTAATTAAAATACTCTATTGTGATATTTATTGTGTATAATGTTATTGTTTGGGTTCACGGATCCTATTTTAGGGGAGTAGTGTGTATTCATGCTCGGGGCTTTAACCTCGTGCGTTGACTAACATTTTCAGGTATTAGTACTGGAGTAGCTGTATAGGATTTTTAGAGTTATCATTTGGAGGAGCAGTTGGAGTCTACTTCATTTTTATTACTTTATTTAACTTAGACTTTCTTTTCAGTCGTATTTCATTATGAAACATCATTTGGGTTTTTTATTGGGCCATTCGGTTCCAAAATTATTAGAGGATTTCAGTTGAATTTTTTTTCACAATTGGTTATATTTAGTTTTTAATTAAATCATAATTGGAGATTGAAATTATTCAAAGTTTTAGCATGTGATGGATCTTTTATCGTTTAGTTTTATTATCATTTGGGATTGATTCAATTATTGATCTTGTTGATGGATTTTTTATGTCTCATATCTGTCTCATGCTAGGAATTGTATTTATTTAGTTCACGCCCGACGTAGTTCGACGGCGGTGGCGGGCCACCCCGTCTGTCGGATTGCGCAGGGTGTGACATTTAACTACCTTGCGAATCGTGGAGTTCATCTTCAGCAAGAGTACTTGTTCAATCATATTCTGTTTTCCCTACCAGAATGCTGAGATGAAGCTGTACAATATATATTTGGCGTACACAATCTTGATAGAGCAATGACCTTACTTACGTTATTAGAGAAGGCATAAAAAAATTCACCCATTATGGATAAAATTACATACAAAGAGCATTGACGAAGACTGTGATGTCTCGTGACATATACACGTCAAACTCAATCTTTCCATGATGATGAAGAGGATGAGATTTCGAGTTCATGTCGCTAACATCTATTCATCCATTATAGATATGCTTCCTCCTAATTGGCCACGTGCAAAAATTCGTAGGTTTTAAAAAAAAATCCTGAACGGATGGAGATTATACACATTGAAATTTTATTAAAGTCTTACCATGTAAAAGTATAATATAACATATGGTCATAAAATTTAGTTTGTTAGTTATAATTTCATATTGATGTTTGAAATTATGCATCTATTATAGATACACATTGAACTTTTATTATTTTTGTAGATAATTTCGGTCGATAATGGACACAACGCTCCAACCAATAATATGACACCACCCCAAGGATAATAATCATCACCAATTGGTGAGAAATACACAACTCCAACTACGATTCACTCCACTAATCCAAGTTTTAGTAGGTAAGGTACTCCCAGTAATCCAACAGACACGCCTAACGCTCCTGAAACTATCGGGTAAATTTAGAAGAAGCCAATTGGGTTTTCTCTATTGGGAAATAACCCCACAGAGGGATAGGAATCACGTTCAATAATTTAAATCCTAGTGTCTGTTCTTGGCAAAAAATGAATGTGGGAATAGGAGGAGCTGAAAATTGGAACCTCGTAGATAAAGCGATTAAAGATGACATCTACGAGCAACTCAACAAACGGTTTTCATTTTTTGCAAACTCAAAAAATTAGGTTCTTTCTCGGGTTGCCGAATAACTCCGAACATATCGGAGAAACCATAGGCATAAGCATTTTTCTAAGGGAGCATCGAGCGCCAACATTTTGGCACTCACAAAGTCCTTTCGAACGTTGAGATAGCAGTCGGTTAATGGAATTATTTTTTGGAAAATGAGGCAAAGGACTCGAAAATGCTACAAAAGGAGAAAAAAAGCCGAATAGGGCCAAAAAAACTGAAGTCCACTGGCTTAGCTTGAAATCTTATGAAGATTTGAATAATGAGTGGTCGAGCCAGATAAAAGGCAGCCCAGATGAAGGAAAGTTACCGAATCGGCCCAACTTATGCGTGCGTGAAAGACGAGACAAAAATAATAAATTCCATCCTTACTTGGAAAAGACTCTAGAATCAATAGAGTTTATGAATAGTCAATCAACTTCAAGACCGTTCGACAACCTTGATAATGATGTCCTCGCATAGAAATTGGTGAAGGACCGTAGAGGGAGGACGAGAGGTATGGGGTCACATATGTCAAAAATAAGATTCAAAGACACCGCACCTCTCGTGGACGTGCTTTTTTCTATTAATAAGCGTTTCTCGTCGACGATGAATGTCACTCTGGGATCGAAAGGGATGTAATGGGTCCTTAAAATGAATTGGGAGGCGTGAATGAGAAACTTTCACAAATTGTGTCCCTTTTAATCCGTCGTATGCCCCTGCAGCCCCTGATGCATCTCGATTTCCCTTTACCTCCTCACAATTACCCTCCTTCTATATTCCCCTCACATATGTCGGTTCCTCCTTTAACATTCCCCTTGTCAGGGCCTCAGCATGTCACGGGTATTGGATCATAGTCAACAACCCACGGTGACTATGGTGAGAAATACTATATGAAGGACCTGAGCGGTAAAACTGTCGTTGGGGGTGTGCAAGATCATCTCCACTCAAGAAGGAACTTTAGTACATAGTCGCAGTCGGCCTTTGTAAGAGGATGAGTGTCAGATCATGGTTGATAAAATATTTGGCAATTTCGAAGATGCTCCAGTGCATGTCAACAGTGGAAAAGGGAATGGGTTGAAAAATTATTTAAACTCTTTTATCACTTGGCCAGTTTATCTTTGATGATGATGTTGTAATATTTTTCTTATGTTAAAATAATATCACTAGATAAATTTATTTAATTTGAGTTTAAGTGGTTGTGTAGTATCATTGATTGGTCCGTTGTTGACACTATATTAGTGCTTTACTTCAATTTGCACTATATTATTGCATTGTTTGTTTCATTGGTGCGTTGTTGACGATATAATTTGAGTGGTTGTGTACTATATTTACACTATATTAGTGTTTTACTATGCAAAATGATATATATGCAACATGATATGTATTTTATCATGTTAACACAAGACTGCTATTTAAAGATTATTAAATGGATTTTCCACAATACAAAGAGTGGATGGGGGAGACTGATTGAATAGCTAATAGTTATGTTAAAGTCGTTCAAGAATTTATTAGCTACGCTTTTAAGAACCTTAAAAGTGAGAAGATTTCGTGTACGTGCACCCATTGTATGAACGAAAAATATAAATCTTTAGAAGATGTTGAGTTACATTTAATAAAGTGGGGAATTTGTCAAGATTATAACAAATAGACATACCATGGTGAAAAATATGTAACTTATGTTCTCGAATAATTACCGGTAACCGACCGTGTAATAAAACACCAACGAGTGGAAGTTGTAAATGATTTGCCAACACATTGTCGATTGACCGACCTAATAGACGATGCTTATGGAGTACACCACGACAAAAATCACCAACCTATGGAGATAAATAATGCGCACAATGAACAATTTGATACTGAACTACCAGGAGACCGATAATATATACGGTTGAAAGCCGACACGGCTAAACCGTTGTATAAATATTGAAATGAAGATAACTTGGTATTATATGCAATGATTGGTTTTAATAATTTGAAGAGTCATTTTTGTTTGTCTGTGAACAGCTTAACCGAAATTCTTAAGTGGGTTAAAGAAATTCTCCCAAAAGAGAACACGCTACCAGACAATTATCCTACCATGAAGAAGAGATTGAAGGGTTTGGGATTGAAATACAAATCAATTTATGTATGCAAGTATGACTGCATATTGTATCACAATAGTCACAGAGAGAAGGATGAATGTCTAGTATGCGATAAGCCTAGATATATCGTTTGTGAGAAGGTAAAGGACAAACCTGGAAAATATCAATAGTGCTATAAAGGACCACAAAAGGTTTTGAAGTATTTTCCACTTGGACCACAGTTAACGGTTGTTTACTATACCATAGATAGCGGAGCCCAAGACACAGCATGCTCGATGCGAGGTGGGTGGGAATATCATTCGATTGATTCACTCATCTGGAAAATTTTAAATGCACAACACCGTGAATTTATAAAGGAACCGCGGATGTTTGTTTTACAATCTCAACCGATGGGTTTAACCCTTTCGATAATTTACGAACCAGTCAGAGTTATTTGCCAGTTCTCATGGCGCCTTTAAGTCTCCCTCCGACAATGTGCATGAAAAAGGAGTTCACATTGTTATCTTTGTTGATACCCGAGCCGAAGGCTCCAAGCGATGATATTGATATATTCTTAGCCCTATAAATCGAATAACTTAAAGAGTTGTGCGATAAAGGCGTGACGGCGTTTGACTCTCATAAGGGTGAAGAGTTCACACTCAAAGTAATGGTGTGTGGGTGATCCACGACCTTCCTGCTTATGGGACCTTGTCTAGTTGTAATGTTCATGGTTATTATGGATGTCCCATATGTGGGGAGAAAACTAAAGCCAGTTCACTACAACATAGTAGTAAGATGAGTTACACGGGTCATTATAGATTTCTGTCAACCGGTCACGCTTTCAGGAATGATAAGTCTAACTTTTACCCTATTGGTCATGAACGCCAGATGCCACATGCTCGACTTTCTGGTCAGTAGATCAAGGAGAAGGAAATGACTGCGACTGCGGGGAATAAGTACGTAGGCAAACACCCCAAGTATTTAAACCTGAAGCGTAAAGCAAGGAGGTACTAATAAGCAAAACCATGGTCCAGACAATTAATATTTTTTTATTTTCCATATTGGAAATATCATCGTGTAAGGCAGGTAATTGATGTGATGCATGCATGGAAGAATATTGCAGAACATTTGATAGGAACATGTCTAGGCGGATCTCATTCCAAAGATGGAGAGCGGGGCCATTGAGATCTACTCGATATGAAAATAAAGAAGAAACTCTCATTAAAAAACGATCCCACAATAGGAAAAATTTATACCAATCCGGATGCTTTCACTTTGACTACTAGTGAGAAGAAAATCCTCTTTGACACGTTGTTAAACTTGAATACTCCAACGGGTTATTCTAGGTAATTTACATAGGGTAGTAAGCCACCAAGCAGATGACTTAAAATAGTGCAAGTCTCTCAATCGGCATGTAATCATCCAATTAATCCCTCTGTTATTTCGACATTGCTTCTATAAACACAAAGAACTCCGTCGAGAAATTATGCAAGTCGATTTGTGTTTTACCCTACTTTGTGCAAAAGTGGTAAACAAAAGGCACATTAAAGCTTCAAAATCAACTTTAACCGAGGCAGTTTGTGTATTAGAGAAATATTTTCCTCCGTCGTTCTTCGATATCATCATCCATATGCTTGTGCATTTATGCGATGAAGCTTTATTATGTGGTCCCGTTAGGTATCGTTGGATGTATCCTTTTGAGCGCTTGATGAAAACCTTCAAATATTACGTCAAGAATACACAGTATATTGGAGGGTCAATTGTTCAAGAATATATAACTGTGGAATCATCATTATATGCTAGAGAATATATGCCAGAACAAAAAAGGAGGAGGTTCAATTCTCTTGGAAGAGGAGTGATCGAGGAACCTGGCGAGTTTAATGACGAATTACAGTTTGGGAACCCTAAAGAGGTGAAACTCACAAATACAAAATATGAGCAAGCAACTCGTTATGTCTTCGAATCGCAAGATGAAGTTTAAGAATGGAGAGAGTGAGTACCTACTGAATTCTTCTTATTTGATTATATGTATTATGTATTTTATCATCTAAACTCTAAGAAGTACGAGAACAAAATTCCCCAAAATCAAAGAAGAAATTGCACGACAACTAATTTTAGGGCATGGGTATCAAAAGAGGTAAATTTCACATCTTATATGTGCGGTTCTTTATTCGTGTGTGATAAAAGCATGCCCTAATACAAATTCATTAATAAATGTAGCTCCTAAATAGAGGTGATATCTCTTCTAGACTTACACGCCTAACAAATGGCCCTAGTTTTCGTGCGAAAGAGTTTAAGAAATTCTGCACCAACGGTTTTGATTTCATTTCATATCCATATAAGGAGAAGATTTTGACGCAAAATAGTGGAATTTCTACCTTGACCACCTGTATTGCTAGCAAAAGCGATAAAAATCTAAAGAATACGGTGCTAACCTATTATGGGATAATCCAACAAATTCTAGAACTTGGTTACTCAGACTTCACAGAAAACGTATTCTATTGTGATTGGGTAAAGGTGGAGGATACTACGAATGCTTGCAAAGTTGATCCTGACTCTAAACTTATTATGGTATATTTATCAAAGGTGAAGAGTAATGATCGCATAGTCGACGAGCCTTTTATTTATGCCTTTCAGAACGCAAAGAAGGTATGTTACTCGAAGTGCATAAATGATGCCAATTGGTCTATGGTTGTGCATGCACCAAAGGGTGTGACTACTCAAGTTGATGCATTAAAAGCTCTAAAAGAGTTAGAGTCAGCTCTTGATGGCAACCTAATTTTAAGGATCTTTTAGTTGATTTAGAGGAAGATTGAGTATCAAAGTATTATTTTATCCTTGTCATTCTTATTTGTATCCTATTATGATATTAACATTGTATTATCGCTTTACGTTGACGTATGAATGTTTAGTTACTTTTATGAATGTTTAATATGATTTAAGTAAGTTAACTTTTGATAATATGTTATGCTCAGTCGAATGTTTAGTTACTTTCGCAAGACGCTCGGTTTGAGAATAGAGTCATTTGAGTTTGTGATTGGATTAAATTGACCCAACTCAATTTTCACGTGTTCCTGTACATATACATTTGTTTATCCGTTTCATTGATGCAGTCTTCATAAAATGAAGTTAAATTATATAATCAATATGCATTATCTTTTAAATCTTTTAGATGATAGAAGGAGTACGGGATAATTATTAGTTTTATTTGGATTAGCTGTTGTAAAATTATTGGTTGTTGGCTTATTGTTGGATAGTATGTTAGAAGGAGTATGGGATAATTATTAGTTGTTGGCTTGTTGTTAGTTTTTGGCTGTTGGATAATCACGATATCCCTAGTTTGAGAACACAACGTTAATTTCAAAATATCTAGACTTATGCTTAATATGATGTATTTTCTCATTTAGAGTTTGATAGAGTACTCCAAATATGACTCCTCTCATTACAGGGAGTGTGGCCTTTATCAAGAACCACCAATCCAGGACACTCCAATAGTATTCTCCCCCATTCTTTATGTTTCTCATTTATAACACTCCTTTTCCCTTTCTTTGAGTGCTCATTCCTCGTGATTTTCTCTCTAGAAAGCTTCTCATACAAATTATAGCTTACTCCCAGGACATTTTGGTCTTTCTGCCATGAATACTCCTTCGTTATGCGTACAAATTCTTTACTCGCACACCTATTCTCTTGGAGAAGCTTAAGATCGATATTTTCATTTCCAGATCTGTCAGGATTGTTAAGGTTATGAAATGGGAATTTAAGTTTCCATTTTTTGTCAAAAAATGGAAATCTGGTAATACCCGATTCATAACCTTAACAATCTTGAGAAATTTAGAAATGAAAATATAGATCTTAGCTTCTCCAAGGGAAAAGGTGTGCGAGTAAAGAAGTTTATGCATAAAGAAGGTGTATTCGTGATAAAAAGACCAAAGTATCCTGAGAGTAAGCTATAATTTGTATGAGAAGCTTTTCGGATAAGCTATATTCGTGCGAGTAAAGAAGTTATATGCGTGACGAAGGTGTATTCACGGGACCCCCGATTTAGGAGCACGATAAAAATTTGCAAATAGTTAGACTTAGGCTTAAAAATATGCTTTCAGAGGGTGACAACGTAAGATAGCCACTAAACGGCCCCGTGAGAGGTACAAACACCTCGCACTGGACCATTGTAATCCGCAGGAACCGACCGCGTAGTCACGAGACCTCCGATTTGAGAACATGACCAAAATTTACAAACTATTAGACTTAGGCTTAAAAACACGTCGTCGAAGGGTGAGAATCTAACATAACTACAAGACGACCCCGTGAGAGGCACGAACACCAAGCACAGGACCACTGTAATCAACAGGAACCGACCACGTAGTCATGGGACCCCCGGTTTGAGAGCACGACCAAAATTTGCAAACTGTTAGATTTAGGCTTAAAAACATGTCGTCAGAGGATGAGAACTTAAAACAGTCACTAGATAGACCCGTAAGAGGCACAAACACCTTGCACGGGACCAATGTAGCTCACAAGAATCGATCACGTAGTAACAGGACCCACGGTTTGAGAGCATGTTCAAAAATTACAAATTGTTACACTTAGGCTTAAAAACATGCCGTCAGAGGGTGAGAACATAAAACAGCCACTAGACGGCCCCATGAGAGGCACAAACACCTTACAGGGACCAATGTAACCTGCAATAACCAATCGCGTAGTCACAGTACCCCCGATTTGAGAGCATGACCAAAATTTGCAAACTGTTAGACTTAGGCTTAAAAACATGTCGTCAAAGGGTGAGAACGTAAAACAGTCACTAAACGGCCTCATGAGAGGCACGAACACCTCACACGGGACCAATGTAACCCAAAGAATCCGATTGCATAGTTGCGGGACCCCCGATTTAAGAGCACGACCAAAATTTGAAAACTGTTAGACTTAGGATTAAAAACATACTGTCAGAGGGTGAGAATGTAAAACAACCACTAAACGGTCTCGTGAGTGGTACAAACACATCGCACGGGATGAATGTAACGTGTAGGAACCCATCGCGTAGTCACGGGACCCTCGATTTGAGAGCATGACCAAAATTTGTAAATTGTTAGACTTGGGCTTAAAAACATGCCGTCGGAGGATGACAACGTAAAACAGCTACTAGACGATCCCGTACGAGGCATGAACACCTCGCATGAACCAATGTAACCCATAGGAACCGACCGTGTAGTCACGAAAACCCCCTGTTTGAGAACAGGAACAAAATTTACAAACTGTTAGACTTAGGCTTAAACACATGTCGTTAGAGGGTGAGAACGTAAAACGACCACTAGACGGTCCCATGAGAGGCACGAATACCTCGTACGGGACCAATGTAACTCACAAGAATCGACCGCGTAGTCACGGGACCCCCGGTCTCAGAGCACGAGAAAAATTTACAAACTCTTAGACTTGGGCTTAAAAACATGCCTTCAGAGCTTAAGAACATAAAACAACCACTAAACGGCCCCGTGAGAGGCACGAAGACCTCGCACGGGACCAATGTAATTCGCAGGAACCAACTGCATAGTCAAAGGACCCCCGGTTTGAGAGCACGATCAAAATTTGTAAACTATTAGACTTGGGCTTAAAAACATGCTGTCAAAGGGTGAGAACGTAAATCAACCACTAGACAACCCTGTGGGAGTCACGGACACCTCGCATGGGACCAATGTAACCCGCAGGAACCGATCGCGTAGTCACGGGACCCCCGATTTGAGAGCATGACCAAAATTTACAAATTGTTAAACTTAGGCTTAAAAACATGTCGTCAGAGGGTGAGAACGTAGAGCAACCACTAGACGGCCCTGTGAAAGGCACGAACACCTCGCACGGGACCAATGTAACCCGCAGGAACCAACCGCATAGTCACGAGACCCTGATTTGAGAGCGCGACCAAAATGTGCAAACTGCTAGACTTAGGTTTAAAAACATGCTGTCAGAGCGTGAGAACAAAAAACAACCCCTAGACGGCCCCGTGAGCGACACGGACACCTCGCACGGGACCAACGTAACTCGCAGGAACCGATCACATAGTCACGGGAACACGAGACCCCCGACTTGAGAGCACGACCAAAATTTGCAAACTATTGGACTTAGGCTTAAAAACATGTCGTCAGAGGGTGAGAACATAAAACATCCACTAAACGGTTTCGTGAGAGGTGCAAACACCTTGTACGGGACCAATGTAACCCATAGGAACCGACCGCGTAGTCATGGGACCCCCTGTTTGAGAGGACGACAAAAAATTGCAAACTGTTAGACTTAGGCTTAAAAACAAGCCATCAGAGGGTGAGAACGTAAAATAGCCACTAGACGGCCCCGTGAGAGGCAAGAACACCTCGCACGGGATCAGTGTAACCCGCAGGAATCGACTGCGTAATCATGGGACCCTTGATTTGAGAGCACAACCAAAATTAACAAACTGTTAAACTTAGGCTTAAAAACATGCCGTCAAAGGCTGAGAACGTAAGCCAACCACTAAACGGCCCCATAAGAGGCAAAACACCTCGCACGTGACCAATGTAACCCGCAATAACCGATCGCGTAGTTACGGGTGCCCTTTTTTGAGAGCACGACCTAAATTTGTAAATTATTAGACTTATGCTTAACACGCCGTCAGAGGGTGAGAACGTAAAACAACCACTAGATGGCCTCGTGAGAGGCTCGAACACCTCACACGGGACCAATGTAACTCGTAGGAACCTACTGCGTAGTCACGAGACCCCCGATTCGAGAGCACGATCAAAATTTACAAACTGTTAGGACTTTTACGGGACAAATGTAACCCATAGGAACCAATCGCGTAGTCACCCAAGGGGCCAATGTAACCCAATGGGCGCTCGCAACAACTGGCAGATTAGACTCTTAATTCGAGGACAAAATGCATTTTTATGCGAAATAGTCATGGCTTTTGGTCGTGACTATTTTATTTTTGAAATAAAAGGTGGTCTCGGTCCAAAGACGTGACCAACTTTTATTTTAATGATAATGTAGTCACGACCCAATTTTATGACCACCTTTAATTTAAAAAATAACATAGTCACAGCCCACAACCATGATTATTTTATTTTAAAGATAAAATGTGGTCGCGGCTTTGGGTTGTGACCATCCTAGTCCATGACCAATGTTGGTGGTCAGGGATTTGGGTCGTGACTACCGATGTTGGTCATGCCAGATTTACTCATGCACAAAATTCATGACCCACCACCAATGGTTAGGGATTTGGGTCGTGACCATGCGCGGTATTTGGTGTAGTGTAAATGGTGTCAATTGGTCTATTGTTGGGCATGCACCAAAGATTATAACTACTCAAGCATACACATTAAAGGATCCAAAAGAGTTACAGTCAGCTCTTGATGACAACCCTAATTTGAAGGATATTTTAGTTGATTTAAAGGAAGATTGAGTATCAAAACATTATTTTATCATTGTCAATCTTATTTATATCCTATTATGATACTGACATTGTATTAGTGCTTTACTTTGATGTATGAATGTTTAGTTAGTTTTATGAATGTTTAATATGATTTATGTATGTTTAGTTTTGACAATTCAAAACTTTTCTTATTTAATGCATGTGTGGTGTGTAATAAGACTAATGTGACATATACCAATTTCACCTTATTTATTTGCAGAAGGAGCTTCTAGACACTTTATGCTTGAACAAAACATATTATCGAACTTAACTTACATAACTCCAAATCAATATTGTTGGTTGGAAAATCAAAATCATTCCCTAAATAAGATTAGGGTCTCTCCATCATTAGCATGTACAATAGTGAAGAATTAACCATTAATTCTTTACGATTGTACATGCTAATGACGAAGAGTCCCTAATCTTATTTATGGAATAATTTCCATTTTCTTGCCTCCAAATATTGGTTTGGAGTCATGTAAGTTAACTTTCGATAATATATTATGTCTAGTCGAATGCTGGGGGGTCACGAACACCTTTCACAAGACGCTTGGCTCGAGAATATAATCATTTGAGTTTGTGATTACATCAAATTGACCAAACTCAATTTCTACGTGTTCCTATACATATACATTTTTTGATTAGTTTCATTGATGCAGTCTTCATAGAATGAAGTTAAATTAGCTTCATTTTATGAAGATTGTATCAAATAAACTAATCAACAAATGTACATGTACAAGAATAAGTTGGGAACTATAGGATCAATTTAGTCTAATCACACATCCAGAAGACTCTATTTAATGGCCTTCTTGGATTGCAGGAACCATGTATTCTTTACTTTAATTGTAGTAGTTATATAATTAACATGCATTATCTTTTAAATGTTTTAGATGATAGAAAGAGTATGGGATAATTATTGGTTTTATTTTGTTTGGTTGTTGGATAATTATTAGTCGTTGGTTTGTTGTTGGATAGTATGTTAGAAGGAGTATGGGATAATTATTGGTTTTGTTTAGTTTGGCTGTTGGATAATTATTGGTTGTCGGTTTATTATTGGATAATATATTAGAAGGAGTACGAAATAATTATAAGTTTGGTTATTGGATAATTATTGATTGTCATAGCACGTAGACTTCCCAATTTCTCACGCCATCTCTCTCCAATTAATGTCTTATTTGAAAAACTCTTGAGCTTTAAAAAGTTGAAAAACTCTTGAGCTCCAAAAAATTTCAAAACTCTTAAGTACTAAACAGTTGCGCACGAGGTGTTCGTGCCACTCGTGGTACCGTTTGGGGGTGCCCGCCCCCTCGCAGCACGTTTTCAATCATAAGCTTGCCTGTTTTCAAATTTGTATACTATCCTCAAACCAGGAGTCCCGCAACTGCACGAACTGTTGTTACATGTTTTTTTAGATGAGAACGAGGTGTTCGTGTCACTCGCGAGTGCCGTTTGGGGGCTGCTGGGGGTGGCCGCCCCCTAGCGGCATGTGTTTCAAATTCGTGTCCTCTCCTAAAATCAGGAGTCCCTCTTCTACGCGATCGATTGCTACGTGTTGTCTTAGATGCGCACGAGGTATTCGTGCCACTCGCGACGTCGTTTGGGGGACGTTGGGGGTGCCCGCCCCTCGCGGTATGTTTTCAAGCTTAAGTGTGATTGTTTTTTAATTTTGTTGTATTTCATACACACCATGCACAACACTACCTTTGACACTTTTCCAAGTTCCCAATGCCATACAAAGCCTAAGATGGTGAATCCCGAATATGAGGTGGAGTACAAATCCACTGCCGCCGATGCCTGGTACACCACTTGACTGATTGTCCATGATCAATATTTCACCGTGAAGCTTTTAAACTTACTTGGCTCTTACGACGAGAAATTCAGTGCCCACCATTTTAAAATCCTACAAGCCATTTACAATTTTTGCTAGAGGTTCAGGTCTGTATCCGAACAAGTACAGGACAACCACAAATCCAAAATAATTAAAGGCATCACTGTATGTCTTTGATTATTTTGGAGGTAATAGAGGCACATACAGTGACGCCCTTGATTATTTTGGAGCAATGGTTGTCATGTATTTGTCTGGATACAGGCATGAACCTCTGGCAAAAGTCGATCATGGCTTGAGGGGTTTTAAAATAGTAGGCAGTGAATTTTTCGTTGCAGGAGTCGGGGACGTTTAAGAACTTGACGGTCACATACTGATCATGGACAATCAGTCGAGAGGAGTATTAGACATCATCATCGGTGGATTTGTACTCCACCTCATATACGAGATTTGCCATCTTAGGCTTTATATGGCATTGGGGACTTGATAAAGTGTCAAATATAGAGTAGTGTTTATCTAGAGTAGCATGAGGTGTGTGCGAAATAACATAAAATTTGAAAACATACACACTTAGGCTTGAAAACGTGCCACGGGAAGCGGGCACCTCCAACAGCCCCCAAACGGCACCATGAGTGGTACGAACACCACAAGTGTATCCAATGAAACATGTAGCAACCATCCGCACAGACGTGGGACTCCCGATTTGAGGAGAGAACCCGAAATTGACAATAAGCACACTTAGGCTTAAAATATATCGAGAGATGGAGGGCACCCAATATGGCACCGCGAGTGGCACGATCATCTCGTGCGCATCGAATGTAAGACAGTAGCAACCTTCCACGCAGTCAACGGACTCATGATTTGAGGATAGGACCTGAATTTGAACACAGGCACACTTAAACTTGAAAACGTACCGCAGGGGATGATCATCCCCAACGGCCACCAAACATCACCACGAGTGATACAAATACCTCATGCACGTCCAACTTAACACATAGAAATTTTCCACACAGTCGCGAGACTTATAATTTGAGGATAGGATATGAATTTGAAAATAAGCACACTTAGGCTTGAAAACGTGCCGCGGGGGGGCACCCATAGCAGCACCCAAAAGGCATCGGGAATGGCACGAACACCTCATGCACGTCAAAAGTAACACGTAGCAACCAACAACGCAGTCGCGGGACTCTCGATTTGAGGATAGGACACGAATTTGAAAATAGGCACACTTAGGCTTGAAAACATGTCGTGGGAGCGGGAACTCACAGAGGACCCCAAACGGTACCACGAGTGGCACAACACGTCGTGTGTGCCCAATATAACGTGTAATAATCAACCGCATAATCGCGGGACTCCCGGTTTGAATATAGGACCAAAATTTAAAAACATGCACACTTGAGCTTAAAAATGTGTTACGGGGTGACGGGTACCCCCAACAGCCCCCCAAAGGCACCACAAGTCACATAAATACCTCGTGCGCGTCCAACATATCATGTACCAACCGATCGTGCAGTCATAGGACTCCCGATTTGAGAATAGGCCCCGAATTTGAACACATACACACTTAGCTTGAAAATATGCCGCGAGGGACGGGCACCCCATCGGCCCCCAAAAGGCATCGCGAGTGGCATGAACACCTCATGCACGTTCGATGTAACACGTAGCAACCAATTGCATAGTCGAGGGACTCCTGGTTTGAGGATTGGACACGAATTTAAAAATAGGCACACTTAGGCTCGAAAACATGCCCCAACCACCTCTAGCGTCCTCTAAATGGCACCGCGAGTGGCACGAGCGCCTCGTGCACATCCAACGTAACACGTATCAATCGATCGCACAGTCGGGGGACTCCCGGCTTGAGGATAGGACACGAATTTGAAAAACAGACACACATAGGCTTAAAAACGTGTTGCGGAGGGCGGGAACTCCAGGTGGCGGCCCCCAAACAGCACCGTGAGTGGGACAAATACCTCATGCATGTCCAACATAACACGTAGCAACCGACTGCATAGTTACGAGACCCCCGATTCAAGGATAGGACACGATTCTGAAAATAAGCACACTTAGATTTGAAAACGTGTCGCGAGCAGAGAGAGACCACTAATGGCCCCCAAACGGCTTCGCAAGTGGCAAGAATAACTCATGTACGTCCAACGTAATATATAGCAACCATGCACGCAGTTGCGAGACCCCTGGTTTTAGAATAGGATCTGAATTTGAAAACATGCACACTTGGGCTTGAAAACGTGCCGCGGGAGGGCAGACATCCCGAGCGGCTGCCAAACGACACCGCGAGTAGCACGAACACCTTGCGTGCGTCCAATGTAACACGTAGCAATCGTTCGAGCAATCGCAAGACTCCTAATTTAAGGATAGGATCCGAATTTAAAAACAGGCACACTTAATCTTGAAAACGTGTTGTGGGGTGGCGGGCACCCCCAGTGCCCCCAAACGGCACCATGAGTGGCATGACCACCTCGTGCACGTCCAACATACCATGTATTAACTGTTTGTGCAGTCAAGGGACTCCCTGTTTGAGAATTGGACCCGAATTTGAATATAGACACACTTAGGCTTAAAAACGTGGCGTGGGAGGCAGGCACCCCCAGTAGACCCCAAACGGCAGTGCGAGTGGCACGAACACCTCATGCTCATCTAACGTAACACGTAACAATTGTCCGCACGATCGGGGGACTCTCGGTTTTAGTACAGGACATGAATTTTAAAACAGTCTCACATAGGCTTGAAAACGTGACCAGCGGACCCAACCAGCACCGCAAGTGGCACGAACACCTCGTGTGCATCCAACTTAACACGTAGCAAATGGTCGTGCAGTCGCGAAACTCCCGATTTGAGGAGAGGATCCGAATTTGAAAAGAGGCACACTTTGGGTTGAAAACATATCACGTGGGATAGGTCACCCCCAATGGCCCCCAAATCGCACCGCAAGTGTCACGAGTACCTTTTTCGCATCAAATGTAACCTGTAACAATCGATCACGCAGTCGGGGGACTCCCGATTTGAGGATAGGACACAAATTTAAAATAAAAACACTTAGGTTTGAAAATCTGTCGGGGGCGAGCACCTCCAGCGACCCCCAATTGGCACCGCGAGTGACTTGAACATCTCGTGCGCCTGATATAACACGAAACAACTGACCACACAGTAGGAAAACTCCCGATTTGAGGATAGGACACAAATTTGAAAACAGACACATATAGGCTTAAAAATGTGCCGCGGGAGGGGGGGGAGGGAGGGGAGGGAGGGCACCCACAGCGACACCCAAACGGCAATGCGAGTGGCACGAACACCTCGTGCACATCAAGCGTAACACGTAGTAACCAGCTGCACGGTTACGAAACTCCAATTTTGAGAATAGGACGCGAGTGGGCCGAAACAACCAACGGACCCCCAAACGGAACTGCGAGTATCACGAACACCTTTTGCGCATCCAACGTAACACGTAATAACCAATCGCGCAGTCGCAAGACTCCTGATTTTAGGATATGATACAAATTTGAAGATAGACACATTTATATTTGAAAATGTGTCGTGGGGGGGCACCAGCGGCCCCTAAATGGCACCGCGAGTGGCACGAACAACTCGTGTGCATCCAATGTAACACGTTAAAACTGGTTGCACAATCGCGGGACTCCCGATTTGAGGATAGGACACGAATTACAAGACAGACACACTTAGGCTTGAAAATGTGTCGCACGGGGGCAGGTACACCCAGTGGCCCCAAATGACAACGCGAGTGGCACAAACACTTTGTGCACGTCCAGTGTAACATGTAGCAACCAGTCGTGCAGTCATGGGACTCCCAATTTAAGAGTAGAACCCGATATTGAGCACATGCACATTTAGGTTTGAAAACGTGTCGTGGGTCGGCGTAGACCACCAACGTATCCCAAACATCACCTTGAGTCATACATAACACATAGCAACAGACCCTACAGTAGCGGGACACTCGGTTTGAGGATAAGACGCAAATTTGTAAACAAGCACACTTAGGCATGAAAATGTGTTGTCAGGGAGGCGGGAACCATCAATGGCTCCCAAACAGCACCGCGAGTGACACGAACACTTCGTGCGCATCCAATGTAACCCATAACAACCATCCACGTAGTCGCGAGTCTCCCGATTTGAGGATAGGACATAAATTTGAAAACAGGCACACTTAGGCTTGAAAACGTGCCGCGAGCGGGCAGACACCACCAATGTCCCCCAAATGTCACCGCAAGTGGCACGAACAGCTCATGCGCATTCAATTTAATACGTCAAAAATAATTGCGTAGTCATAGGACTCTCGGTTTGAGGATAAGACACGAATTTGACAACAGGCACACATAGGATTTGATACATGACGCGAGGGGTGGGCACCCCCAGTAGCCACCAAACGGCACCGTGAGTGGCACTAATACCTTATGTGTGCCCAACGTAGCGTGTAGTAACCCCCTCATAGTCGTAGGACTCCCGATTCGAGGATAGGACATGAATTTGAAAATAGGCACACTTTGGCTTTAAAACGTGCCGCGAGCAGGCAAAGACCGCCAACGGATCCCAAACGGCACCGTGAGTGGCACGAATACCTCGTGTGCGTCCAACGTAATACGTAATAATCGGGCCTGCAGTTGCGAGACTCACATTTTGAGAATAGGACCCAAGTTTGAAAAAATGCACACTTAGGCTTGAAAACTTACCCGGGGGGGAGGGGGCGGTCACCCCCGACGTCCCCCAAACGAAAATGCGAGTTTCACAAACACCTCATGCGAGTCCAACATATCACGTAGAAACCAATCATGGGATTCTCGATTTGAGAATAGGAGCCGATATTGAACACAAACGTAGGCGATTTTTCCCGCTGATCAGTGTAAATAAGTGATCATAAAAAGTCCACATTGGAGGTACGTTTTTGTGTGCTCTTGGGTGGTTTAATTTCACATTTAAATTAACACGTTGTATAAATTGACTTAAGGGCAAAAATCTTAACAAGGGTAGAATTAAAATCTACTCCAACGCGAACTTATCAAATCGATTATATTTTACCTTATCTAAGATTGGTGGTTTTTAATGAGTCTTTGTACCAACCACCTACTTAGAGCAAAAAGCGGGATTTGAGGTGGTAACCGTAGTTGGTCGTCTTTTAAATTCTCCCGTGTCAAAGAGTATGGGTTGTCTAATTAGATTTTGAGTAAATTATAATTGCTTTTGTATTCTAAATTTAAAAAAAAAATAGAAAAAAGAGATAAAAATTCATGCGTTGTAAATTACAATGGGTGATCCTCATATTGTTATCCCGTCATCTTTCTCATATTCCTCAATTGATCCTGTGGACGTATTTTTACAAAATACTAAAAATTTAGATGACTATGTATTTCAATTTGAGTCTGATGGGTCAGTAGTCATTTTAAAAATTAAATAAGGTATGAATGAGAATCCAACCCCTGTAATTACTATTTATCCACCAAAGTGTATCAATTGGAAAGAGGTAAACAAATGATATAATGATGCTATTTCTAAAAATAATCATGAATTGAATGGAGATAATCAATTTTGTGAGGAGGAAAATTTGACAATCTTGACACATGTAATAGTTATGATGATTTGGATGTTAATTTCTGTCGAGATTTTTCTCCTTATTTAATTGATAAAAATGTTGATTCTTCTTATATGTGGGAAAATTTATTTGATGATTCGTCATCCGATTTTAGTTATACTTCAAGTATTTATGATGGTCCTCTTATTTTTTATGAAGCAAGTGTATTGCCTCGTGATACCTCTCATTCCCGCCTTTTTCATAAAATCTCACATTTAGGAGTGGAGTATGCATCCCCAATTTTACTTGACTACTTTAGAAAATGGGATAGTAAATATTTGGATCCTTATTGTAATTTGCTATCCTCATGTGATGCATCGACACATGATTCATGCAATTCAAAATTGTTTATTATTGATGATGTCGGTGCACACCATTATATCTGTTGATGTAAAAAATTAGATCACTCTAATTATTCCAATCTGTTGATGTAAAAAATTATATCACTCTAATTATTCAATCACAGGTAAATAAATGAGACAAAAGATTTTAAAGTGGTTCAGCCTTATAAGAATGGCCTACGTCCACTGTTATTTTATTGCTGATTGTTTGGGAATTCTAGATTACAAGAAATTTCATTCTAGATTCCAAAGTTTGGATTCAGGATCAGATCCCTTACAATGAGGATTGGACAATGTATTTATAGCCCTCAGGCTGTAATGTGAAAGGGTAATACATTAAATGATATACATATGAAAGGGTAATACATTTAATGCCCTCTTTGAGTGTGCGTCTGAATGATAAGCATTTAATGAATCAGTTGAACTGTTGATTATCCAGCTATTAATGCTTTGCTCGAGATGCAGCTCGGACCGCCTGAGCTTCTCGGTGCTAATGAGTTCCTCGGAGAGGTCTTGTTCCTTAGAGCATAAGAGTTCCTCGGAGAGGTCTTGTTCCTCGGAGCGTAAGAGTTCCTCGGAATAACGTGGTTCCTCGGAGCATGTGATCATCTCGAAAGTACTTGTTGTTGTCATGTAGATAGCCACGTGTCTTCATATGATTGATCCAAGTAAGCAGATTAAATTTGGTATCAACAGAAGCCCCCAATGTTTCGTAGTTCGAAATTTGAGGAATATGGAACATTCTTTCTCGGAATACGGTAGCTTTAAATAGTTCTTCCTGATTTTTAGGATCATCTCCCTTGTATTTATTTCTCCTTCCCAATTCGTAGAATCATGCTTTTTTGGACCTTTCTGCCCGCTTCGGTTCCCGCGTCACTTTTCGTCTTTTTAGCCGCTGTTGTTCGCTTTGATTCCCGCGCCAATATTTAATGACTTTTTAGCCGCCGGTAACGTAATCATCCTTTTTATAATCATTACTTCGCCAGTTCCCAAGGCAAGGTATTTAAACTTCACAGAGACTCCCATCGTCTTCTATCTTTTCAAATTTTTATCTTCGAGTTTTTCATTGTCTTTTACTCTCTTGTGCGTTCATCTCTTCCGTCGTTCATTGTCAACAGCTTCAGTCTTTTTTCTGTAAGATCTTCTTTCTTCTTCTTCTTCATTTCTTTTAATTCATCATCATGGTTTACCCTGTTGAGTCTCTTGACAAATTTCGATCTGATTTTTCCATTCTTTCTTGGGTTGTATTGGAAGAGCTTTCTGAGCCTTCTAATTATTTCAATTTGGCTGAGGGACATTGGTTCCCCAGTCTCTTTCTTGCTGAGCGTGGATTTTCTTTTCCACAAAATCCTCTGTGTCTGGAATTTTATCAGTACTTGGATGTTGTTCCTGCACGAATAGCCCCCAACACATGCAGAATAGTTAATGGGGTGTATAAATTAAATCAAGTGCATGGAAATCGTATAGGAATTCCAGAAATCATGTACTGCTATAGATGGGCAGTTAATGAAAATATTTATTATTTGAAAACTAGGTTTATTAATAGAGCCTTAGTAGTCAATCTCCCTGATGCCAACAGGGATTATTTTGAACATGGGGTTGTTGTAAAAAATTGGCAACACCCTCCTTTAACCGGAGATGAGGTTTACCAGGGTCCCAGATGCCCTCCTTATGCAATGGGATAGGTTATTTTTATTTTATATTATTTTATTTATCTTGAAATCATGTTTGTTTTATGTTTGATAAAATGTGTTACTGATAACCATGTATGTTTATTTGCAGTTGATAGCAAGAGAAAGTGCCCGAAAGAAACAGATGTCAATCTAAGGCATTTGGGACTTATCTGGGGTCTACATCAAAGGGTTGCTGACGAGCACATTCGATCAGCCTCCTATCTGCTCCAATACAAGAGCTATACAACTTATTTCACTGCTCGTCCGGTGATCAGTGAAGCAGAGCCAGTACCACCCTCAGCAAGTTCTTTGACAGAATCTCACGTTCCGTTGAGCGAAAGGATGAAGAAGAGAAGGACTCCTGCTCTGTTTGAGAAAACTGCCTCCGGCTCTGGGGAGGTAAAAAGGATTAGGATTGACGTCCCAAGGGAGGGGACAAAGAAAACTGCTGCAGCTCCTCCAGCTGCTCTTGTGAAGATTGTCGAGAAGCCTGCAGTGGATCCGAGCAGCTCTGCTGCTCCTGGAGAGGTGATTGTGATATCACCGACTAAGGATTCTTCCTTGGTTGTACCTGTTCCCCCGAGGAGGCTGAAGAAGAGCTCCTAGGTCAATTTGGTTGACACCACCATTCAGCCCCCTGCTGCTGAGACTGGGGTTCCCACATCTGTTCCCCCAAGCTCTGACATGAGCTCGGTAAAGTCCTTGACCATTCCCGAGGTGCAAGGTAATGAAGATAACCTTACTCGGGATATGGTTACTTCTTTAGTTGCTCGTCATCTTGCTTCAGTAAGTACCTTTACTTTGAACTTTTCATATTTTCCTTTGTTATTTCTCATATTTGTTTCTGACTTTGCTTTCTTTTTCTGTTTACAGTTGACGAGCTGCTTCAACATAATCCTTAAGAAGGATGAGGCAATCAAAGCTTCTTGCTCCTCGTCCAGTGTGGATGGAGCTCTGAAAGAAGCTACCAAGTCCTTGGAGGAATCTCGCCAGAGGTACGATACTGATAACGCAGTCTGGGAGAAGAAACTTGCTTCCTCCGAGCAGGAGAAAACTCGGGTTGCTGAGGCCTCCAGGGATTTGGAGAGGAAAGTGAATGCCTTGGAGAAGGCTAATAAAGAGCTCGATGTGAAGCTCAAGACTGCAGGGGAATTTGAAAATAAACTCAAGGCTGCTGAGGAGAGGTTGGTCCAACTCCAGAAAATAACTCGACAGAAGGAGGAAGCTGAACAAAAACTGAAAGTTGCTGATGTTTTGTTGTCCGAGAAGCTTGCCTTGGAGAAGGCCAAAAGGAAAGCTGCCGTGAAGAAGTCCTTCAGCTCTGGCTGGGACAAAGGTTGGGATAAGGGGTGTGCTGCCATGGTCTCTCAAGTGGATTATGGCAGTGTAAAGTATTTCAAGGACGGATGGGTTGCTGCCCTTCAGGAATTGAAAGTCGACGAGTCATCCGAGCTCTTCCAGAGACACATCCCTGGTCCTCCTCCTACTCTAGAAGAATTAGAAGAGGACGAAGCTACCTCTGAGGAGTCTTCAATAGTAGTGGGAGAACATGCCCTAACCAGCCAGCCTGCTGCCGAGCAAGTAGTTTCTTCTTCCGAGCAGCAGCTGGTGCTCTCCGAACAAGTCGCAGTTCCCTCCGAGCAACCTGCCTCCTCTTGCCAACCTCCCGAGAAGGTTTTGGGAGATAAGGAAAAGGTGTAGTGTTGTTCGGTTTTCTCTTTCTATTTTTTTTTTGTCAAATGTAACCAAGATCTTTGTAACTCTGCACTATGATCTAATAAAATTTGAGCTTTCTTCCATACGGTTGTCTCTTTTCTATTTGTATTCTGTCTTGATCTTCTTTTTGATGATTATTTTTTCTTTCTCTGCTAATTTCTGGCCAGGATGGATATGCTATCTGCCAATGACACGAAGTTACTGCAACAATGTAATGAGTACTTTAAGGCTGGTCATACAGACTTGAGTGCTGCACAAGTTGCTGATATCCTTGGTCATGGTGCTTCTGAACAGGCAGTCGAAGCTTATCAGTACCTGAAGTGTTTACTTGACCAAGTTGTGGCCAATAATGTGGCTTACGATGAAATGATCGAGGATCTTCAATGTACTCTAGAAGATTTTCAGAATTAGTACAAGGAATCAACTGCCTTATTACATGAGGGGTACGAGAAGAAGTATAAGCTGATCGTTGCTGACAAGGGCTACGAGAAGCTTTTTGCTGGGTATGATCTGAGGGAGAGAACTTTGAAGGGTGAGGTTGAACAGTGCAGACAGATTGCTGAGCTGCTGGAGCAAGAGAATAACAATTTGCAGAAGGAGCTAGCGCAGTTGAAGTCTGCAGCTTCTTCTTCAACAGCCCTAATCCCAGTGACTGACGAGGGATTTTCATTTTTAGAGGTTGAGAATGCCAAATTAAGGGAAGAGTTGGACACCTTGAGGAGGTCGGGTACTTCCACATCTCCTCGAGGACGAGCAAGAGCTCCTCGGGGACGAGGAAGAGCAGCTCGGGTGCTGGTCGAGGAACAGAGGACAATTTCTGCCTTAGAGAACCAAGCATTCTAATTAATGGCTAAGAACCAGGTTTGTCTGACATGTCAAAGAAGATAAGGGACTTGGAGAAACAGCTCTTTGCGCAGAAATCAGTCTTGGAGAATAAAGAGCTTTTCATCAAGAATCTCCACGAGCAGCTAGAAAGGCTAACATATCAGTTCCACAAACAGCCCAGGGAATTTTGGATGGTTGGATACAACGAAGCACTATTCCATTTGGATGATCGTATCCAGAATGCCAACAATGAGGGCTACAGGCAAGGCTGGCTGAATGCCTTAGGTGTGTTGAAGCTCGAACAAGGACACTATCTATGGGACTACCATGATCCCGGGTTGCTTGACCTGCCTGTTCCACCGTACAACTTGGAGATGGAGTGGATCCCTGCTCGGACCATTCCTGGAAGCTTAATTTCAAAATACCTCGGTGACTATAGTCTTCACTCTCAGATCGAGGTATCTCGTCCCGAGCATCTATTAGATCGACCTTCTGTGATGAACGTTAGGATGCTGAAGGATTTGAACTTCATCAATTCTCCTCAGTCTTTCAATGATCCGCCTGCTGGCGAGGAACCTGTATCGAAAGCTGATGGAAAAAGACCACTAGAATAGGAATTTTTAATGTAACAGTTAGTATACATATCAATGTAATTTATTTCGAATTTAATGAAAAACTTTCATTTCTGTTAGCAAATCTTAATTGCTATTGCCTTGTAAATATCAACACTTTACATTTATGCCTATCTGTTAAAAAGATAATAATATTGTGCTGTTCATCGACCAACTTAGTAATAAAAAAGTTACAAGTATCAGTAATGTTGCTCGATCACTTAATAGTAAAGTAATGAGTATAAAAATGTTTAAAATTTTTCCAACCAACCAAGGTTGTTAAATTGTACTCGTCGACCAACTACAGTTAGTGGGTTCTTATCCCCGACAAGCCATACTTGGTAAATTTTTGTCTTTTTCATAAAATGTGTCTAACCAACCAAGGTCAATAAATTCTCCTCGTCGACCAATTAAGTTGGTGGGTTTTTATCCCCGACTAACCATACTTGGTACAGTTTGGAATATTTTCTCCTCGTCGACCAACTAAGTTGGTACAGTTTGGAATATTTTCTCCTCGTCGACCAACTATGTTGGTACAGTTTGGAATATTTTCTCCTCGTCGACCAACTATGTTGGTACAGTTTGGAATTTTTTGTTTCCTAGCCAAACAGGTTGGCATTTTTAGGAATATTTCTCCTCGTCGACCAACTATGTTGGTACAGTTTGGAATTTTTTCTCCTCGTCGACCAACTAAGTTGGTACAGTTTGGAATTTTTTCTCCTCGTCGACCAACTAAGTTGGTACAGTTTGCAATTTTTTCTCCTCGTCGACCAACTATGTTGATACAGTTTGGAATTTTTCGTTGAGTAGTCTGCCGAGCTTTTCCGAGTAGTGCATATCACTAGCATTCCCCGAAATTTTTTCAATAAACAGAGAGACTTGCAGAATATTTTTATTTTATTCATACTGATGGAAACTGTGTTACATATACATCACTGATAATACTTGCGCAGGTGCTCTGCATTCCGGGCATTTTTAAACTCCTCGCCTTCTAAAGTTGATATTCGATTAGTTCCTGGTCGAACAAAATCTGTAACTCGGTATGGTCCATGCCAGTTTGCCTCCAGTTTATTATGTTTTTGAATTACTTTCTTCAGCACATAGTCTCCTTCTTTCAGGTCGCAATTCTTCACCCTCTTGTAGTAGAACAAAGTTGTTCGTTGCTGGTAAGCAGCATTCCTAATGGCTGTTTCTTCTCTAACTTCCTTGAGCATGTTTAAATCCAGTATTCTCATTAAGTCGCTGACAGGGGAATTGAAATTCAGTACCCTGTGTGTTGGGAGGCCCAATTCGACAGGTATGACAGCTTCACTTCCAAACGCCAGCATGTATGGTGATTCTCCAGTTGCTACTCGGGGAGTAGTTCGGTAAGCTAAAAGTTCTGATTGTAGCTCGTTGATCCAATTTGCTTTCACATCATCCAATCTTTTCTTCAAACCGTTCAGCAGCGTTCTGTTTGTCACATCAGTTTGACCATTGCTTTGAGGATGGCCTGGTGCTGAGTGGACCTTCAAAATATTTGACTGATGACAATAGGCGGCAAACTCCTCGTTATCAAATTGTGTCCCATGGCCTGTGATGAAGGCATGAGGGAGACCATATCGACAAATGATGTTCTTCCAAATAAATTGGTACACCTTCTCGTATGTCATATCAATGAGTGGCTCAGCTTCTACCCACTTAGTAAAATAATCCACTGCAACGACGAGGTACTTGAACCTTCCTCGGGTCGTTGGCAGTGGTCCAACCAAATCAATTTCCCACGTGGCAAATGGCCAAGGGGGAGTTATGGGTGACAACAATGCTTGTGGAGTTCTTTGGATGGAGAAAAAGCGCTGGCACTTGTCACATTTCTTGGCATAGGCTATACAATCTGCCCTCATCGTCGGCCCTGCGTCATCACCCTTTGTAAAAGTGTCCGACCTGCTACATGTGCTCCACAAGACCCTTCATGGATCTCTTCAATCAAATCTTTCACCTCGATGGGATGTACACATCTCTGCAAACCCGAGCAGCTTTAAACTTTAATTTCTTGGCTGCAAGCTTGTCAATTGGCAATTCTCCCTCCTCGATATATACCCTGATGGGATCCATCCAAGATGGTCCTAAATCAAGGGAGATAAAGTTCATCTTCAGATCTTCATCTATACTCCGACCAGCTAACACTTCAATTGGGATTGTTCGTCGTAGCTCGGTGCGAGTAGCTGATGCTAGTCGAGCTAGGGCGTCTGCTCTCGCATTCTCCATTCTTGGTATTCTGACTAGCTGAATAGCGGCAAATTCTGACAACAGTTCCTTTGCCTTTGCATGATATCTGATCATTAATTCTCCTCTAACTGCATATACTCCCATCATTTGGTTTACAATCAATTGAGAGTAATTGAAGATCACAACCTGCTGGGCCTCCATAATTTTTGCCAAATTAAGCCCTGCAATCATGGCCTCATATTCAGCCTCATTATTGGAAGCTTTGAATTAGAAACGCAAGGCGTATTCCATGTCGACCTCGTCCGGAGTGCTCAGAACTATCCCCATGCCACATCCTGCAGTGCAAGATGAGTCATCTACATATAGCCTCCATATAGGTAACTCGTCTTCAAATTTTTGATCAGTCAGAGTTCCTCGGTGAAATATTTTCTGCTTCCTTTCATCCTCCCCGAATTTTTCTTGCTCCTCGTCGATCATCTTTTCTTGCCCTTTTACCAACCGAGGTTGGTCTGAGCTCGAATTTAATGATCCTGTAACATCCACTTGCCCTTTTACCAACCAGAGTTGGTCTGAGCCAGTGTTTGTTAATCCTGTAACATCCACAGGTTGATCAGCTAGCAACTTTTGCTCTTCGGGGGTATCAAGATAGGTGAAATCCGCTATGAAATCTACTACAGCCTGCCCTTTTAGTGATGACCGGGGTTCATAAATTATATCATATTCTCCGAGCTCTATTGCCCAGTACATTAATCTCCCTAATTTTTCTGGCTTGTGAAGGGCTTGTCTCAATGGCACATCGGTATATACTACTATCGTATGAGCCTGAAAGTATGGCTTCATTCTCCTACTCGCCTCAATCAGTGCCAGTGCCAATTTCTACAGCCTTGGATATCTGATCTCTGCTCCTCGGAAGGCCTTACTTGTGTAGTAAATTGACTTTTGTACTCCATTCTCCACTCTGATCAACGCCGAGCTAACTGCATTATCGGACACTGCAAGGTACAAATATAATTTTTCTCCCATCACCGGCCTGGATAACAGTGGGGGTGCTCCCAAGTATTTCTTCAAGTCTTGAAAGGCCTTCTCACATTCATCATTCCACTCAAAAGTCTTTCTGAGTGTCTTGAATAATGGGAGACATCTATCAGTCGCTCGCGACACAAATCTGTTGAGTGCCGCTACTCGTCCTGTGAGACTCTGTACTTCCTTTTTCGTTATTGGAGATCGCAGCCCTAACAGAGCTTTGATCTTTTCAGGATTTGCTTCAATGCCTCGTTGATTGACAATGTACCCGAGGAACATGCATTCTCGTACTCCAAATATGCACTTCGTCGGGTTCAACTTCATTTGATATTTATCTAGTTGATCAAAAGTTTGACTTAAGTCAACTAGATGATCAGCAGCTTTCTTGCTTTTTGTCAGCATGTCGTCAACATAGACTTCCATATTGTCACTGGTTTGTTCAGCAAAGACCTTGTTAATCAGACTCTGATATGTCGCACCTGCATTTTTTAAACCAAAAGGCATAACATTATAACAATAAGTTCCCCTAGGGGCAATGAAAGAAGTAATTTCCCTGTCTTCGGGTTTTATCTTAATCTGATTGTAACCAGAATATGCATCCATGAAGCTCAGCAACTCGTGTCCCGAGGTAGCATCCACCAATTGATCAATTCGGGGCAGTGGAAAGTGATCTTTTGGGCATGCTTTGTTGAGGTCGGTGAAGTCTACACACATCCTCTATTTGTTATTCTTCTTCTTTACCATCACCACATTAGCTAACCAATCTGGATATTTTACATCTTCAATGAAACAAGCTTTCTGGAGCTTCTCGACTTCCTCCTGTATAGCTTGATTCTTCTCGGGACTGAATACTCTTCTTCTCTGCTTCACAGGCTTGATCTCCTTATTCACATTGAGCTCGTGACATAAGAAGTTTGGATCTATCCCAGGCATATCTTCATGACTCCACGCAAAAGTTTGTCTTCTGCATCTAAGGAAAGTTATCAATTCCTGTTTTAGTGAGGCTTCCAATGATGAACCTATTTGAGTAGTTCGTTCAGGGTGTTCGTCGTCCATAATGATATTTTCAGTAGTTTCCACCACTTGACCTTTCACGAGTTGCGACTCATCTCGAGGATCCAATGTTTCGATTTCTGCACCTTCCTCCACTTGATAGGTAGTAGTCTTTTTCTTTGATTCTTCCAATTCATCTTGCTCGGCGGATGAATAATAGCACTCCCGAGCTACTTTCTGATCACCTTTCATAACTCCTACTCAAAAGTTTGTTGGAAATTTTAGGCATTAATGCACTGTAGATGGTACAACCTCGAACTTCTTCAATCCTACTCTTCCCATGATGATATTGTACGATGACTGGACATTCTTTCTGTCCGATAACCAGGCCACGTACCAAGGAATATATCCAACTTGATCGTCCCAAGCGGAAATACTTTCTCGCCAGCAAAACCGATGAGGGGTCTGTGGTAAGGCTCCAATTGAGATAGCTTTAAATTTAAACCATCGAAACACGAGTAGAACATGATGTCTGCCGAGCTACCGTTATCCACCAGTACTCTTGAAATCATTACCTCCTTCATTCTCACTTTGATCACCAGTGGGTCGTCATGAGGATACAGAACTCCTGCAAGATCATTCTTTGAAAACCCAATGACTAATTTTTCTTTGTTCACCTTTTTCGGGCGATCTTCCTCAGCTAAATTTATTCGCTGAATGTACGAGCAAGCTTGAGCCTCTCCGAGGTAAGCTTTTCTTTCTGCAGTAAGGTCTCCTCCTCCTGCATCTCCTCCTGTAATAACATTACAATCAAATGACCCAAAGCGTATTAAAAATACCTCTCGTTCTGGCTGCCTTGGTTTCTTGGTAAGATAGGGGTCATCATCTGGATCATCTTCATGGTTTCTCTTCTTTTTCTCCTCTGCTCGACGAGGAGATCCATACCTCTCTCTAGTTCGGTCGTTGTTTCTTCTTTTACCTCCCCTATCAACATACATTGCTAGTTTTCCTCGTCGGATGAGTGTTCCAATCTCGTTCTGAAGAGCCATGCAATTTTTGGTCATATGGCCATGATCCTTATGGAACTCGCAATATTTCTCCCTATTCCTCGTGTCAGGGTCTGACTTCATTTTCTTTGGCCAGTTTAACTCCTCGCTGTTCTTAATTTCTTCCAGGACGTGGTTGATATTTGCCTTCAAAGGCGTGTAATTATCAAATTTCTTCAAGACCTCCCATGACGACCTACTTTTGGAATGTTTATCACCACCATTGTTCTTATGCTCTTTCTTCTTAGCTTTATCACCTTCCACCTTGGTTTCTTTGGCTTACATATTCTTCTTCGCAGACATAGCCTCCTCGGCATTCATAATCTTGGATGCTTTTCCCATCAGGTCCGACATGGTTCGAGGTGGATCGTTGGCCAAAGTGTAGTACAACTTGTTTGGAAGCAGTCCCCTCATCAAAGTAGTAATCGATGTCTTGTCCTCATAATCAATGACTTCGAGCTTCTCATTATTAAAACGAGTTATATAGTCTCTAATACTCTCACCAGCTTTTTGTCTAACACTTAACAAATGTGCTACTCGTTTAACTGGCTTTGCTCCGAAGCAGAAATTCCTAATGAATAACTCGGCCAGTTGAAGAAAAGTTGAAATCTTACCGCGAGGAAGATTATTATACCATATCTGAGCAGATCCGATAAGAGTTCTCGAGAATGCCCTGCATCTCATCTCGGCTGGGACAGCATAGATGTCGGCAGCAGCTTGATATTGTTCTATATGAAGGACAGGGCCAGTCTTCCCGTCATACTTAGGAGTCACAACAGGTTCTTTGAACTTCGATGGTGTTGGAAAATCAACAATGTCCTGGACAAGAGGTGTTCCCCGAACAAAGGTTCGTTGTAGAGGGTTCTTGGCCTTAGCCATTTCCCCTAATCTATCCTCCAGCCTCTGAATAGATCATTTCCAAGCATTATTTCCTTCCTCGGGCCTATTGGTTCGAGCAACAGATCGCGTTGAAGTGGCTTCCTGGGATTTATCTCGACGAGCAGCTGGTCGGTCAATAGATCCATCTTGACGAGCAGCTGGTCGCGACTGGGCAGATCCTTCCCTTAAATCTGATAATCATCGAAAGCTCCTAGACGCTGCATTAAGAGGACTTTTGTTCCTCCTAGGACCTAATCAGTCAAAAGGAGAGGCCCTACTTAATCTTTTCAATGCGCTGGCCCTTTCTAGGGAGAGAGTGACACGTTGTTCAGTATCCGTGGCTCGCACAGACGAAGTTCGTCCAGGTTGATAAGAAGAATCTTCAGATTCCTCATTGCGATATGAATTAGTACGCCTAGTACGCACAGAAGGCGCACGGATATTTCTTTGAATGTTTCGTGATCCGGAATGGGCTGGCACACCGCCATAGAGGGTTTGGATGAGTTGTCGCATTGTTTCTTACATGACGATCTGGCCCTGAGCCAGATTCGCCATCATTCCAGTCAGATCAGGAATAATTGGTGGAGCAGATGGATTTGGAGGGGTTCCAGTGTTTCGATTGCTGGATTCAGGTATATCAGCCATTGGTATCGGATTGTTATTGGTGAGAAAATGATATTACCAGTTGCTTCCCACAGACGGCGCCAATCTGTTGATGTAAAAAATTAGATCACTTTAATTATTCCAATCTGTTGATGTAAAAAATTAGATCACTCTAATTATTCAATCACAGATAAATAAATGAGACAAAAGATTTTAAAGTGGTTCAGCCTTATAAGAATGGCCTACGTCCACTGTTATTTTATTGCTGATTGTTTGGGAATTCTAGATTACAAGAAATTCCGTTCTAGATCCCAAAGTTTGGATTCAGGATCAGATCCCTTACAATGAGGATTGGACAATGTATTTATAGCCCTCAGGCTGTAATGTGAAAGGGTAATACATTAAATGACATACATATGAAAGGGTAATACATTTAATGCCCTCTTTGCGTGTGCGTCTGAATGATAAGCATTTAATGAATCAGTTGAACTGTTGGTTATCCAGCTATTAATGCTTTGCTCGAGATGCAGCTCGGACCGCCTGAGCTTCTCGGTGCTAATGAGTTCCTCGGAGAGGTCTTGTTCCTCGGAGCATAAGAGTTCCTCGGAGAGGTCTTGTTCCTCGGAGTGTAAGAGTTCCTCGGAATAACATGGTTCCTCGGAGCGTGTGATCATCTCGGAAGTGCTTGTTGTTGTCATGTAGATAGCCACGTGTCTTCATATGATTAATCCAAGTCAGCAGATTAAATTTGGTATCAACAATGACCATGGATTTAATATTGAAATTTGCATTATGCGGTCATGCTCTCAAATTTATGATATTTTGGTACTTAGTGCTATAAAGTTTATTAATTGCAATGACCCACAACTATTTCGATTATTAATTTATGGTGATGATGGAAATTTTCATAGTTTTGTATATTACTAGTGTATTTTTTTTTCTTTTTTGTGTTTGTTAAAATACACTTGTTACTTTGGATATTGGTAGCAAAGTGAAGTTCACAGGTAATATCGTCATTTTACTTCTTTACTTTATTTTCTTTGTCCATATTTTTATTTGAGCATACATTGAAGACAATGTAAAATTTAGGTTTGGGGGTAAGGATTATATTTTTGAAAAAAAATCAGAAAAATTTCAAAAAAAAAACAAAACAATTTTCAATATAATTGAGTTTTGAAACAATTTCTTAATATAGAATTAATTCATGAATATCTCATCTTATGAAATTTTACACATTAGCCATATAATATGATCGAAAATGGATACTGAGGCAAAGTTAATATACTTAACGAATGAATGTGGAGATTTTAGCCCGGTGAGATTTGTGTGCCATTCATCATTTTCAAGAGATTTAAATCAATCCGAATTAAAATAACTCAAACTTTCCTTCAGTGACAAATTCGTTAATGATCTCAAATTCATTAATTTGTTTGATTATTGAAAACAAAAAAACAGTCAAAATGTGAATCCTATGCACTAGAAGTCTTAGTAAGTCGTCTTGAGAAATCAGATTAGCCCATCGTTTGAAAGCCCAAAAAATTAATCCCAAACTCCAACATTTTTTACATTATTACATTTCAAGCCCATTTGAGCCAAAAAGAAGATAAGCCTTTTGTTGAAAGCCCACTTTCCTACCCAACTCCAACTGGGAGTTTAAAGCCCATAAAAAGAAGCCATACCCATTTTCTAAGAATACTAGGGCAAAATTACGGTTGGGAAAGGCCAAAAGAAAAGAAAGTTGCCAAAATAATGTGTGAAAAGAAAAAAAAAAGGTGAAAAAAAATTGAGTTTGAAAAGCAAAAGCGAAAGAAAAAGAAAATAGAGGTTGGAAGAAAAAGTGCCTATAAGCCAAAATACGAAAAACCTCAATATTCTCAGAAATTTTTGAATTCCAAAGCCTTTATTTCTAGCTAAAACCCGAGCCTACAATACAACCAAAGAGAGTCCTAATCGATCTCAAGTGAAGTTAGTTACACTGTGGAGAGAAGATGAATAGGATTTATGGTGTGATTTAATGTTTTCAAAAAGTAATCGATTTTCTATTCATGAGATCATATTCATCCATTATAAAACGTCCATTTTTGATCATGTATATGTGAAAGTTGTTCACGTAAATGTACTCTTTTACTCACATATACCGAGAAAAAATAATCGATTGTCGAGTGTTCGATTGAGAGTGCATCCCGTGAGATTTTGAAATCAAAATGAACTTTCGGATAAGAAATGTAACGATAAAATCTTTTGAAATGGACGGTTATATTGGCTATGCACACACATACACAATAAGTTGAGATTGAGAAATTAAGTTTTACTATATTTATGAAGTTTGCATTCAAACTTGGTCATATTACTTTTGAGTTTTTTGTATTGAGTCAAGTTTTTTAATTTTATAGGTATATTCATTGCAAACCCTCACGAGACAAAAGTCGTCCACTAGGGTAACCTGGGGGTTTAACGGCTTGTTGCACATGCTAAGTGCAATCGTGATTCCTACGAAAGTGAGTTAGATTTTAAATTTTAGTTTTGCTCGAGGACTAGCAAAGTTTAGGTTTGGGAGTATTTGATGAGTTGCGTTACTTTGTCTATTTTATACCCAAATTTATACTATGTTAGTCCCATTTTAGTGTATTTAATAAGTTCTTAGGACTATTTTATTAAAAAGTGTAAAAAATGCGAGAATGGTTGAATTCATATTGAAAATGGCAAATTTAAGTAAAAAATGGGCACTTCGATAATTTTATAATATTCTTGTGCTAATTTGTGAAAAAAGTTGCCTACTGGAATTTTTGCAGGTAATGATGAAATTTGGTGCAAATTGATGATCAATTCAAAAAAGGTCTAAAAAAGTTTATTTTTACGGCTGTTCGAAAAAAGCTTTTTTACACTAGTGAAATCGTAAAAAAAGTCGGAAATTTTTATTCTCCGATTTGGACGAAACTCGGTATGCGTGTTCAACAAGAAATGATAAGAGTTTTCGAGTGGGGAAAAATTTCATCCCTTATCACGATCCAAAGATTAAAGAGGTGGAGAGATAGCTACCAACACCATTCGACCAATCAGAAAGAGTCCCACCACAACTCAAATACATCACCACTTGTCCTATAAAAAGGACTTTGGGGCTTATAATTTCGGAGACAATTAGAGAGGAATTTTGTGGAGGATTTCGGGAAACAACTTTGAGTGATTGTAATCAATTTGAGGGCCAAGTTTTTATCATTTTTGTAGAGGATCGGAGATTGTTGTGAGAGAACTATTTGTAAGTTTGGTTTATTAATGAAGATCTCTACTCATTCTTGCAATTTATCTTTCATTATGGTAGCTTGATTCTTATATTAGGAGTAGGGTGAAGTTTAACATAGTTAGCTAATATTGTCACGTCAATTTTATCGTTGTTTATTCCCTACTTGTTTTAATTGTTATTGAAGATTCGGTATTCATTTTAAAGCGACACGAGAGTGTGTTTTAGAACCTTCAAGATTGTTTTGCCAAATCAAGTTTTGAGATTTAAAAATAGTATTTTTTTATGGATTATGATTGCACTTTGATTATTTTGATAGTCCGTGCTTAAATACATTTGCGAATTTTAAAACCTGTATTTTCTAAGAGAATAGGGATTTTAGCAATCTATTAGAGACGTTAAAAATATTATGATCATAAACATCATATTTTCCGAATTAAACGCGGCGAGAGTCGGTTTAATTTGAGTTATAAAAAAGGAATAACACCATTAAATTAGTGTGCAATATTAGTTACGTGATAAATGGACCCCGAACCCTAATTATTTTCGAATTGTTTACAAATATCTAATGTCACTCTCATTTATCGTAGTTGCTTTTATTTAGTGTAGTTCATAATTATTCTCTATCCCATTTCGTCTAGTTGGACAGTTGCAATTCTTTTAAAAGTTAAAATTGATAAATCTCTGCGGGTTCGACCTGTACTTACACTAGTTATTCTATAATAGCCCGTGCACTTGCGGTATTTTATAAATTGACAACACCAAAACTACCAACGGACCCCAAACGGCATCGCGAGTGACACGGACACCTTGTGTGCATCCGACGTAACACGTAGAAATCGGTCGTACAGTCTTGCGACTCCCGATTTTAGGATAGGACACAAATTTGAAAATAGGCACACTTATGCTTTAAACGTGCAGCGGGGGGCGGACACCATGGGTGGCATGAACACCTCATGCGTGTCTAACTTAATACGTAGAAACCGATCGAGCGGTTCGAGGATAGGACATAAATTTAAAAGAAGCACACTTAGGCTTGAAAACGTGTCGTGGGGGGAGGGCACCACCAGCGTCCCTAAATGGCACCGTGAGTGGCACGAACACCTCGTGCGTATCCAACGTAACACATATTAACCGATCGTGGAGTCAGGGGACTCTCGGTTTGAGGATAAGACTAAAATTTGAAAATATTCACACTTAGTCTTGAAACTATGCCGCGGGGGCGGGCACCCCAGCGGCCCCCAAAAGGCAACGCGAGTGGCATGAACACCTCCTGCGCGTCTTACTTAACATGTAGCAACCAATGGCATAATCGCGGGACTTTCGGTTTGGGAATAGGACCCAATATTGAACAATTGCACACTTAGGCTTCAAAACGTGTCACGAGCAGGCCGAGACCAATAACGGACCCCAAAAGGCATCACTAGTGGCACGGACACCTCGTGCACATCCAACATAACACGTAGCAACCGAACATGTAGTAACGGGAATCCTGGTTTGAGAATTGGACCCGAATTTGAACATAGGAACACTTAGGCTTAAAAATGTACCGCAAGATGGAAGAGACTATTAACGTCCCCCAAACCGCACCGCGAGTGGCAAAAACACCTCGTGCACATCTAATATAATGCGTAGCAACTGATCGCGTAATTGCGGGACTCTTGGTTTGAGAATAGGATCCGAATTTGAATACTTGCATATTTAAACTTAAAAACGTGTCACGAGCGAGTGGAGACCACCAACGGACCCTAAACGGCACCACTAGTGGAACGTACACCTCGTTTACATCTAACGTAACATGTATCAACCGATCCCGTAGTCGCGGGACTCCCAGTTTGAGAATATGACACGAATTTGAACACGGGCACACTTAGTCCTAAAAACGTGTCGCGAGTGGTCCGAGACCACCAACGGATCCTAAACGGCCCCGCGAGTGGCATGAACACCACATGCGCATCCAACGTAACACGTAGTAACCATCCGCGTAGTCACGAGAGTCTCGATTCGAGAATATGACCCAAATTTGAACACAGACACAATTAGGCTTGAAAACGTGTCGCGAGCAGGCCGAGACCACCAATGGCCCCCCAAAGGCACAGCGAATGGCACGGTCATCTTGTGCACATTCAACATAACACATAGCAATCGGTCTCATAGTCACAGGACTCCCAGTTTGAGAATAGGACCCAGATAACCCGTATTTTTTTTACCATTAAATATGATCACGGCTGTGGGTCGTGACTATTTTTTTTATTACAGTTAAATGTAATTACGGCTCTAGGTCGTGACTATTTGTTCGTGATTTTTTTTGTTTCAATTCATGGACATGACCATACTCCATATATATTATGATTGGTCACGGCTGATGGACGCGACCACTTGCGTGACAATTTACAGTGTTATACTGAGTCACACCCTGGGTCATGACCAGTTGGAGGTATTGGAGAGCCATTGTCATAGCCATTGTCCCCGACCAGTTGGAAGCCTAGTCACGCTTGGGTTACAGCCCATGTCCGTGACCATGCCCCATGATGACAGGGTCCGTGACCACCTTCTTCAGTCAGGGATATTATCCATAACCCATGGATTTAATTACGATCGATATGGTCACGGATAAGGTCCGCGACGTACAGGCCTAGTCACGGCCCAAGTCTGTGACCATTCGCCTAATTTGGTGTAATGTCATCTCACCTCCTCCATCCATCCATATCATGGATCTCCTCCGATTAGTTTAATTAAGACATTTTTATATGAAATAATATAATAAAGATTGAGATAATAATACCCATGCTCATACTAAAATCATGTCAGAATGTATTGTTCTACCAACCAATTTAATAAAGGCACAATGTATTGCTCTCGAAACCATTTTATCCTGCCAACTATTTAATCAAGGAAGTTAATGGATTTCTCTGCCAAGTGCCAACCCTTTTTACAAAAAAAATTGTTTATAAATTTGTTATCTTGGTATTTTGGTAATTTCATCGATGGAATGTATTGCTCAATACTTTAATGTGCTATTTTTATCGATGGAATGTAGTGCTTTATATTGTTATTTGTTATTTTGTTATTTCTATTGAAGAAATGTATTGATCAATACCTTTTTATTTACTCAAAGTATTGTAAAATAAATTTTTTGAAACAAATTTTGTGTTTTGAACAGAAAATTTTTCGAAGTGAAAATTGTCCGAACAAGGTGACAATTAAACCCAACCTTCAATTAATCCTAATTCAACTAACTCTCCTTCATGCAAAAATGATTAAAATGCTAGTGGAGTTGTTCTTTGTAAAAAAAGAAATGACATTGGATGATTTGTTAGATTTTACGAAAAATAAACATTGATGGCGAAGACTATGCTATTTATGATACTTATTCAAATAGCCCAAAGAAATAGTAAAAATATGACCAAGTCCTTGAGTGTGCACAAAGATAGACATAATAAGACTAAAAATATAAATATAAGATAACAAATGTTAAGAGCTAGTGAGAAAAAAATGATGGTACTGCAGACATCAATAATTATTATTTTGATCGAGGAAAATCACATTACGAGCATGCATATATGGTTATTTTACACGAGTAACCTTTATTAATTGTAAATCATATTGGGTTTCGAAAGTTTGTGAGTAGTCTAATAAAGTTTATTTAATTAGTTATTTTGTCATGCATATATAATGTATGTTTTATTTTTTGTATTGTATAGCTAATTGGTCTACAACTTATAATTCATCTCGTGCTTCCATAATGTATAGGGAGAAAGATATTGACTAGTCACTAGATCTTGACTTGTGATAAATTTATCAAACTTAGTTGTCTACCTTTCCTTTAAATATATTTTAAATTTTTTAGTACTCAACACTAATAACCTTATTGTTATATATGCAGGACGATAGAGAGTTGGTTTCTTAGTGAATTTTGCATATGAATCAATTTTGCAATAATTGATGGTAGTGGGATGTTTATTATGCAAGACAAAGCTAAAATTATTCTGGCGATGATATTTGTGTTATTTTATTTGGGACATTTAATTTGGATTCTATAAACTATTAATTTGGAACATTGCATTTTATGTTAAATGGGAAGTTAAATTTTATGATATGTGCACGTTTAGTTGGTAATTTTTGAGTTATTAGTCTTAGATATATTTTCAAGTAGTTGAAATTGTTCATATTTTCGCCTTAAGGGAACGGATAATGATAATATTTGTATTTACGTATTTTTTGTCAATTTTACTTTAACTTTTCAAAACAATTTTCACATCTTAATATTTCTTATATATTTTGTTCAATAATAAAAAACAATTACATATTTTTCACATATTACAAAACTTAAAAAAAATTGCAATATATTGTAATAGTTATACATAATCAATTAAAAAATATTACATAAAAATTTGGGGGTGGGTTGTGTGCCACCGTGATTTTTAAAAGGGGCGGGGGAGGAGGCGAGGGTGGGATAATCAGGGTCGGGTTTAAGGTGGGGTAACGGGGGCGGGGAGGGACCCCTCGACGCAGACCCGCCAATTGACATCTCTAATTCTAGGTGTTAGTTCATTGTCTAAGACCGTTTCATTGTACTTGGAGCGAGGTTTTATTCAATCATAAATAATTTTTTTAAGGGGTTGAAATAAGACATTATCAACAAGGCTGTCACGCTGCGATACGGCGAGTGGTGGGATGCAATCCCTGATTTCTCTTCCTACAATGAGTTGGAGAAAACTGACCTTAAAGGTTGTGTATTATTGAGTCTATGGCGAGGTTTAATTTTTAAATCAGTTATCCATTTATATAAATCTTTACTTATATAGTAGGAGACGTCAATTTGACTTGAGTTTTTCTCTGAAAGGGTTGCCTTGAAAAAATCACCATCACAAGTAAATAATGTACTTTTCATATATTAATTCCTTTACTTGCTTAATGAAGACATGTTAACAAGAGAATTATTATAAATCACACTAGGTTTTATTCTCACACGATGCGTGGGTGTATATATATATATATATATATATATATATATATATATATATATATCAAGGTTCTAAAAAACGTGGGGCGTGATCGAGGCGTGGAGGCCAAGCCTTAAGCCTTAGAAGCCTAGGCGAGCCTTGGCGTAAAAAGGCGTTAAAAGGCGTTTAGGTTTTTTTAATATATTTTAATTATTTTTAACCATAACAACGCTATTAAAATACTAAAATTATACATATCATAAAAATATGTCTGAATATTTGCAAATAAAAATACTATTTGATTATTTTGGATGAGATAATGGTTCGGTTTGTAAAAAAATCTTTAAAAGGGGATATCGTTTCACTAAAGCCTTGTTGTTTTTAGAGAAAAAGTACGCCTTAAGGGTTTTACCAAGCATAAGGCGTCAAAATCTTAAGGCGGGGCGTTTCTCCCAAGCCTCAAGCCTAGGCGGATTTTTTAGAACAGTGATATATATATATATATATATATATATATATATATATATATATATATATATATATATATATATATTTCAATACATATTATCTTGGTAATTTTTTTATTATCAGTAGTATTAATAATAATAGTTGTAATACTGTCGATATGTGTAGATATGGGCATGGTAAAGGGTCGTGTCGAATCATATTTATGCTATTGTTTAGACGGTTTATTTCTAAACATATGACTTTTATTGAATGAAGAATTATACCCTAAAACACATTTTGTTATGTCAACGAGTGGCATTATATTCCGGTCATTTTATCTATTATGACAAAATTATTTTTAATTTTACACCGGTTGATGCATTAAACCGTTAATAAAACCAATTTTACCTGTTCATTCACGAATAATACTAAATTTCTTATCTTTTATATATTTATTTACATAAAAATATTATATATCTCGCATCCATTAACAATATATATTATTTTGTTAAACTAATGAATTTTATTAATACTTGTAATGATATAAGTACACATAATGTTAAAACTAACCTAAAACAAAAACTAAAAACTACTATATTTTTTTTAGAAACTCTACTATATTAAAACAAACAAAAACAAAAACCAAACAACAACTAAAATTCACTTCCCTATTCTCTATACCTCATGCCACTAATAGTTGCAGATCACCATGCATACAAATGAATATAAGCTCAAATATTTCTCCACCAAACTCTCTGACATTATAGCCATAATAAAGCAACACTTATGAACAATCCGCTTCTTGAAATTAAAAATTAGAACTACCTAACCCTTCAGATAAACAGTATGCATTGGGTGCAATTGAAAAGTCAACATTTATCTCTCACAAACCCCAATTTGACTCCAGTTTTAATAACTTCCTCAAAACTTCTCTTAAATTTGAGAAGGGTCTCATGCTAAACGCTTATCACCGGCTTCGTTCTCTTTAAAATCGATATCATGTATAAAAACGCATCAGTGAAAAGAAGAAAATGAATGGGGTTTGTAGTGGTGATTGGGATTCAAAAATATATATACCAATAGATAAAAATGAATTGTCCCTATCAGAAGAGTAAGTGGATAGTATAATTAAATAAAGTGATGAGAGACAAGAGGTAGTGAAAATCATCCCATTAAAAAAGGGAGTGTCGTACAACGCTCAAGTGTAAAGCAATAGAAATGTTTACTTATACAGCATTAAATTTACTTTCATGTGGAGTACTCCCTTTAGGAGCGTCCATTTTTAAAGTGTGGTGCTAAGGGCACTCCAAGAATTACCTAAAATAATCATAAGAAAGATAATAATTATTTTTACTAAGGGCCACCACATCATATATATATATTTTTTACTCGATCATTTCAACACAATTTCTCACACATTTTCTCTCTCTACCCACTATCTTCTATTACACTCAAATATCACCCTTTTCAACCTCACTCCGCCCACTATAATCCAATAATATTTGTCCCCATTACTCCAACATTCACCAACAATCATAATTTTTTTTACCCAGTAGCTTTGATTGCATTTGGTCCCCACACTAACAATCATTAAGTTTGTTCCCACAATAATTAGGGTTTGCTATTTAAACATTCAAATAATAATGCAAGGTGGTACCAATGAGTTTGGAACCACAAAAGACAATGAAACTACCCCAAATAATATTTTTGAGGTAATTTTTGGTCCCATTCATATAATAATTTGTTTGTTCTTAAGGATTAAAAAAATATAAAATGGAAGAAAATCGAACAGTGGTTCGAGATCGGGGCCCCGAGTTGGGGGCTAAACCTCGAGTTGAATCTCCTGAACCACTGTTATATATTTTTTTTAAATGAAGTTCGTTCGATATTTTAATAGTGAGTGTTCTTACTTTTCTCGTCACATTCATAATGAAATGATCAATTCTTCTCGACACATTCCTCCCGAAACACATCCATACATTAATAGCTTACTTTCGTTAGCTTTATGCCTAAACTGGTTACTTTTCTCAACAAGTTCCTCCCGAATAAGATCATTCGCTAGTTTCATACCGAATTGGCTTAAGTATTTTATAACTTTCCAACCGAAGTTGGTTCATTAATTTTGACCTTCATGATTCACTTGATAATTGTTATGATGCCTTAAGTATGATTCATTTGATCAAGTGTATAACATAATTATTTTCTTATTTATGTAGGATGCCTTCATGGATTTTAACTCCGTATTATATGACGAGGCGTTAGCCAATATCGATATACCTGACAAAAGGGTTGGTGGTTCCTTAGGAGTCGATATCAGTGCCACTTTCTTTACGGACGAGGTATTTTTATCACTCACGATATTTGTAGCTTTTTAAAGTGGGTTATAATGTATTGATTAATTTATACCTATATTCACAGATATTTCCCACACGTCAAGCATTGGTCGGTCGGGCTCAAGCACAAGCCCGATTGGTTAAAACAGTAATTGTGATCACCAAGTCTGATGTACCTTTGGTAATGTGTAAGGGACATTTACATTTGGGATGTGAGAGAGGAGGGGAGAACCGTGACCATAATGGGAAGAATATTGAGAAGGAAACAAGTACTCAGGGTGACAAAAATGAGAAGAAGGATATGACAACTAGAAAGTGCAATTACCCACTTCAGTTGAAGGGCATTCCACTTGATAATGGGAGCTGGATATTATTGGTTGTAAGTGGAGTTCATAACCACCAATTGCCATAATCATTAATTGGCCATTCATATGCTTGTCATTTTACTTTAAAAGAGATAATCATCATAAAAAAGAAGTCGTTGAGTGGGGTGAAGCCAACATCCATTCTAACGACGATAAATTGTCGTAATGCTAGTAATGTTTCAACAATGAAAACAGTATACGATGGCAAGGGAAAATTAAGGATTAGCGAACGGGAAGGTAGAACGGCGATGTGACGGTTAATGAAGTTGCTCGGTGAGTAACACTATATATATTGGTATATAACAAATGATTTTACGATGGATGTGGAAGACATATTTTGGGCTCATCCAAACTCCATCCAATTGGCAAAGTGTTTTCAGTCGATTGTCATTGTCCAATGCACTTACAAGACAAACTGTTACAAGATGATTTTGTTCGATATAGTTGGTATAACTTCTTTTGAATGGACTTTCAACATTGATTTTACATTTTTAGCTACGAAGAAGAAAGACAACTACCGTTTGGTATTGGGTCGGTTAAAATTATTATTCGATCCATTTGCATGCCCCATTGTCTTCATCACCGATCGAAAGCATGCGTACATCAATGCATTGCGGGTGGTGTTCACCGAGGTAAGATATATGGTGTGCACTTTTCACATTCACCGTAATGTGGAACTCCATGCTTGTAAAGAGATCCATGATGAGGATTCCTTAAAGAAGTTCATGAAAGATTGGGTTTATTTTGTTGAATTCCCCACGAAGAACGATTTTAGCAAATCTTAGTGCTTATTTCACGTGGATTGGGTTGCATACCCTAACACTCTGAACTACGTTGATTGTATATGGTATAATTTGAAGGAGACATTCGTTCATGAATGGATAAATATGATTAAGCAACAAAAAAACCGAACTATAAATTGGTGTGAAGGAGCACACAGTAAGTTGAAGAGACACTTGGAGGGTTCTCAACTACCTTTTGGCAAGGTGTTTTCTGGAATGCACAACTACATTAAGTTACCAATGATAGAAATTACGAAGGAGTTTAAGGATTCCTTGCAGAAAAATAAAAAACTTGCGCAATCTTCCTTTATTGCGTGAGCTAATTGATCGGGTTTCACACTATGCCACTGACCTAATTCTAGAGGAGCTGAAAATATGTGACAATGCTGGCATGGATTTTAAATCGTGCCTCCATGTCGCGCGCAATGTCTATGATATATCTTGTGCTCATGAGTTGGTCATCTACCTGATGGAGGGTCAGGCTATATTTTTGGGGGATGTGGATTGACATTGGCGTAAATTAACTATGGTGCCCGAGTTAGCGACATATCACGTGGTTGATTATGAGCCGAAAATTATATTATTCAAATAGAGTTGGGAAATGTTAACTTTAGATGATAAAAGGGGCATGTTACGTAAATTGAAGGATATAGGGTGTCCCACCACTGTGTGGCTATTTGAGTTATATGTGCTTAAGCAAAGGAAGGGTTGGCCGTGAGGTCGAAGACCAACTGACCATGAGAAAAAACACGAGAAGTCAACCAAAAGGGATCCCTCAAGCTTCAAACTTGCTAAGGAATTAGCAGAGAAGGAACATCGTGTTATCCGGAGGCCTAAGAAGAACATTGATTTTACGGAGTTCACCCGTCCCGACCCATGGTGCCCTAACTTCATGCCCACTTATAGGATGTACCTAAAAGAGATATCAAACTTTTACAGAGGTTTTGTAGAAGATATCGTGGAGTTGGACGCCGATGACAATTGTGGGCTTAGATGTGCGTCTACTTGTTTGTGGTTAGGGACCCAAAGTGATGGATGGAGAACTGTGACGGTAGATTTGAAGGATGAAGTTCTGGAAAATAATGATTTCTACGTACACTATTTTGGTAGTTGATTTTCGAAAATTATTTTAAATATGTTAGACGATTATACAAGTTTATGTGGTCCGAAGGTTTGGATGATCATGCCAGAGTATGGTTACCTTATAGCTGAGACTTACAACTGTGTTTGTGTCCTTATATCGAATAGATAGTGCCTCACATTTTTTCCGATGAGACATGAATGACCAAAGAGTCCAATGTGCATGCATATTGCTCATGTATTCGGGAATAACTTTGTCATTCTAAGGTTGAAATACAGTTGTAAGTCAATGGCATAGTTGTTCCTTGCCCGAATCTAAGTCTTAGATTGACAAATATGCGGATCAAGTGTCAGAGTTTCAGAATATTTGCCCAAGGGATGTAACAACCAATGATCAACCCATAGACATCAAATAGTTAGGGATATGTTGTATTTTTTATTAGTTGGTAATTAGGGATATATTGTATTTTTTGTACACATATTAGAAAATGTGTAGGTAGGTTATGAGGGTTGTTTTGTAATTTTTGTACACAGGTAAGCCAAGTTGTTGAAAATATTACCAATATTATATATGCAATGGATTTCAATATCATTTGCAATGAATTTCATTTTCAATTTTTTATGTAGTTATCTTGAAGTTGGATATTAATTTAATGTATTTGTTATTGTATTAAAGTTGGATGTAGTAAAGTTGGATATTAATTTTCATTTATAATTAATGTTGGAGTATTAATGCTTGGGTATTATTGTATTAACGTTGGATGTATTAAAGGTGGATATTAATTTACATTTGGATGTAGTTTTATACTGGCCTCATTCGACATGTATATAACGAATCATTTTAACAATACTCGATATGTATATAGCGAACCAATACAAGGCTTTGAAACCTAAACCCACTGTTAGGGATGATTATCCCGAACTAGCATAGGATGTATTTGGTTCGACATAATCATCCCGAACCATAATTGATCAAGTAATGGTCCATTGTGAACACCACGATATGGGAACTATATTTCGGTATGATCACCCCGAACTAAATACATCCCATGCTAGTTCAAGATGATCATCCCTAACAGTGGGTTTTGGTTTCCAAGGCTTATATTGGTTCGTATACATACCGAATATTGTAAAATAATTCATTATATACATGTCGAGTGAAGCCAAAATAAAACTACATCTAACTTTAATAAAATAATACCAAAGCATTAATACTCTAACATTAATTATAATAACCAAATCACATTTATATTAATCTAATAATACCCAAGCATTAATACTCCAACTTTAATACAATAATACCCAATAACCAAATCACATTCATATTGATAACGCATTGATCACGTATTGATAACATTGATCACATGTTATATATGTAATCAATATGTTATCAATCGTTGAATTGGTCTTGGTCGAATTCCTACTGCAAATACTAAACAATAAATAATAACATGAACAATAACATTGATAAAATATTGATTGTATACATAACATATTAATGACAAAATTGATTACATATTTCAACATTGATAAAATATTATGAGAATTATTAAAAAAATCTAAATGCGTCTCATCCTCAATTACAAAAATTAACCCCAACCAAATTAAAAACTTCAATTTCTTTTTCCTTCCTCAACAACCATTGCTTTAACTTTTCCACTTTCATTGCCTCTTCCATGCTTTTTAATCTTTTTCACAGTCTGCTCCTCAATGATAATCGGGGAATTTATCGCAATTGTTGCTGCTAGTATTTGGTAAGCTTCTTCATTCCGCCCAAGAAATGACCTGGCATCTACAGCAACACCATCTTCTATATTCTTCTTCACTAACTCCATCACTTTAAGTGCTTAGTCCTCTTAGTGAATATCATTTATGTAAGTATGAGAATCTATTAAAGTACAAAAATTATTACAAACTTAATACTTACCAAAGACGTTTTTGTTAGTTTGGACTGCTGGAAAGTGGGGTGTTGGACAATCGGGTGGGACTTGGTAATGAACTAGGCCTGTAAGCAGGTCGGGTCCGGATCGGGTCTACCTATATCCATATCCGATCCGAGCTTTTTTTAGCGGATCGAGTCTAAAAAATTATGTCAAGACCCGGACCCGTTAAGGACCCGAGAACCCGACCCGAATACTCGAATAGCCGAAACTAAAAAATTGACCAAAAAAATCCAATTTAAATAAAAAAAATGTCCTTAGATTTATATATACATGCTTATATATACATATTTATAAATACACACATAAAAACAAAAATACATATATAAAAATTAATATAAACCAATATATATATATATATATATATACAAGTCGACTCTAATGCGGACGCAACTTGTGGATTTAACTTGCTGATGGATTTTTTCGTATTTTTTAAAGATAGAAAAAAAACTTTTTTGACTTTATTTTTTTCTGTGGTATTTAAACATTTCAGGGGACCCCCATAAAAAAATTAGCTCAAAATGAATTATTTTACTATTGGGTCAAATATATGTCAGTTTTTAAAGCTCTTAAAAACTGACATATGTTTGACCGATTTTTAAACAATAGTAAAATAATTCATTTTGAGTTGATTTTTTTATATGGGCCCCTGAAATGTTTAAATACAACAGATAAATAATCAAGTCAAAATTTGATTTTTGCTATATTTAAAAAATACACAAAAATCTGTTTTAAAGTTAAATCTGCAAGTTGCGTCCGCATTAAAGCCTCTCTCTCTCTCTATTTATCTGGAGAGAGAAAGAGAGAGAGAGAGAGAGAGAGAGAGAGAGAGAGAGAGAGAGATTTCGGGGCGGGTCCTTAACGGATCGGGTCTACCTATATCCATATCCAATCCATTTAATTAACGGGCAATCGGGTTTCATAAAAGTGGTGAGACTCGGGTTTAACGGATCGGGTCCGGGTCCAAACTCGACCCATTGACAAGTCTATCATGAACCACTCCATGTAGTTCGCGGTACAGTCCTACAGGCACGAGACAGGTACCAATCGCGACGTCTCCAATAATAAGTGGTCTGACCAGTTTTCCTGATACCATTTATTGATGTCAAACTACACCTTATATCAGGGTACCTTGTTTCCCCTCGCGCCTCTTAATGGTGTCATTGGGTTGCGGGGAACGATTTGAATCTCGACAAATTGTCACAGACATCTTTCTGGGTAGTACGGCTCGGTAACATCGAAGCATATTATCGTACCCCGACTTAATTAAGTTAAAATCATCCTTTCATTTAGAGATAAATTCCCATAAACAATACTTTACTTTAAATCTCTCGAAAAATAGCACAAGATTTTTTTTTCTTTTCAAAGACATGTTTAAATGAAAACACAACTATCTGTACATATAACTTACAAGTACTAAAAAACTTTACATATACAAGTTCCTTTGTTTAACATTTACATAAAAACCTTCTTGATATTCGGCCCATATTAGATATTCGTCACTCCCCCGTTTTAAGGTCCTAACTTGGCAGTGAACTCCAAACGATAAGCAAACCTGAAACATAACATTATAAGAGTGTAAGCTATATAAGTTTAGTGAATGACCATATACCACACATATAACCAATTTGAATAGCCATTTTTATTTTGTTATAATGCTATAACCCAACAGGAATTGTGAAACTCTGGCAAGCCTGGACCCGCCACAGTCCAATTAACCCACCGCAGTCATTGGGGACCATCACATCCCTTTATTAGGCCCGAGTACACAAACCTCTAAGTTGGATTAACAGGACCGCCACATCCTGTAGGATCCACCACAATCCTTAACATTAGATAAAGGACCCGCCACGTTCCATAACATTAAATCACATCACTTAACATTTTTAATCATATGCATATGTTTCATAAACACCACATCACTCCATAAGCATTCTAACACATGTATTTAACTACACATTTCCATATGAAAATATAAGTATTTATATTTTATAAGGAAGGTCACTCACCTTGAAGTAGGTAATAAAATAAACACCAAAATCTACTTCCTTTGTATGGTAGTATTAGCCGTTTCCGTACCTATCAATTCGACATCATTAGTATTTGAATACACCAAATAACATTAAACTTTGTAAGACATCACATCAGTTGGTCAATCAGAAATAACTGAAAAGAAATTAAATATGAAGCTTAACATTTCTATAACACCCTATTAATTAGGGTTCTAACACAATTTACGGAATTAAATTACGAATTCTCTAGACGATATTATGCCCATTCTATTATAACCCTTTCCAAATTATTTCTCGAGAAAAACGACAACAAAACTTCAACTTCAATATGACCCATAAGCCAAACCAGAAGGTATTTTATTCTCATCTTCGAGTATGTCATACTCATATATGTTATCTAACCTTTCTAATTGGAACCACTTGATTTCAATCATTACGCCATGATTTATGCCATTTTTAGCACAACTAGGTGAGAATAGAATATTAAAGCATAACTTACATTTTTAAGTATACATAATCTCCACATCGGTTATAAATCATTGAAACACATACTAAACATGTTTTAGTACATACACACATCATATATATGAATTTCTTAACTCAAAAGCTCCACAAGAAGGTGATTCGAACCTAGGATTTTATACTTAGTATTTATGATCCTAACACGCGTTTTTACATATGTTATTAAACCATGATTGTTTTAACCCAATTTAGCAATATGGGTATCATTAAATCTTTTTAAAAATCAGAAACAAAAACATACAAAGTGTAAAACTCATCCTTGTGATCAATTTTAATAAATAGGTAATTACCTTATAAGATGTCCTCAATTTATGATAATTTTTCGAAGATTCTTCTTCCTTAAACTTCCTTTCTCTCTCCTTAGGAAAATCTTTCCAAACTTGTTATTTATTATGAGGAAGAATCTATACATATGTTTTATGATCAAAAATACGTTTTAAAGGGGTCTAATAGCCAGTAACCTTGTGGTGATACGTGATTGGTTGGACTAAAAGTCGAATCAAATAATACCACTAATAATAAACTTATCCCGCTTTTATAAAATCACCATAACTCCCTATTACGGATCCCGATTTACTCCAAATTTGCGTCTACATGTAGATAACTTATATATCTACAACTTTCATATTTTATGTTTTCCCAAAATCATAAAATTAATATGCATAATTTGGTCTCGAACAAGAATGTAGCAATTTACGAACAATGTCAAAACTTTCACATTTGGCAACCAAACATTGCCAATTTCGCACCAACACCCTAATTTACTTTTATAAACATAATGATGCATTAAAAGCATACTTCATAATGTATTTAACCACATAACTAATCATATGCTCTAAACATTTATCCCCGATCATAAGCTCGATTAACATCTAATGTAAGTAACCCTTATATCACATGAGTATGCATCCCCTAAACATGATAATTAACATATTTTACACCCATCACCAACTTATAACTCATAAATTATACTTAATCATGTAATTAACATTCCTAATCATATTTTAGGGGTTTACATTTCTACCCCTCTTATAAAAATTTCGTCCTCAAAATTTAACGCATAAGAAACTTAGCAAACAGATAGGGATATTGCTTCCTCATGTTATCCTCTCCATCCCAGGTGGCATACTCCACATTTTGACTTCTCCACATTACCTTAACTAATGGAATAGTTTTATTACGTAACACCTGCTCTTTTCGATCTAAAATAGCAATTGGTTCCTCCACGTAGGTCAAGTCATCTTGAAGCTCTATCGGTTGTGAAGTAAACACATGTGAAGGATCTGGTACCTACTTACGTAACATCGATATATGAAAAACATCATGTATTCGAGATAATTCTGGTGGTAATGCCAACTTATAAGCCACGGTGCCAACTCATTTCACTATCTCATAAGGGCCAATGTACCTAGGACTCAATTTTCCCTTATTCTCAAATCTCATAACCCCTTTACAAGGAGAAACAAGTAGGAATACTCGATCACCTTCCTCAAATTTCAATTCTTTCCTTCGGTTGTCTGCATAACTTTTATGTCTACTTTGTGCCACCTTCAAGTGATTATGGATAAGATTTATTTGTTCAGTAGTCTGCTGCACAATTTCTGGCCCAAATAGTTTTCATTCTCCTACTTCAATCAAACACACTGGAGTTCTGCATTTTCTCCCATACAAAGCTTCATAAGGAGCCATCTTAATACTCGAATGATAGCTATTATTATAAGTAAACTCTATTAGTGGCAAGTGTCCATCCCAACTGCCCTTGAACTCCAACACACAAATTCATAACATGTCTTCGAGTGTTTGGATCGTTCTTTCTGACTGCTCATCAGTCTGAGGATGAAAAGTTGTACTAAATTTCAATTTAGCCTCCAAGGCCTGTTATAAACTAGGCCAAAAGTGAGAAGTAAACTTCGGATCTCGACCAGAAATAATATAAACAGGTGCACCATGAAATATAATAATCTCATCCACATATATTTTGGCATATCTATCCATAGAGTAAGTACTTTTAACATGAAGAAAATGTGCAGACTTAGTCAATCTATCAATGATAACCCAAATAGAATCAAACCCTCATAATGATTTTGGTAAACCTATAATAAAATCTGTAGTAACATGCTCCAATTTCCACTCAGGAATAGGTAAGGATTGTAGTAAACCACTAGGCTTCTGATGCTCCACCTTCACTTGTTGACAAACTAGACACCTAGCAACGAAATCTGCAACGTCGTGTTTCATTCCCGGGCATCAATAAATTTGTTTCAAATCTCTATACAGTTCCGTGCTCCATGGATGCATAGCATATAAAGAACAATGGGCTTCTTCTAAAATTATTTTCCTCAAATCAGCTACATTAGGTACACACAGACGTTTATCATACATAACAATGTCATTATCACGAATAGAAAATTCATTTGCTTTACCCTTTTTCATATTGTCTCTAACTTTCTCCAACCTGTGCTTATTTTATCCAGTCTATCAGTGTAGGTTTAACATTTAAATGTGATAGTAATCCAAAAGACTCATTCAAAGTTAATTCCACCCCCATTAAAGTTAACTCTCTCATCAGGTCAACTTGAATACAATAAATACAAGATACTCTGCCTAGAGATTTTCAACTAAAAGCATCGGCAACAACATTAGCCTTACCCGGATGGTGATGTATTGTGCATCCATAATCCTCTATAAGTTCCATCCACCTCCTTTGCCTCAAGTTCAAGTCTTTTTGAGTAAACAAGTATTTTAAACTTTGATGGTCAGTAAAAATTTCACAACTAACACTATATAAGTAATGCCTCCAAATCTTTAGTGCAAAAACTACTTCGGCCAACTCAAGATCATGTATAGGGTAGTTACGTTTATGAATCTTTAACTGTCAAGAAGCAAAGGCAATTAGCTTTCCATGTTGCATCAACACGCAATTGAGTCCTTGATACGATCACTATAAATAACTAAACCTTATGCACCCATTGGAATAGTCAATACTGGAGCTGATGTCAACTTACCCTTTAAATTTTTAAAGCTTTTCTCACAATTATCATTCCATATAAACCCGTTCTCCTTTCTGGTAAGCTTAGTCAATGGCAGTGCAATAGAAGAAAACCCTGGTATAAATCTCTTGTAATATCCAGCTAATCCCAAAAAATTACGTACTTCTGTCACACTAGTTGGTCTTTCCCAATTCATTAGGTTTCCACATTCTTATGATCAACACAAGTGCCATCAGCAAAAATAACATTCCCTAAAAATGCTACTTTTTTTTTATCCAGAATTCACATTTGGAGAATTTAGCATATAACTGCTTCTCTCACAAGATCTCTAAAATTGCACGCAGATGATGCTCAAGCTCCTCCTTACTATGAGAATATATCAAAATATCATCAATGAAGACGATAACAAAAGAATCCGCGTATGGGTGAAATATGCGGTTCATCAAATCCATGAATACGGCTGGTGCATTTGTTAACCCAAATGGCATGACCAAAAATTCATAATGTCCATACCTGGAATGAAAAGCAGTTTTAGAAATGTCACATTCTCTTACTTTCAACTGATGATATCCCGATCTGAGATCAATCTTAAAAAATACTTTGGCCCCTTGTAACTGATCAAACAAGTCATCAATGCGGGGTAGTGGGTATTTATTACGGACCGTCACCTTATTCAATTGACGATAATCGATGCACAGTCTCATGGTTCCATCTTTCTTCTTCACAAACAATATTGGCGCTCCCCACGATGATACACTAGGCCTTATAAAACCACGATCTAACAAATCTTACAACTGTATTTTTAGCTCCTTTAATTCCGCAGGTGCCATACGATATGGTGCAATAGATATCGGTGCGGTGCCTGGTACTAATTCAATCGCAAATTCCACCTCACGGTCTGGTACTAACCCTGGGAGTTCTTATGGTGAGACATCTGCAAACTCATTAACTATTGGTATATCTGATAGTTTTCCAGCCTCTTATCGTGTGTCCACCACATGGGCAAGATAAACCTGACACCCTTTCCTTAACAATTCATAAGGTTTTGTACCATAAACCAAACATGTTGGAGTGACATTTCGTTCCCCAACAAATTTAAATTCAGGTTCACCCGATAATCGAAACACTACATCCTTTCTAAAGCAATCTAAACATACATAATATGAGGCCAACCAATCCATACCCAGTATCACATCAAAGTCACGCATATCAAGAGGTAACAAGTCAACCAATAATTCTTTTTCACCCACTCGCACCACACACTCCCTATATACCCTCTCAATAACCCCCCCCCCCCCCCCCCCCACAATATCTAAACCAGAATCTAATGATGATAATAGTTTATTAAAATGCAACAAATAAAGTAAAGACACAAAAGAATGTGTAGAACCAGGATCTATTAACACATAAGCATCTTTATTGCCAATATAAAGTGTACCTGTCACTACATTGGGAATAGCTTGTGCATCTTGTTGTGTCAGTGCAAACACTCTACCTTGACCTTGACTGTACGATATACCTCATCTACCTCCCCTATGTACATTATGTGTAGAACTCCTACCTCCTACTGCCACACTCCCAACTGATGTTGTAGCTCCCATAATTGGATAATTCTTCCGAAGTGCCTTGGTTGATGACAATGGAAACATAAAGGTGTCTTCTCAGCTATTGAACACTCACGAGACATGTGCCCTTGGCCACCACATCTATAAAAAAACATGTCCCTCGGTCCCAACACGGATGCATTTTTTGACCGATTCATTATAGTCCTTCCACTTTGAGCTTGAAATCTTCCAGGTGCATTTCTATTATTTCTAAAGCCCTGGCCCTTTGGTACTCCTCGTGTTACACTATGAGTTGAGGTTCCCATCCATATGATTTTGTATTATCGTGTCTAGCTTTCTTAGAATGTTCGGCTTGCATTTCTTTCATTGACTTTTCTGACACCATAGCTCTATCCACCAAGTCCACGTAATCTGTGATCTTCATATTAGCAACCATGGTTTTTATGTCGACATTCAACCCAGTCTGAAATCAATCACATTTACTTTCTTATGTCCTCACTAAATCAGGTGCAAATCTGGGTAAAGATATAAACAAAGTTTCACACTTTGCCACTGTTCGGTTCCCCTGTTTCAGCATGATAAATTCTTCTTCTTTCTCCTTCCTATACAGCCTTGGAGAATATTTTTCAAATAACACATTCACAAATTTCTCCCATGTAATCCGTGGAGGATTCACTGGCACCACTCCCCCAGTTGTAGTAAGTAACCTTTCTGTAGCATCCCACCATAACTTTGCATTATCTTCTAACCGAAAGGTTGTTAACAAAACCTTTTGTTCATCTTGCACTTCTGTTACCTTGAATATATTTTCCATCTTTTTAATCCACCCCTCTGCCACTAACGGATCAGTAGTCCCGGTAAATGCTGGCGGATTTAACTTCATGAACCTCTCGTGCAATTTATCCCTATTTCCACCATCTGCTCCACCTCTCGCTTGTTCCACAAGTTGTGCCACAACACGTAATATTCTTTCCATGTCATTAATAGGTTGTTGTTGCACCTCTCGTTCATCCACTTCAATATGTCCCCGTCCTTGATGAGTATTAGGTACATATGATGCCTCACCCTCTGCTCTATCATACGACTCGTGTGGATCCATCACTCACTGCAATATAAATAACTTAAATAGAATACAATAGCAACAGTTTAACATTAACATTGTTAGTCAAAATCCTGACAAAAAAAAAATGCACTTTCAATTGTCCACTGCCAATCTAAACCCTTACACCCCGTACATAACCTAATAACCATGCTCTCATACCAAGTTGTTATACCCCGACTTAATTAAGTTAAAATCATCCTTATAATTAGAGATAAATTCCCATAAACTATACTTTACTTTAAATCTCTTGGAAAATAGCACAAGATTTTTTTTTCTTTTCAAAGGCATGTTTAAATGAAAACATAACTACCTGTACATATAACTTGCAAGTACTAAACGACTTTACATATACAAGTTCCTTTGTTTAACATTGACACAAAAACCTTGTTGATATTCATCCCATATTAGATATTTGTCACTCTCCCGTTTTAAGGTCCTAACTTGGCAATGAACACCAAACAATAGGCATACCTGAAACATAACATTATAGGAGTGTAAGCTATATAAGCTTAGTGAATGACCATATACCACATATATAACCAATTTGAATAGCCATTTTTATTTTGTTCTAAGGCTATAACCCAATAGTAATTGTGAAACTCTCGCAAGCCTGGACCCGCCACAGTTCAATTAACCCACCACAGTCATTGGGGACCATCACATCCCTTTATTAGGCCCGAGTACACAAACCTTTAAGTTGGATTAACAGGACCGCCACATCTCGTAGGACCCACCACAATCCTTAACATTAGATAAAGGACCCGCCACATTCCATAACATTAAATAACATCACTTAACATTTTTAATCATATGCATATGTTTCATAAACACCACATCACTCCATAAGCATTCCAACACATGTATTTAACTACACATTTCCATATAAAAGTATAAGTATTTATATTTCATAGGGCAGGTCACTCGCCTTGAATTAGGTAATAAAATTAACACCCAAATCTACTTTCGTTGTATGGTAGTATTAGCCGTTTCCGCACCTATCAATTTAATACCATTAGTATTTGAATACACCAAATAACATTAAACTTCGTAAGACATCACATAAGTTGGCCAATCAGAAATAACTGAAAAGAAATTAAATATGAAGCTTAACATTTATATAACCCCCTATTAATTAGGGTTCTAACACAATTTACGGAATTAAATTACGAATTTTCTAGACAAAGTTATGCACATTCTATTATAACCTTTTCCAAATTATTTCTCGAGAAAAACAACACAAAACTTCAACTTCAACGTGACCCCTAAGCCAAACTAGAAGGTGTTTTATTCTCATCTTCTAGTATGCCATACTCATATATGTTATCTAACCTCTCCAATTGGAATCACTTGATTTCAATCATCATTCCATGATTTATGCCATTTTTAGCACAACTAGGTCGGAATAGAACATTAAAGCATAACCTAACATTTTTAAGCATACATAAACTCCACCTCGGTTATAAATCATTGAAACACATACTAAATATGTTTTAGTACATACACACATCATATGCATGAATTTCTTAATTCAAAAGCTCCACAAGAAGGTGATTCGAAACTAGGATTTTAAACTTCGCATTTATGATCCTAACACGCGTTCTTACATATGTTCTTAAACCATCATTGTTTTAACCCAATTTAGCAACATGGGTATCATTAAATCTTTATCAAAATCAGAAACAAAAACATACAAAGTGTAAAACTCATCCTTGTGATCAACTTTAATAAATAGGTAATTACCTTATAAGATCTCCTCGGTTTATGATAATTTTTCGAAGATTTTTCTTCCTTAAACTTCCTTTCTCTCTCGTCGGGCAAATCTTTCCAAACTTGTTATTTCTTATGAGGAAGAAGCTATACACATGGTTTATGATCAGAAATACGTTTTAAAGGGGTCTAATAGCCATTAACCTTGTGGTGATACGTGATTGGTTGGACTAAAGGTCCAATCAAATAATTTCATTAATGACAGATTTATCCCGCCTTTATAAAATTACCATAACTCCCTATTACGGATCCCGATTTACTCCAAATTTGCGTCTACGTGTAGATAACTTATATATCTACAACTTTTATATTTTATGTTTTCCCAAAATCATAAAATTAATATGCCTAATTTGGGCTCGAACATGAATGTAACAATTTACGAACAATCTCCAAACTTTCACATTTGGCAACCAAACATTGCCAATTTCTCACCAACACCCTAATTTACTTTTATAAACACAATGATGCATTAAAAATATACTTCATAATGTATTTAACCATATAATTAATCATATGCTCTGGACATGTTATCCCCGATCATAAGCTTGATTAGCATATAATGTAAGTAACACATATATCACATGAGTATGCATCCCCTAAACCTGATAATTAACATATTTAACAGCCATCATCGACTTATACTTAATCATGTAATTGGCATTCCTAATCACATTTTATGGCTTTACACATATGATGATGCCACTAGAGAAAGCAACATCCGAGAATGGATATGCATCTCTAGCATCCTTATAAGGATCCCAAAACACCTGCACACAAAATAATAATTACGGTTCGAATATTTCAAAAGTTAATTGTAAAAAAAATGTAAGCCGTTTACATTCCCTCCCGATATATCATCGAGTAGTTCTCTGTAGTTTATGAAATTTTGAAAGGCATTATTCTGAGAGGTTGATTGCAATGCCCGACGCGCAATTCTGAGCAATGCGTTGTTGCACTCCATGTTGTAGCAATCCCCTAACCCAGAAAAGTGCTCATAAATCCATGATTGCAAACCATAAAAATGAAAATAATGATTACTGACATGAAATAAAATTCATTAAAATGAATAATTAACGTATATCACAAAAATTTAGTAGTTACCTGCAGTAGTGGTAGACACCCACTCATCTGCTTAACACCTGACCTAAATGCAAGGCCAAGCTGCCTGTACAGCCGTGCAAGAATTACCATGCCCTAAGCTAATCGACCCACCCTTTTCAACTTCTTCAAAACATGGAGGTAATAGACATATATCTTATTTTTGGTTTCATCCAGAAAAACAGTGTATCCTATAGTGTATAGTATATAAGACCTTGCACAATGGTCTTTAACATTTGAGGTGACATTCTCATCTTTGGCTAGTACCTTAAAATTTGCAGTGATCCAATTCAACCGAATCGTACAGGAATCACTGCAGTCTAACTTCGCATTGGCCTTGTTAACGCCCAAGCACTCAACTACTAAGTCACTAGCATTGGGAATTTTAATCGCCTCGTCCTCCTGAATAGTGATGTGTGGGCTAAATAAAGGGTCACTTACTAGAGGTACTTTCAGGATTTGAGCTACGTCATCAAGAATGATGGTCATCTCCCCAAATGACATGTGAAATCTATTAGTATCAGGATGCCATCACTCGACAGAAGCCAAAACCAGCGCGTAGTCAATATACCTATGGTTGTATTTGATCAAGCTATCGAGCTTTGCCCTCGCTACCCTCCTACGCACCCCATTACTAAAATCGTCAAAGCCCCATTCATTTATCTTTGTCCAGTGGTTGATACATAACACCGACACTCGTTCAACCTATAATACAAATAGAACGTATATCAATACTAAGTATAAGTTACAAAAATAAATATTTTGGAGTATTGAAATTAGGAAATATGATTATCATTGAACCGATCCATATACCATAGGCAACATGGTCCTTGAAATGCTTTAAAAGGTTGAGATCATTAGGGCGCCCATATGCCTCGGACGATGATCCGACTTCGCCTACCTTCTTTTGACTATATTGGGTAACCGACTTGGGTAGTTTGTGTGATGGGTTAATTGATGGCCCAGGAGCACCAACATTGCCCTCAACCAAATCCTCCTTATTGCCCACATCATAAGCATCAACATTGCCCTCAACCCGATCCTCCTCAACATGGGCCTCTAATAGAGCCTCAGAATGGCCCTCTGAAGGAGCCTCAATATCCGCCTCTGAACGAGCATATGCACGACCCTCTGAAGTAGCCCCAATATGTTCCCCTAACACATGCCCCTCTTCAGTGGTCTCAACATGCCCCTTTGAAGAAGCCTCAACATGCCCAAGAAGCCTCAATATGCCCCTCAACAGGAAACTCCACATGATTGTGTGCATTAGATAAAGTATGAATCTCTTCCCGACGCTTCCTCTCAAAAGCATTAACCGACTTCCTCTTAGTATGGGAGTAACAAATAACTTTATCCATAGATGACCTGCATTAAAACAGAGAGCACATGTTAATAAACTATTCTTATAAACAACATACGTGAATAACAAACATATATGACACGTGAATAACTAAATTGTAGCACAAATATAGATGGCATGTAAATAAATATAGATGGCAGGGGGCACATGTTAATAAACTCTTCTTACATAGAACACATGTGAATAACTACAGTACAACAATAACTAATAAACTAAATAAATTACAAACATAGATGACATTTGAATAAACTATATTATATAAATAAATGACATGAATAATTAATATAGATGAACAAGTAATGTAGATTAATAACTAACAAACCCAAAAATTTTCAAATCAAGGTTTCTTTATTCCTTCGGCGTAATAGCAACGAAGTAAAGTACTTATCTCGGCAACAACATAATGAATAAGGGATAACATCTCGTGATGTTTTCTCCGAATGAACGTATTCCATTATCCCAAGTTTGTTTCGGCATAAATGTGTCGAGAAAGGGATTAAACGCCGGGGTAAAAGACAAGAATGAAGCTAAGTTTAAATGAGCAACTCAATTCGTCATAAATATGACGAGTGTGAGAATTTTTTTTTACTTATGATTTACCTCGAACGAAACCTTAGGTCATTTAAAAAACCAATTCGTTTCAAAACCAATTCAACCAATTCATTTAAAAAAAACAATTCAATCGATTCATCATACTAACAGTGGAGGTTCAAGAATTCAAATTGTTGGTTTCAAAACGAATAAAAAGAGAGCATACATAATATCAATAATCGAGGTTCAAGAAATCAAATCATTTGTTGCAATTGATGTTCGATTGATTGAGTAAAAGAATATAGGTTTGATTTAGTAGAGTCAAATATATAGGTTTGATTCAGTCCAAAAGTTTGTTTCTTAAAGAAATCAAATTGACTGTTGACCTTTCAAGTCCAAACGAACGACAATTTGTTTCAGATTTCGATTGAGCCCAAAATTTTATACCATTATTCACATTAATATTGAGTACCAACCTGAATGAGATAAATTGTTAGTTGAAACTAAAAAGTTTTGAAGTTGAAAAATTGAGAAGTTTAAGTTTGAAAGTGTAAAGAGGAGTGGGTAAAATGATTTTTTATACTTTAACTATGGGATAACCCTCGATGTGTTATAAGAAATTAAAAATAAGAGGAAAGTAATATTTTGAAATAAAAATAAACTTGTGATATTTGAGAGTTATTTTTCGTTTTTAAATGTATATGTGAGATTTTGTGATTTATGTGTTAGAGCAACCCTTATGGGTAAGGGAAATATACACTTTACTAGGCTATATTTACACGTAAAAAAAGATGGAAACTGCTGTGGGCAAAGGCAAAAATACAATACTGGTGCTAAAACGACGTCGTTTTGATCATGCCTTGCGCGGAACATGATGTTCCGCGGTAAGTTCTTCCTATTTTCATTTTGCCCCCCAAATGTTTTACAGCTTTTATCTTTCTCCCCGAATTAATTACTCAACAACTCCACCTATATTTCAACTGCAATATTAATTGCTATCAACCTTATTTAAATCACCACCCGTAAATATTTTTTTACACTTCCAAAAAACTACTACTCAGATCGAACGCAGGTAATTCCTCTGCTTTTTTATCCTTGTAAATTATTTATTTTGTCATTTTAATGTTCCATTTAATTACTTAATTCTTACTTGTACTTATTTATATGCAAAATATCAGTATACAAAATATACAATATATCAGTAATTATTTATATGAAATTAAATAAAGTAAATGTTTATAAACAGAATATTATTTGTTAGGTTTTTGTAAGGTTTTTTTCAAAACTGAAGTGAATATTTATAAATATTTAATATTCTGTTTTGTTTTTGAAATTAACTAAAGTGAAGGTTTTTGTAAATATTTAATATTCTGTTTTGTTTTTTTCGATTCTGTTATAAATAATTAATTAAGTGAATGAGAGAAATAATTTAGTGAGTGTTTATATAAAATTATTTAAGAAATTATATGAAATTAAGTAAAGTAAATGTTTATAAACAGAATATTATTTGTTAAGTTTTTGTAAGGTTCTTTTCATATGAAATAAACTAAAGTGAATATTTATAAATATTTAATATTCTGTTACGATTTTGAAATTAACTAAAGTGAAGGTTTTTGTAAATATTTAATATTCTGTTTTGTTTTTTTCGATTCTGTTATAAATAATTAATTAAGTGAATGAGAGAAATAATTTAGTGAGTGTTTATATAAAATTATTTAAGAAATTATATGAAATTAACTAAAGTAAATGTTTATAAACAAAATATTATTTGTTAGGTTTTTGTAAGGTTCTTTTCATATGAAATAAACTAAAGTGAATATTTATAAATATTTAATATTCTGTTTTGTTTTTGAAATTAACTAAAGTGAAGGTTTTTGTAAATATTTAATATTCTGTTTTGTTTTTTTCGATTCTGTTATAAATAATTAATTAAGTGAATGTTTAAAATAATTTAGTGAGTGTTTATATAAAATTATTTAAGAAATTATATGTTTTTGTTATGTTTTTTAAATAATTTTTAGTTGTGTATTTGTAACTGAAGTATTTATTAGGTATTTAGTAATTATCATGTAAATTTAGTAGTTATCTGTTGTGTTAATTTTTCATGTAAATTTAATAATTATCATGAAAATTTAATAATATAAAGTTATCATGTAAAGTATTAGGTATTTACCAAGTAGCATGTAAATTTAAATAATTATCTTTTATGTTAATGTTATATTTATTTGTTCATTAACCAATATGCTAGAAAATTAATAAATTTTTTGTTGACATTACAGTGTTGATAATGGAACAAGTTGGAAAACAAATTAGACGGGCTGTTCGGGTTAAAAAGTCTAGAAAAATTGGAGAAGCAAGTCGAGAGCCCGAAATAACTACTGCCGAGCGACCTATAGTTTTTGAAAACTATAGGCGTATTGTGGACGATGAAGATCACATTAAAGCTTCTCCGGACACGGCCACAAACGACAACACAATAAAGATGCGTGGCAATTGGCATAGTCTTAGAGCCACATATCAACATTTTAAGACATCTCCCGATGTCATGCATTTTATACACCGTAGCGGTTGGGGAGAATTGTTGGATGCTCAAATTCCCAAGACAAGTTGGGGGTTGGTACAAGCGCTCGGTGAGCGTTGGTGGGATACAACCAATACATTCCAACTACCTACCGGGGAGCTCACCATTACTCCTTATGATTTTACGATTTTGTCTGGTTAGTTTTTGTATATAAAATATAACTTTAGTAAAAACATTGATTAGTAGAATAATTAAATTTACAATTGATTGTTATCATTCCCATGTTGTAGGTATTCCCATCGGCAGCGGTCCTATGGTACCGATGGATGATAGAAAATACTTGATCGTAATTGACGGAAGAACTCAAATCCAGGATGACATTATACATAAATATTTTCCCGGCATTGAACCAAATTGCAGTGATTCTTGTGGGGTGAAAGTGTCCAGCTTAAATAAGTGGTTTGATGCCATAAAGTTAAATACTGTGATTGTTGGCCCTGAGGACACTGCTAGGGCATTTCTATTTTTTTTTGTGGGACATATTTTCTTCCCGACCGCAAGAGACAGCGTTCCTATTGGTTGGTTGGCTGCTTTAGAGGATATGGAGATTGTGGGATCATACGATTGGGGTTCGACAATTCTAGCTCGCATATACTACTCTCTCCATCTCTTGTCAAGATGTCGCGTAGACTCTATGAATTGTTTTTGGCAACTAGTTTTGGTAAGTGTTAAAAGTGATATTATCTGTATTTCACATATAATTAATAATAAAATTTTGTTTTATAATACTCATTTCTGTATTGCAGTTTTTCGGGTTTGAATACATACAACGGGCGTGTCCCTTATTGAAGGAAGATACTGGTGATTGCTGGCCTAGGATTAATCGATGGAAGAAACAAAATCGGTTAAATCGTAAGGAGACAAAGGGCTCAATCCAGTATAATTTTCCCACAGCCCAGAGTCAGATTGAAATGCGATCGCCAGGTTCGATCAATTGGCTACCTTACTCGGGGTCTACTGTGGAGATGCATGCCTACGTTCAACATGCGAAGTACGTATCACTGAAACGATGCGTTCTTATGGATCCTCAATATGGGGGGGTATATTACTTGGGTGATCGATGCCGCCGACAGATCACCGGTGAAATTTGCATACCAAATGACCCTCCCGCGCAAATGATGAGGATACCCTTTCACACTGATAGGCATGGGATTATTATTGAAGAGATGGACCCGAGCGTATCCATTGTTTCTCAACCTGTGTATGACCGTTACTGGAAGCAAGTGTCCCTAGGCCTTGTAATGCCACCCCTCTATCGAGCAGTCAACACGGATATCATAAGTCCCAGCGCACTGCCATACCACATCCAAATACCGACTGTCCCTTCACAGGCACCTGGCGCTTATGAGACTCCCACTGGTCGGGTAAATCCCACTCAACCACAAATGACTTGGGATCTACCATTTTGCAGTCCTTCTGGTGTACCCATATTGATTTCGGTTCCACGGCCGGACAGGATTGCGGTCGATGAAGAATTGCCCACATACGATGACCTCCTATTTACTAGTCGGGAATTCTCTGATTATTGGCAGTCCTCGAGAGCCACCGCTCTAGGTGCAGCCATGCATCTTAATAACTATTGGAGTCATGAGTTGGATATAGCTACAAGGAAGCTCCAAGAGTTGGGTGTATCTCACGAGCGGACTCCTCCCCCGCCTAATTTTTTTAGTGGTACAACCTCGCCCTTTTACAACCCCACAGAAGATCCCCGACCTGCGACCACAGTGTATCGACCGCACATGGATGGAATTGGTGCACAAGAAGATAGTAGCCAACCTGGTCCGTCAATGCAAAATTATGACATGTCTGATGCTGTAAATTTGGATGATGTAGATTGGGATTTCGATAATTAATAAATATGTTATCTTTATTATTAATATTAATATGTTGTTATCTTTATTATTAATGTTGTTAATGTTGTATTGTTAAGATTGACGCAAATTCATTTCACAATATGAAGCTTAATTTCACAAATGCATTTCATAAATTAAGAGAGTGTTCAGTATAAAAATATAAATGTAATAATACGAAGAGTGTATGCTTTTAACCAATTTCTGTGTTCAGTATAAATTTATAGAGTGTTCACCAATAATAGTGTGTGATTTTACCCAATTTAATGTTGTATCGTTATTAGTGTACCTTACTAATGTGTATCTGTGGAAATTTGAAACAAATTCATTTCACAACCCATAAAATAATATTACATAGTAGATCAAACGATAAAAATAAATAACATGTTACATACAAATTGACCCCCGTGTGGTGGATAGTTTGGAAATTCCGATTGGCGCCGTGCTTTGTTGATTATATTAAGCACGAGGTATTCATGGTACTCCTTCTGCATTGAATTCATGTTTGAGGTGTCAGTGCTCATAATTTGTTGATCAAGCAATATTTGTTCACGCATATCTTTCCTCTCCATAGCCAATATACTGCGTTCGTTGAGCTCCAAACTTCGCTCCTTTAGTTGCGGTGAACGGTTAAGCCCCAAACGGGTCTCTTCGTCACGTACACGATCAGCCTGACATGATCGCTCAAATGATTCATTGAATGAAGAGCAACTATTCAGTATTTCTCGGTTCACCTCAATGTTTGTAGCCTTCGCTTTTCCTTTAGCCCGTTGCTTCATCTCTTTCCTTCCAGGTGGCCTCGGATAAGGCCTTTCTATATCAACTTCTGCCCCATCTTTGGAATTTCCTTCGTGAAACCCAGGATTCAGACTTCCTTCAGTATCTGTCGCACCCGTCATTGGCGAATCAAAATGAAATTGAGGGGAGTCTAAAAAAGTTTGGGAAAGTTGAAATTTGTGGAGTTCTTTTAAAATTTGGTAACAAGATTCGAAATTAAATGATTTTCCCTTGTTCTCTCGCTGGAATGCTAGATTAGCTGCAGTAACCTAAAAACAAATAACAAAGTAATTTTATTAACCCGTTAGCAACAGATTTAAGAGAAATAATATTTAAAAAAAATTACAAAAGATATAAGTGATTTTACCCAATCTGTGTTAACTGTCCCACTAGCACGATTTGTCATCGATGCATCTTTCAATTTAGAAACATATAACATTACGTGCCTCGAGATTTTACTATATCGGGTTTGTAGGCTGGGTCCCGTCCGTCGTTCAGTGATACCCGTCGTTGTATTATATTCTTGGGCGACTGCATCCCAAAATAATGTGCTAGGTCGATTAGTTCCTCGTAAACCATCATTTGTTTGATTTACGTAAGCGGTGCATAATACTTCATCGTCGTGTTGAGACATATTTTGACCTCGAACCATTGTAAAATAATCACGAAATATGTTAAGCAAATATAAAAATTTTGAAATTTTTTATGGGTAAATAAATAATATTTACTTACCTAAAAAAATATTTTTTAGTAATAATAATATTGAAGATACTAGAGAATGTTTTGAATAAAAAAATGAAAATGATGAAAATGAAGACACTAGAGAATGGGTTTGAGAGTGTTTACAATACAAATAAAAATGAAAATGAAGAAATGTAATCGTATTTATAAAAAAAAAAAAATGTAACCGTTGGATACATAAATAAATAGCCGTTGAAATGTAACCGTTGGATAAAAAAAAAATATTTAACCGTTGAAACCATTTGAAACAGTTGGGGATGAAAGTGGAAATAGTGGAAATAGGGAATTGCTTGGGCGGAACATCATGTTCCGCTTAAGCAAATATTTTTTTTTTTCTTCCTTGCGCGGAACATGATGTTCCGTTTTGGGTGCGGGTCCCACAAAAAACCAACTAAGCCAATTGTATCTTTGTAATTTTATAGCTTATCGATTTCTATATTTAACGTTTTGTCTTATCCACATCATACCCATATAGGGTATTTATACATGTTTAGCATACCCTAAGGGTTGCTCTTAGCATAAGCTTTTGCCCAAATCGGTAGTGAAGGAAGATATTTGTGTAATTGGAGCCGAGTGAAAAATTAGCGATGGATACCAAGTGAAACCGATCAAAGCAGAGAGAGAGAGAGAGAGAGAGAGATGGGTGGGTTGCTAGCATGGGCAGCAGATGTAGTGGGAGGAGGTAGCAACGATGTGGAGGAAGACGAAGCGAATTCAATGGGAGCGATGTGCTTGTCTCCGGAACAAGAGAAATACGCGAGAGAGTTGGATCGTAAATCAATTTCCTTGACCCGATCCATCCGAGATCTCCGGCAGAGGCTCCCTCCGCCTCACATATCCCAACGTCTCCCGCACCTTCACGCTCACTCCCTCGCCTCCAACGCTGATCTTGCTCTCCAATTCAACGCCCACTCTGCCACCAGGCAACAGGTATTCTATATCTATATCTATATCCTTCTTCAACGTCTCATTTATGTTATCTGCCATTCCACCGCCAAATAGCTCCATCAGAGTTGTTACCATAACAAATTCAACATTTGCTCCAACCCATGGATAACTCACATGCAACCACTCCTGGTTAGAGCTTTTGTTTTTGTCGACTATATTTATTATTTATTAAGTGCTGGGACAAATTATTACTTATGTGATTTGGTAATAATAAATTTGCTTGAGTTTAGATTATTAAATTTTGCATGCGATATGATTTTTAGTAACATGTGTTTGGAATAATTACTTGGTGATATTAATTATATAATATTAGATTATGCGTATGCGTGTAATAAATACGTGTGTATTTTTATTACGTCGTGAGGTATTATCGTGCGTGGTGGGTAATATTGTTTGGATTGAACTTTGGAGTGTCACGAATGTCCGAATACGTGTTTTTATTGTTTTAAGTTGGGCTCAAGGGTAGGTATACTCTTAGGGTAAGTTTTGGGCTATTCCGTTGTGTATTTTGGGTTTGTTTGGGTGTCATAAAATAGGCCTTAAGTGGAGTTGCAGAAATTAGAGATATAAGTTGGAATTAGGACTCTTTAACGAGTCATTTATCATTGGAAAAGAAAACCCTAACAACTATTATACTTTGGGAGAACTAGAGAAGGCTTGGAGAAGAGAAAGACAAATGATTCAAGTGGGAGTTCCTCATTCTTCAATCTAAGGCAAGAATTCTCTTGCAATATCTATATCACTAGATAATCTGTAATTAATTTAAAAATCATGTTTTCTTTTGTTATTGTTGGGATTAGAACTCATGTTTAGTCTGAATTCGTTTATCTTAAGGAAAATGCTATGTGTCCCAAACAACTCCCCCAAATCATCCCCCAAATAGCTTTAAGTGTTATACCTTGTGGTATGGGTCCCGCCAGGGCACAACTCATCAATGCTATTTGGGGGAGATTTTGGGGAGTTATTTGGTACCCATAGCACCACTCTTATCTTAATCATGATATTATTCTGAGCTAATTTGGATTAGTGACTAATTAACCTTGTGTAGAAAGTTGAAGTTTTGATGCACAAATCTGAAATTGATGATGATTTATTATTGGAAACCATGTTAGAACTCATGCTTTAGGATTTGATCTCGTTTTTAAGATGAATCCATATGTTAATTTTGAGATTGATTATGGGATTGAAAGCATATTAAAATTTATTCATGTTCTTTAGAAAGTTTTGATTTTTAAAGATTAAACATTTAGATGGGTGTTTTGGATCAATTATAATGATTAGAAATTGTTAGAATCAAGTACCCATGTTTAGATTTGAATATTGTATCGTGGGTTATCGTTATAAGAGCTTTTGAACTCGTTAATGGAGGTTGGGGAAGGAGATTTTCGTTTTTAGGCGAGTCTAGGCTTACTGCCAGGAGCGAATCGATTCGGTCCTGGGGGCGAATCGATTTGGCCCCTGGGTTGGACTAAGGTCTGGTTGGGAAAGGACCGTGTGGTTATTTCGAGTTGATTCGAGTATATAAGAGTTCCAGATCAAGGATGGTTGGCGGAATTCAGAAGTAGGTTTATTAGTGTATAAACCATAAGACTTAAATTAATATAACTATAGTAGTAAGTTAATAATTGAGAATATTAGCTTATAGCACAATTCGGCGTTGGGGTTTGGATGACTTGGGATAGACGCGTGAGGGAAGCGAGATCGTATTAGTAGTTACATATATTGAGTGTTGTATATATTGAGATTCGAGAATTACGAGATCAGATAGAGCAGCTGTTAGGTCAGGGCTTCATTCGCAGGAGTACCTCACCTTGGGGCGCTCCAGTCTTGTTTGTAAAGAAGAGAGATGGTTCACTGAGATTGTGTGTGGACTACCGGGAGCTGAACAAGGTAACGATACGGAATAAGTATCCGTTGCCTCGAATCGATGATCTGTTCGACCAGTTGAGGGGAGCAACTTTCTTTTCGAAGATAGATCTGAGGTCGGGGTACCATCAGTTACGTATTAGAGAGCAAGATGTTTCAAAGACTGCCTTCTTGTCGAGATATGAGTCCTATGAGTTCAGGGTGATGCCGTTCGGACTCACAAATGCCCCAGCCGTTTTCATGGACTTGATGAACCGAGTATTCAGAGAGTTCTTGGATCAGTTTGTCATCGTCTTCATAGATGACATCTTGATATATTCACACTCCGAGGAGGAGCATGCCGAGCACTTGAGGCAAGTTCTTCAGACTCTACGAGAGCATCAGTTGTATGCTAAGTACGAGAAGTGTGGATTCTGGTTGCGAGAAGTACAGTTCTTGGGCCATGTTGTTTCTGAGCAGGGGATAGCAGTTGACTCGAGCAAAGTGTCAGCGGTGAGGGAGTGGGGACAACCCACGACACCGACGGAAGTGCGTAGTTTCTTGGGGTTAGCTGGTTACTACAGGAGATTCATTCGGGGATTCTCCAAAATAGCGGGTCCATTGACCAATCTGACTCGCAAGGGGGTACCATATATTTGGGATGACGCTTGTCAGTTGGCTTTCGACGAGCTGAAAGACAAGCTTACTTCAGCGCCAGTCCTTGCGTTACCGAAGCCGGGTATGGAGTACCTAGTTTACACCGATGCGTCCTTACGGGGACTTGGGGGAGTACTTAAGCAGGAAGAGAAGGCTATAGCTTTTGCCTCCCGCAAGCTTAAGCCGCATGAGAAGAATTACCCCACCCACGACCTGGAGTTAGCAGCGGTCGTCTTTGCATTGAGGATATGGAGGCACTACTTATTGGGTGAGAAATTCCGTTTGTTCACAGACCACAAGTCATTGCAGTACCTGTTCACTCAGCGAGCTGAATATGCGTCAGCGCAGATGGCTAGAGTTTGTGACGGACTACCAGTTCGATATACAGTATCATCCGGGAAAGGCCAACGTAGTTGCTGATGCGTTGAGTCGTAGACCGGTAGACGAGGTAGCGGACGTCTGGAAAGCAATGTGGAAGGAGTTGGGTCACCAGGACGCAGTAGCCCGTTCTTTCATATCCGTGATGTCAGTCACACCCGAGATTGTTACGAAGGTGATACAGGCACAGACCCGTTTTTCCAAGAGCAGATTGTGCGACTTCTAGCCGAGGGCGCTGAGTCCTATTCTGTTAGTTCTGATGGAGGTTTGCGGTTTAATGGGAGATTGGTGGTTCCAGAAGGAGCAGAACTACGCCATGCAGTGATGACTCATTATCATGGGTCCCGATTTGCAGTACATCCGGGAGGCGATAAGATGTACCAGGATATGAGGCGACAATACTGGTGGAGTGGGATGAAGAAGGACATCGCCGAGTTCGTGTCCAAGTGTTCTACCTGCCAACTGGTAAAGGTGGACCACCAGAAACCGTCAGGATTACTTCAGCCATTGGAAGTACCCGCGTGGAAGTGGGAGAGCATTTCCATGGATTTTATTACAGGGTTGCCTACCTCACAGCGGGGACATGACTTTATCTGGGTGATTGTAGACCGTTTGACCAAGGTAGCCCATTTTCTGCCGGTGCGGACAGATTATACATCGGGTCAGTATGCTCAGTTGTTCATCGCTGAGATTGTCAGATTACACGGGGTGCCCCTGAATATTGTGTCAGATAGGGACAAGATTTTCGTGTCACGTTTTTGGGAAAGCTTTCAGGAGGCTATGGGTACTGAGTTGAAGTTGAGTTCAGCTTACCACCCACGGACAGATGGACAGACAGAGCGTACTAATCAGATGTTAGAGGATATGCTACGCATGTGTGTTCTCGATTTTGGAGGAGGTTGGGAGCCACACCTTCCACTGGTAGAGTTTGCTTATAATAACTCGTATCAGTTCACGATTGGCATGGCTCCATTTGAGGCTTTGTATGGCAGGCCTTGTCGTTCTCCAACTTGTTGGCTCGAGGTGGGGGATAACAAGTTTCTAGGACCAGAGGTGATTCAGGAGACCTCCGCGAGGATTGAGATGATCAGGAGTCGCATTCGGGTAGCCCAGGACAGGCAAAAGAGCTACGCCGATGCGAAACGATTCTTTCGGGAGTTTAGTGTGGGGGACCAAGTGTTATTGCGCGTATCCCCTATGAAGGGAGTGATGAGGTTCGGGAAGAAGGGGAAGTTGGCTCCAAGGTACGTGGGACCATTTCCCATCATCGAGAGGATTGGGCCGGTTGCATACAGGTTGAGACTGCCAGAACATTTACATCGCATCCACGATGTATTCCACATCTCGTCGTTGAGACGATACCTTCGGGACGATATGGCCCATACTCACATTGCGATAGATGAGATCGATTTACAGCCTGATAGCTCTTACGAGGAGAGACCAGTGGCTATTCTAGACTATAGTGAGAGGAGATTGAGGTCGAAGATAGTTCCACTTGTACGAGTCCAGTGGGAGCATCATAATGTGGAGGAATCCACTTGGGAGCGTGAGGCAGATATGCGCGAGAGATATCCAGAGTTGTTCTTACCAGGTATGCCTTATTTTCCGAATTTCGGGACGAAATTCCGTTATTAGGGAGGAAGTATGTAATACCCCGTATTTTTATGCTATATTAATTTGGGGATTTATAAAATTTAACGTGAATATTTTATTTAATAAAAATCCGAAAATTAATTATGTTATAATTATTAACGTGACGAGAGTTAATAATTATGGGAAACTTGTTGAATATTACTAATGAGCAAAGTAATATATTATATTGGTTATATTGAATGTCATGAGTGAATTAAATGACTATTTCGGAAATTTAAGTCGGGACGTGCCCGTGTCACGTCAGGACTAATTTTGTTAAATAAAAAGTGAATATTTTATAAGTTGTTCGTATGGTCGTTTTGAGTGCGCCAACGCGTCCGGAAGGGTCGAGATAGTCAGAAAAGTGTACCCGGGGGTTTAGTTTGGGTCTCAGGACGTTTTTAGGCCTAATTGGTACCCCGGGAGGGTAATTTAGTCATTTCACCTTTTTGGGTAATTAAACCCACGAAATTCAGCAACCTATATCAGCCATATAGGTTAGTCTTTTAGGGTTAGAATATTCAGAAAACAAGTGACGGCCATTAGAGAAGAGAGGAGAGAGCTCCAAGGCAATTCAAGGCCAAAAAGTCACCGGTTTGCACCGCCGACACCACCAACGCGTAGATCGCGAGAAGGGGAACGCAACCACACCGGATTCATCTGCAAACCGGACTTCTGAAAATCCCAGGCAAGTATTTAACGTGCGTATTTTCGTTAGTGCAATCTTCATATTAGTTTAGGATTGATTAGAGATGAAAACTATGGAAGAAAACCCAATTTGTGTTAGGAAAATGCATGTAGTATTGATTATAATGAAATTCTGGAATCCTTGCCATGTAGAAGAATATAACCCACGAAATTTTGATGATATATTAGAAGGAAATTCTGGTAAAAACAGATTAGAACCTTGATTAAGAAAAACTCTAGGGTTCTTGATGATTAGATGAATTTTGGGTTAATTATCCATGTTTAATGTGAGATATACACATGCTTTACGTTGAAAACATCTGGTATATTGTTATAATGATAATAGTAGGATTTTTGGGACGATTGGAATGGAAAAACATGGTTTTGGATGAAGAAATTTGGTAGAACCCGTAACTGCATTTTTGCAGAATTTTCGCAGAATCGATCGATCGAGCCTAGAGCTTCGATCGATCGAAGGTTCGATCGATCGAGCCCCAGACCTCGATCGATTGACCCCTCCTGGCAGACTCCTATTTCCCTTGTTTAATTAGTTAAATTAAATTTATCGTGAAATAATTCTTGGGTATTCTTAATAAAATGTTTTGGGAGATAGGAAAGACCAGTAGGACCTATGAATAAGCGTTGGGAACTTTATTATAAGACGAGAAGTTTAGTTTTGGGATAATTGTATAATGAACGATGAAGCTACGTATTTCAAGTGAGAGATTACGGCGAATAGCTACGATAGTAAATAGAGGTATACTTACTGAATTTTTACTTGGAAGGATAGAGTCCACGAGTGTCACGTAATAAGTGAGAAAACCCTTCGAGTTAAGGGTAGAGATGAAACCTTATACGTGATACTAATAATGTGAAATTAAGGATAAATATTGTAATTATGGGTGACGAGAGGAACCTATATTAATACGATAAAAGTGGTATAATTATATGATTGTGTGTACATATATTATATACATGTGGAAAACGTACCCGCGCTACTTGCTATCCCTGAGGTTACCGCGCTGGGACAGTCTTATCTCGATGGGATCTTTATGGGGGATATTGACTTGTACCCTAGAAGATAGATTTCCTTGGTACAGGCTATCGAATCGATAGTTCAGACGGTCCTAAGAGGCGTGGGGTATGTACTGACCTCTTAGAGACTTGGAATCTATACTTCGCCTTAATCTTGTTTTGTGTATATATGTTAATACAGTTCGAGAGTGATTCCGAACTTGTATATCCCTTAGTGTGAGCGATACGGGGATTGGATAGCAGAGTATGCCTACACCATAGTTTGCATGTTGGTGCTGTTAGAATATATATATTATACGGGTGCTTAATATATATATCTGAATTTGGGAAATTTAAAATGTTGCTGTGATATAGTAAGTGAGAAATAATTCTGGATTATAAATCGGAAATACTTGCTTGAAAAGGATAATGTGACACTGGGAAACTTTATAAATTAATGAAGCTAAAAACGAGAGTTGTGCTACTAATTGGAAGTATCTTTTTAAACAATGATATTGTTTGGTTTTAAAATCTTATGAGTAATTTGAGATAAGCTAAATTGTTGGGAAGGTTAGTGTGATAAAATGATAGGATAAACCGTTGAGAAGGTTAGTACGATAGGCGTGCACATTAGAAGAGAGGTGAGAATTTCTCAAGAGTGTCGCTCTAATATGTTGTTGCATTGGCCTGTATCAATTTAAATACTTGCTAAACGTATTTTAAATCAAACACACTATCGGGCTCTGACCCGTTTCTTTTTCTCTCTCTCTCTCTCTTGTATATATATGTATGTATTACAGGTGCCCAGCCACAGAGGCGTCTTGCTTAGGATCTCTTGGAAGGAACGCGCTGCAGCTTAGGTGGGAGTTGCAGGTCTCTTGATTAGACGACTTCGTTCATTCGGATCCACTCTTAGTACTTTCATTTAGTTGAGCATGTGTAGCTCTTTCCATTATTCCGTTGTTATTGGACATTTGTATTTCCAGTTATTTCTCGTATTATCGTTATGAGATTTATTCAGTTTGAATTGTGTTACTTTATATTTCGCATGTTGACATTCGATTGACGAATGTTTTCTATTAATTGGTTTATGTTGTAGAATTTAATGTGGTGTGATTCTTAATTGTTGGAATGTTGTTAATAATTAAATAAACCTTTTTCTTAAAATAAAATTTGGAAAGTTATGTATGAAAATGGTTTTGACACTTAGCTTAATTATTTAGGGTGTTAAATTGGAAAAATTATTTTTATCGACAGTGATGCTGAGAATGAACCAACTGTATACATTGGTTTAATTTAATAAAGGAGTGATCGCCCGGTATTTAATTAGGCGGGGTGTCACAGGTGGTATGTTTTGTTTAAGCCGTTAGGCGATGAACCAATGAATTTATCGATAGAGGCACGCGAAGGACCCCGAAGGTAGTGGCCTTCGTAGGGTATAATAAATAGTGTGAACTTTAATCTAGGAATGAACAATTGATAATGAACCCTATGTCATACTAAATACATTATGTGATTTACTTGTTTTTCCTTGTGGGTGACATTGTGAGGGTTAGTACTTGGGTTTTATCCTTACATGCGTAGTTAGTTACATCCCTATTGCTTGATAGATAGTTGTAGCTTATCCTTTATGACAGTTTAAAGATGAACTCGTGTAATTTAAAGATGTTAAAATAGAGAGGGTGTTACTTTTATGAGATTGTGAGTATGTTAATACAAATATATGCATGGGCATTGAAGTGTAATCCTACTCGGGTAGTCAGTTGCATTCATGATAGTTATTCGTTATGTGATAGTACTTATTAATTTAGAGATTTAGACTTTTACTATAGTTAAGATTTGAGTTGGGACATACACTTAGATGAGAGGTGAGGTACTTATTGCATGTGAGAGCTGACGGGTGGCATGTATTGTAAGTCAGTCACATGATTATTTATTGTTGATATTGAAGTTATTTCTTGCAACTCTAGGGTGCTGTCCTAGATCAATAAAATGTTTACTCCCAAGGTATTATTATTGTATATATATAGTTTAACATGGCTGAGCAGTCAGACTTGTAGTCCTAGAGATCCAATTATCATTCTTAGAGTTGGAGTATTGTTTCATTCTAGTTGTCATTGTATTCCGGAGTTCAATTTAGAGATAGTTTCAGTTGTATTTCTTTTGCTTCATTTGGAAGAGTTGTTATAAGAGATTTTATATAGTGAAATCAGTTATTGGAGTTTCAGATTATTCTCAGTTTAATTATTCTATTGTCATCCTATATCGAGATTTTGTTGTAGACGGTTTTATTTATTGTAGTTTTTTGTTTATCGTGATGCTGAGAATGATATAAATTATTTTAGCGCTCCCGATATTTCGGGTCCGATATGATCAAATTGGGCGTGGAAAATTGGGGATGCTACAATTAGTAGTAGCAACAAAAACGTGGTCAGCAATGCTTTCATGATGAACGACATTCATCGTCTCCCTTGGTCAAGATAACACACGTCAAGATTCAAGTATCAAGGTAGACGTCCTGAAATTTTAATGAAAGTTTCAAGTCGTAAGAGTTTATTGATTGGGGGTGGGAACAACTTCGTGCTGCGAGTGCTATGCTGGGTAGGCCAATATCATGAAGTGAGAAAAGATGAAGCGATAGTTGCGTGGTTCTTTCTTGCCTTATAATTATGTTCAAACTATGTACAAACATTTGTATAATTAAAAGCAAAGGGTGCGAATTGTGGATGAGTACACTGACGAGTTCTATCACTTAGTGAATCGTAATGATTTAGTGGAGACCGAGAAACAATTGGTTCGTCTCATTTGACGGTGGTATAATTAACGAACGATAATAGTTGAGAAACAACAATAAAAAAAACATGGGTTAGTGGCATGACGCTTAGACACCAGCCTAAGGTGCAAAGGCACTCAACCGACAATAAAGTAAGTGGGTATATTAATCTAACAATTAGACAGACGTGGGTAAAAAATCGGTTAGGGTGGCAAATAAAAAACAGGGTGATATAGTGGGTCGGTGGTATAACTGTGGATAGGCAGGACATCGTGCCAATAATTGTCTTAGGTAAGGGTCTTTTGATTGAGGATAGTAAGTCAACATAGGACTTATATGATCCGATTGATTCTCATAGTGATGAGATTGATGAGGAGATTGGGATGAACTTAGTTTCTTGAAAAGCCCTTTTCCCACTCTGAAGAAAGATGATGATATTCCACAATCCATTGTTTCGGATCGAGATCGCACATTCATTAGGCAATTTTAGTGTACCCTTTAGAAGAATTATTGCGGTGTTTAGGGGTGTTCACGGTCCCCTCCGGTCCATTTTTGAGGTCTTTTTGGAACCAGATCTAATAAATTGGTCTTTGAAAATATGAGACCGAGACAAATTCACCTCATTGGTGACCTTCGGTCATCGGTCTTAAATAGCCCGTCGCCATAATACCAGTAAATGTTTTTCTTATATTCAAATCATATCCAGGCCACAAACTGAGGAGATCGCAGGTTTAAGATACAAAATTAAGAAATTAGGGTTTAAGCCACACGCACATATTGCAGAAGAAATTTTATTTTTAAAAAAATTAACCTTTTATAATAATTTTAAAATAAAATATTGAGTTTATGATATATGTTACTTTTTCTAATTACCATTATTTAGCATGGGTTTATGGTAACTTTTTAGCAATTTAGTCATACTGATTTTTAATTTTGGAGCTATGAACTGTAACCGATCAAACCAGAGAGGTTGAGAGAGAAAGAGAGAGACAGATAGGTGGGTTGCTAACATGGGCAGCAGATGTAGTGGGAGGAGGTGGGGCAACTAGCAACGAGGTGGAGGAAGACGAAGCCAATTCAATTGGAGCGATGTTCTTCTCTCCGGAACAAGAGAAATACGTTAGAGAGTTAAATCGTAAATCGGTTTCCTTGACCCGATCCATCCAAGATCTCCGGCAGAGTCTCCCTCCGCCTCACATATCCCAATGTCTCCCGCACCTTCACGCTCACTCCCTCGCTTCCAACGCTGGTCTTGTTCTCCAATTCAACGCCCACTCTGCCACCAGGCAACAGGTATTCTATATCCTTGTTCAATGTGTCATTTATGTTAGCTGCTATTAGACCACCAAATAGCTCCATCAAAGTTACCATAACAAATTCAACTTTTGGTCCAACCCATGGATAACTCACAATCAACCACTTGTGGTTAGTGTAATACCCTGAATTTTTGTGGGCTATATTTATTATTTATTAAGTGAAAAATAAATTATTAGATGAGACTAATTATTACTTGTGTGGTCTGGTAATAATAAATTTGCATAGTAATAATAAATTTGCATAGTCCCAGATAATAATTAAATTTTGTATGGCATGTGATTTTTAGTAACATGTGTTTGGAATAAATAATGGGTCATATTATTTATATAATATTAGACTATATGTATTCGTATAATAAAATAGTGTGTATTTTTATTACGTCACGAGGTATTATTGTGCGTGGTGGGTAATATCGTTTGGATTGGACTTTGGTGTGTCACGGATGCCCGAATACGTGTTTTTGTCGTTTTAAGTTGGGCCCAAGGGTAGGTATATCGTTAGGGTAAGTTTTGGGCTATTCCGGTATGTATTTTGGGCTCGTTTGGGTGTCCGAAAATAGGCTTTAAGTTGAGGTGCGGAAATTAGAGAAATATGTTGGAATTAGGACTCTTTAATGAGTAATTTATCATTGGAAAGAAAACCCTAGCAGCCATTATACTTTGGGAGAACTAGAGAAGGCTTGGAGAAGAGAAAGACAAATGATTCTACTGGGAGTTCATCATTCTTCATTCTAAGGCAAGAAATCTCCTGCAATATCACTTCATAATCTGTAATTAATTTAGAATTCTTGTCTTTTTTTTTATTGCTAGGTTTAGAATTCGTGTTTAGAGCTGAATTCGTTTATCTTAATCATGATATTATTCTGAGCTAACTAGGAATAGTGACTAATTAACCTTGCATAGAAAATTGAAGTTTTGATGCACAAATCTGAAATTGATGATGATTTATGATTGGAAACCATGTTAGAATTGATGCTTTAGGATTTGATCTCGTTTTTAAGATGAATCCATGTATTAATTTGGAGATTAATTATGGGATTGAAAGGATATTGATATTGGAACTTATTCATGTTCTTGAGAAAGTTTTGATTTTCAAAGATTAAACATTTAGATGGGTGTTTTAGATCAATTATAATGATTATAAATTGTTAGGATCAAGTATACATGTTTAGATTTGAATATTGTATCGTGGGTTATCGTTTTAAGAGCTTTAGAACCCATTAATGGAGGTTGGGGAAGGAGATTTTCGTTTTTAGGCGAGTCTAGGCTTTCTGCCAGGAGCGAATCGATTGGGCCTTGGGCCAAATCGATTCGGCCCCTGGGATGGACTAAGGCTGGGTTGGGAAAGGATCGTGTGGTTATTTCAAGTTGATTTGAGTATATAAAAGGTCCATACGAGGGATGGTTGACAAAATTCGGAAGTAAGTTTATTAGTGTATAAACCGAAAGACCTAAATTAATATAACGATAGTAGTAAGTTAATAAGAATATTAGCTTACAGCACAATTCGGCGTTAGGGATTGGATGACTTGGGATAGACACGTGAGGGAAGCGATATCCTATTAGTAGTTACATATATTGAGTGCTGTATATACATGTATTCTATATTTGTGTGAACACACCATTACTCGTGGGGAATCTATCGTTTGTTGGGGTTGCGATCGCGATCGAGACCGTGTACCATACACCTGACTGAGATGAGCCGGACGTAGTGGAGGTTATCATTTAGATCATATGGCAGGGGTGTCTCCCCTTCGTGATGAGAAAAGGTTGGTTGACTGGAGCCATTAGTCGGGTTGGGTATGGGCCCGTTAGTGGTGCTACTTCGTAGTGATCGCCCCATCATTTATGTGTGTTTTGCTTAAGCTGTTAGGCTACGAACTTATGGACTTACCGATAGAGTCACACGAAGGACCTGGAAGGTAGTGGCCTTTGTAGGGTATAATAAATAATGAGAACTTAAATATGGGAATGAACAATTGATAATGAATCCCATGCCATGCTAAATACATTATGTGATTTACTTGTTTTTCCTTGTGGGTGACATTGCAAGGATTAGTATTTGGGTTATATTCTTACACGCGTAGTTAGTTACATCCCTATTGCTTGATAGATAGTTGTATCTTATTCTTTAGGATGGTTCAGAGACGAACTCGTGTATTTTAAAGATGTTAAAATAGAGAGGGTATTACTTTTATAAGATTGTGAGTATCTTAATAAAAAGTATATGCGTGGGCATTGGGGTGTAATCCTACTTGGGTAGTCAGTTGCATTTCATGATAGTTGTTCGTTATGTGATAGTACTCATTAGTCTAGAGATTAAGACTTTTAGTATAACTATGCCTTGGGTTGGGACATGCGCGTAGTATTGCAGTTAGATGAGAGGTCAGTTACTTATTGCATGTGAGAGCCGACGGGTGGTATGTATTGTAAATAGTCGCATGATTATTTATGGTTGATATTGGAGTTTTTTCTTGCAACTTTAGGGAGCTGACCCAAATCAATATAATGTTTACCCCAAGGCATTATTATTGTATATATATGGTTTAACATGGCTGAGCAGTCACACTTGTAGTCGTAGAGATCCAGTTATCATTCTTAGCCGGAGCATTGTTTCATTTCAGTTGTCATTCTATTCAGGAGTTTAATTCAGAGATAGTTTGAGTTGTATTTCTTTTGCTTCATTTGGAAGAGTTGTAATAAGAGATTTTATATAGTGAAATTTGATGTGTATGGGATTTATAGCGACACGTGACGCGTGGTTGTGCCTACGGGAGATGACTATCTTTTATTTTCTTTTATTCAGGGTTTATTAATTTTCCTTTATTTTTAGTGTTTAATGAGTCTCCAAGCATGTTTGAGACTAATGAGTCATTTTTAGATATTAGTTGTCCTTTTTGGTCATTTTGGGTATTAGCTTGGCTAGCAAGCTAACTCTTCCTATAAATAGGCCCCTTGGTCCTCATTTGTACTTAACCTTGAAGATTGAGAATTGAGAATTGAGAATAGAAGAACTCATTTCACTAGTCTAATTTATTAGTTGTTGTGTAGTGTAATACATTTGAAGATTCACATTAAATTGGTATCAGAGCTCGGTTTGTTCTTGGTGTTCGTCGGGGGTGCGTGAAGCGGGTCACGAGTGGAGATTCCAACTCTGGCAACCCTTCAATCGAAAGATTAATAAATGCCCAAAAGAGAATCTGGTGAATGGAAACCCTAAATTCCATTACCACTAAAAGAGGAGATACTAACTCTTTTAGCTCTTCCACCCTCCATCTCCATCATCACCATCTTCCATCTCCACCTCCTACTGCCACACAACCACCATATTGTCTACATGAATCGCCGTCTTCAATTTTTCCCAAGCTGTAACCCTAACCAAGGTCTTAAATGGCGCGAGGCGTAGTTGAGGCGTTTTGCCTCTGTGAGGCGAGGCGGTCCGAGGCGTAAGTCTCAACTTTTTTCCATAAAAGTAACTAAAAATTGATATAAAAATAGTAATTAAACGAGGAACAAATTAAGTATCACAACTATCATGAAAACAAACGATGTAAACTCGATTCCACAACACAATACAAATAATAACACCATAATGTCATCATCACAATACAAACGATGTACGAGGCTTGAAACCACGACCAAATTTCCCAATTGCCCGACACATGATCACAAAAGGACTACTTGCTACATTGAAAGGAATACCATTTAAAAAAAAAAACCCAAGATCTAAACACGTTTGATTGCGAAGATCTTTTTCGTGTCCCTTGTCTATGGTAGTTGCTTCACTATCATCATCAACATCGACAATAAAACGATCCATTGGCCCTCGAATTCCCCTCGTAGAACCACTACTCGTGTTTGACCCTCCAAATGATTGACTATTGTAATAAGAGGCATTATTAATCCTTTCCTCATCTTCTCTTCTTTTCACTTGCTTAACATCAACACCCTTCATCAAATAATCTTTCATCTCTTGGCTAACCTCTGGAGGTACCTTCACACATTTAACCACATTTTGCTTGGTACACGCAAGATGGTCCTTCATTCGCTTAACCCCACCTTTAATAATTTTCCCGCAAAAGCCACATTCAATATATTTGTAACCCTTATCCGGAAATTCCACCTCCTTCCCGTATTTCCAAGCGGGATCCTTCTTATTTGACATAATGGCAACTCACTACAATAATATAGATGTTGTGTTAGCATAAAAGCCATATATATATACTGTATATAATATACATATATATATAAGTAAAAACAGTATATATATATAAGTAACATAAATTCCTTATATATGTATATCTTTATATATATAGCACAAAAATATAAAATAAACCAAATCGGCACAGAAAATATACCTTCGGTTTGCTGTAACAGAGGTATGAAAACCAAAAACGAGCAAAATCAATGTTTTTTCCCTTCGGTTTTGTGAAACGGCTAGGGTTTGTAGGTTTTTTGCCTTCGGTTTTGGGGAAACAAAGACAGACGAGGGTTTTTTGAATGGTTACGCACCTTTTTTTTTCTTTTAAGTTGTTTAGACACTTATACCCTAACTCAGGACAAAAATAAAGAGGCGTACGCCTCAGGAGCCTCGAGGCGCATAGCCTCAAGGCGGACGCCTCACACTCGTAAGGCGGAAGCCTCAGAAAAAACAGTAGAGGCGTAAGCCTCTTCAGCGCCTCGCCTTGAGAGGCGCCTCAAATCGCCTTTTAAAACATTGACCCTAACTCTTAAGAACCTACAAACCCTAATCAAGAACCCAAGAAACCCTAGCCCCACCCTCGCAACCAACCCACTGCCCTAACAGCTACCGCTGCCCCACCCCACCCCTTTTCCGGCCACCCGACCTACCTAACCAGGTCGCAACTCCTCCCAAACCTTATGGCCCCACTTCCGACCCACCCTTATTAACAGCCGCCGACCACCTCCTCTTACCTAAAACCCCCCGCCGACCAAACCCTAACCCCTCAGCTACTTCCCCAACCTCCGATCTACTTTACCCTACCCCGATCTAGTTTTCCCCCTTTCCCTACTGGTAGGAAATGCGCAACAAAGGGTTGGCCCACCTTCAAGGTGGCCGACGCCCCTCTTCTGGTACGGATCCACTAGGGTTTTGCCAAAACAATCATCCCTCTCCACCTTTTCAAACCCTAATCTACCCCACCTCCATTTTACCCAAATACCAAACCCTTGCCTTTTTTTTACCCCAAAACAACCCCACCCCTAGTTTAAACCCTAATTTCCCCTTTTTCCCACTCATTAATGCCCAACCGCAATCAAATCCGACCTAAGACGGGCCTGCCTTACTTTGAGTTGATCTCACCCTCCATATTGACCTCTATTCCGGTCAATTTTTGACACAACATATGACTTCCGTGAGAAATGTACCCACCGGGGATACATTTTCCGACTATTTGCCACCGGGACTGTAGCCGTCTTCATTCCTTTTGTACCATCCGGTCGGATTCAAGGGTCCCCCAAGCCAAATTACAACCATGTGCTTATGGTGTTGAAAAGGAGGAGTGGCTGTTAGTTTTTGGTTGCTCGGATTCTGTAGGGAGCCATCGTTGAGATTCGGGTATATTAGATCCACTTGTTGAAGGTCTATATGGGTCTAACAGAATTTCGACCGGTCCATTTGCGTGTTGGATTTGATTTTGGGCCTTGCTTTACTTTGGAAGATAACACTTGTACCGACACGTGTTCGTACAAGTGTTCGTGTGGCATTGATGAGTCACCCTCCAAGCTCGAGGACGAGCTTTTTCGAAGATGGGGATAATGATGTGTATGAGATTTATAGCGACACATGACGCGTGCTTGTGCCTACGGGAGACGACTATCTTTTATTTTCTATTTTTTAGTTTAGGGTTTATTGTAATTTTCCTTTATTGTTTGTGTTTAATTAGTTTCCAAGCATGTTTGGGACTAATGAGTCATTTTTAGATATTAGTTGTCCGTTTTGGTCATTTTGGGTATTAGCTTGACTAGCAAGCTAATTCTTCCTATAAATAGGCCCCTTGGCCCTCATTTGTACTTAATCTTGAATATTGAGAATTGAGAATTGAGAGTAGAGAGAGAAAGAACCCATTTCACTAGTTTAATTTATTAGTTGTTGTTGTGTAGTGTAATAATAACGCTTTCGCATTTAAAGATTTACATCAAAATTAGTTATTGGAGTTTCAGATTATTCTCAGTTTAGTTATTCTATTGTCATCCTTTATGGAGTTTTATTGCAGACGATTTTATTTATTATAGTTTTTTGTTTATCGTGATGCTGAGAATGATATAAATTGTTTTAGCGCTCCTAGTATTTCGTGTCCGGTCTAATCAAAACGGGCGTGGAGGCCGTAAGAGTTTATTGGTTGGGGGTGGGAACAACATCGTGCTGCGAGTGCTAGGCTGGGCTAATATCATGAAGTGAGAAAAGATGAAGCGATAGTTGCGTGGTTCTTTCTTGCCTTATAATTATGTTCAATCGATGTACAAACATTTGTATAATTAAAAGCAAAGGGTGCGGATTGTGGATGAGCACACTCGATCGCAATGATTTAGTGGAGATCGAGAAACAATTGGTTCGTCACCCTTGACCGTGGTATAATTAACAAACGATAGTGGTTGAGAAACAACAATCACAAAAACTTGGGGTAGTGGCATGACAGTTAGACATAGGCCTAAGGTGAAAAGCGCACTCAATCAACAACAAAGCAAGTGGGTATATAAATATAAGACAATCAGAAAGACGTGGGTCCAAAATCGGTTAGGGTGGAAAATAAAAAACAGGGTGAGATAGTGGGTCGGTGGTTACAACTGTGGAGAGGAAGGACATCGTGCCAATAATTGTCTTGAGTTGAGGGTCTTTTGATTGAGGATAGTAAGTCAACAGAGGACTTAGATGATCCGTTTGATTCTCATAGTGATGAGATTGATGAGGAGATTGGGATGGACTTAGTTTCTTGAAAATCCCTTTTCCCACTCTAAGAAAGATGATGATATTCCACAATCCATTGTTTCGGATTGAGATCGCACATTCATTAGGCAATTTTGGTGTACCCTTTAGAAGAATTATTGCGGTGTTTAGGGGTGTTCACGATCCCGTCTGGTCCGATTTTGAGGTCTTTTTGGGACTGGATCTACTAAATCGGTCTTTGAAAATATGAGACCGAGACAAATTCACCTCATTGGTGACCTTCGGTCAAATGTCTTAAATAGCCCGTCGCCATAACACCAGAATTTTTTTTTTTTTAAGATTCAAATCATATCCAGGTCACAAACTGAGGGAATCACAGGTTTAAGATACAAAATTAAGAAATTAGGGTTTAAGTCACACACTCACATATCGCAGAAGAACTTGCGCATACATACTTGGACTGGAAAGTTGGGAATAAACACCTATTCTTTTGATTTGAAGCATCAAATGGCGGAGTGAGAGAGAGCATGACAATGACTTTTGAGAGGGGCATTGCCAAGAGAGAGGGCGAGAGAGCTCTGTGACAACCAACGATGTACACTGAGAAGGAGAGAGAGAGTGAGTCGGGCTGTGCATTGGAGAATATAAAATACAGGTTGTTGACGCGCTTTGGAAGGAGTGTTCCCTCTGTTTTAAAAAGACCCTTCCTCTCGTTTCGGTTCAGGAAACCAATGTTTTTTTTAACATTGAACCGTTTTTTTTGGGCCCTTTAATAAAAAAATCCTGAACCGGACTGCACACTAAACACCCCCGAAAAAGGGTCTGTTCGGCTTTGTCTAATCGTTTTTTTTTGCACATCCCTAGCGGTGTTTGGTGGGAGAGTGAGGTCAGAATTGGGACACTAGTGGAGGAGTTTGCCTATAGCAACTCCAGGATTAGTACCACGAGTATGTCTTCATTCGAGGTTTCCTATCGGGGAGTAAGTATTGTATTGGATTTAGCTCTGATTTTTCGCACTGGGTGAACTATTGTCAAGGCCAAGATATGGTAGATTTTGCATGTAGAGGTTAAAGTGTGAATCAATGAAAGTACTGGAACTATAAAGAGGATGTGGATGCTCATCGAAGGTGCATTAAATTCAAAGTCGGTGATTTTGTTTGGGTTTTGGAACACTAGTATTGGGCGTATCGACTCAAGTTGTTGAGCCATATGAAATTTTTTGGCGTAGTCTACATAAAGGTACTTGGTTCGTTATCAGATAATGGCGATCCTAACTCGAGGGAGAGTTCATGGGGGGAATGATGCAAATGATTTAATTGAAGGAATCTTTAAGACGTGGGGACATTCAAAGACGAAAAGGAAACAAGGCATAAATCAATGGGAATGATGCGAATGATTTAATTGAAGGATTCTTTAAGACGCGGGGACATTCAAAGACGAAAAGGAAACAAGGCATAAATCAATTTTATTTTAGATTTCTTTTTCTTTTCAAATTTGATTTGTTTTATATTATTAGTAGATTTATTTTAGCCGTAAACCTTTTAAGATTATTATTCCTATTATAGTTAGAATTATAATTAGTTTCGCATTTACAAACTAAATGTACATCGCACCTTCAATGAGGTTACGACTCGCAGCATATGAGGGATAATGCACAAACAAGAAAATCTCACAAGATCGAATTGAAACAACGCACAAGGAGAGTAATTTGAAGAATAAGCACTTGGTGCTAAATATCTACCTCTCTCTACTAAATCAATAATCAAAGTTCACCAGCTCTAATATTATTTTAAGTGTACTAGAGTTACGAAACTTGTTTGCTACTCCAAGAATTCCTTTACAATAATGAAATCTACATAATTAGGGAAACTAAAAGAAGTAAGAAACCTTATTGAAATAAAATACTCTTCAGGACTGCTACTTGGATATGGTATCTAAATAATAAAGAAAGTAATCAAATAAAAATAAAATAAAATTGGAACTCTTGGTTTCTATCACATGTTTATGTATATTGTTCACACATACACATGCTCACACATATTCCATATGCTAAGGAGATCGTGGCCATTATTAGAATTTTCTTTAGGGTAAAGGTTTGAATTTGAGTGTAAGTTGTACTTTTAAAACTGCTACCCCCCCCCCCCCCCCTCTCTTTTAACCATGCTACAGTTTATTTGAAATGCAGTTTATAGCGAGGGTCTTTGATAATTGATTGCTGGTTCTTATTCTTGTATGCAAATCTTGTTGATTAGGGAATTCCACAAGTCTCATATACATATATGCACGAACGCTCGCGGTGTTAGTTTTCATCTTGATTCTTATTCTTGTATGCACATCTAGTTTACTAAAGATTTTTCATTAATCTCACATGTTATATAACACGCAAACAAACAAACACACTTAAAAAATATATGTAGAGAGGGATATATACACAGATACACATAATATATGTTGTTTGTTCTAATTCTAATCAATTAAACTTTTCTTTAGTGGAAATGGGTTCCAGTGATTTCAGAGCTGTGACAAATGCAATGATTGAAAATTACGACTACAGGTGTGAATGCTTTAACAAAATTTGATCTAATTTTCCAGTTTTCCACTCTTTCTCCCTCTTTGCATGTATGCCTGAGAAAGAAAACATTAATTTTGTCAGTGAAGGAAATGTTATTTTTTATTTCTTGTGTGGAAATAGCAGCCTTCTATTGCATATCATGTAATAGGATTCGGGTTCATATGCACGAATAGTTAACTAAATGAGTTGCTGTTTAGTTAATCAACGTGTTGCGGTCTTATGTATGACATTGTGGCACCAAATGTTATGGCAGGCACACTTGAGAGAAGTTACGTTGCAAGAGGAAAATGATGCATATGAAAAGGCTATATCAAGTTGTGAGAACAAAATACAGGAGAAGTTGCAGGAAGCAGATCTACTTCATAGTAAGTTAAAGGTCAGACCTAAGGTTCCAAAGTTCATTTATATATGCTGCTCTCTGAGTTGCCATTTTTTGAGATTTAGCATAATTTTTTAACAATTCACAATGTGCTTAGCATCATTGTTTTGGCGAAAAGTTATTGATTTATTGGTCATTTCTATGCAATGGGTACTTCTCTCTCTCTCTCTCTCTCTGGTGGAGGTTACTTGTTAGAATCGGTCCAACTATGAGTCTACATTTGTCATTAAGAAAATGAATATTTTCTTCCATAGTTTTTCCTATGATATGAGGATTTATATACGCCCCATCATCCCCTTAAGCGATGCATTGCACCTGCCACCACCGAATGTTTTGAGAAATAGGCAGGGGGCGGCGCTTTGGTGCCTAGGTGTGATGGAAAATGCACAAGGTTTCTGCATCACTCTGGACGTGTGTGGGTAAAGAGGTTAGTTCATTAGTAAACTTAGGTTAGGGAGTTGTAATATAAAGACTTTGACAGAGAAATAGATGGAGCTAGTGGATACTACGATGAGAAGATTAATAAATGTAACATGTTTATAAGAAACTAGAGGAGTTGGTGAGAGAGAAAAATAGAGGATACATGGTTTAAATTATATTATACAAACAAACATAAACAGAGTAAGTGATTTTGAATAATAGTAGATAAGAATGTCAAAGAAAGATATTGTAAATGTTATTAGGTAATGCGATAGACTTGCAAAATTATGGAAAGAAATTGATGAATTAATTCAGGAAATGACTTTAGGTGAGAAATTTCATATAGGGGGGAGATTTTAATAACCATATAAGAGAATATCATTTAGGATATGAGATGATGTATGGAGGATATGGTTTCGGAGATATAATAATTGGAGATTCTTTCTTAGATTTCATGTTGGCTTAATATCTTGTATTAGTATACACATGTTAAAAAAACGAAGCTGGTGACTGTAAAAATGAAACAAATAAAAGTCAAATTGACTTTTTCGTTCTAGAAAAGGAGATTAATTAACATGTAAAGTCTGTAAGGCTATTTCATTTGTTTATAAAAAAAAAGTAACGTGTGTAAGGTTATCCCGGTAGAATGCCTAACCTCGCAACTTAGGATAATGGTGCTAGATATAAACATTAAAAGTCAACCCACGAACTAATTGGTGGAACTTAAAGGAGAGCAATTATAATTTTTTAAAGATAAGATATTAAAAGAAACGACATGGAATGGGAATGATGTGACTAACATAATGTAAACTAAGATGGCTACATGCATTAAGGGGATATCAAAGTTATTATTGGAGAATAAAAAAGCAGAGAGTCATAAACTAAAGAAACTTGGCGGTGGAACGAAAAATTACAAATTATTATCAAAACCAAAGGTCAGTGATTTAAAATATGACATAAAAAGAAGAAACTTTTGAAAAATATAAATATTCTAAGAAAGAAGTTAAGAAAGTGGTAAGAGATGATAAGTTTAAGGTGTACGATGTTCTTTATACAAAAATAGGGATTCCAAATATGTATTTTTACCCCCCCTCTACAACATTCCTGATCCCGCCACCGATAAGCTTGCTAAACTTGGGGATAAAAGACAAAATATTTTAATAATGTCAAGCGTATTATGAGTGATGATGCAAGAGTCTTGTCTCATTAAGAGATAAAGGAAATACTTTTTGAAAGGTTAATAAATGAAGATAATGAGAGTATTGGATATGGAGGAGCTTAGGGAGATTTGAGAAAAATACATATTCTTGTAGAATTAGGACATCAGAGGTGAGAATTGTTATAAAGAAGATGAAAACAAGGAAGTTTTAGGATTATATGTTATTCCTATTAAGGGTTGGAAGTGTTTAGGCAAGGTAGGAGTGTCTTGGCTAACAACATTATTCAATAAAATTATATAACTAAAAGGATGCCCGATGAATGGAGAAAGAATGTTATATTACCTATTTATAAACTAAAGGGGATACACAAAAGATTTTCAAACTATTGTGTTGTTAAGTTAATGAGTCACAATGAGTTTTTAAGTTATAGAACATATATTGAGAATAGAACAATTCTGAGAATCAGTATGGGTTTATGCTTTGGAGGTAAACAATAAAATCTATCTATTTATTGAAGAGATTAGTGGAAAATATATAGAGAAAAATGATTTTCATATAGTTTTTATGGATTCGGAGAAAGTGTATGATGAGCACCTAAAGTTGTAATATGGTGAGTTTTAAATAAAAAGGAGTTACGATGTGATTAAGGATATATATGATGGGGCCATGATCGCATTACGAACAACACATGAGAACATGGTTCAAAGTCAAGGCCGATACCGCGACGATACGGCCGAGTTGACTAGGTATCGGTGCCCACCGATACGATTCCGAGTTACGAGTTGAGTTTTCAATTATTGATGTGAATTGACCCTATATCGGTAATTTCTCGGTAGTATCGATTATATAGCGGTATAATCGGCCCAGATCGATGATATCGCAGTAGAATTGACCCATATTGGCGATATCCCGATTGAATCAGCCCATATCGGCGATATCGCGGTGGAATCGGCTCATATCGGCGATATCACAATAGTATCGATCCATATCGGTGATATATCGGCCGAGATGGTATAAGTTATTAAGAATCAATCTCTCTCTCTCTCTCTCTCTCTCTCTCCTCAGTGTTGTGTTGGTAAGCGTGGTTTTTTGGGGGGGTTACGAAATGATAATTGTTTTTTTTAATTTAGTGTGCTGTGTGTGTAGGTTATTTGATCATTGTGTGGGTTTAATTTAGTGCGTTGTATATGTGCCGTTTTTTTTTAAAGAATGCAAATGATCCAAATGTTATTTGTTATTAGTTTTTATAATAATGTTCCCAATGTTATATATTAATATGTTATTATTTATAAAAAAATGTAAATGTTATTCTTTTACAAACAAATATACAACTGTAATTAATGTAAAAATAATATTTCTGTCCTCTAAACATTTGTAAAAATAATATTTGCATCCTTTATGTAAAAATAACATTTGCAACACAAGTAAAAAAAAATATTTGCATCCTCTTTGTAAAAAAATAACATTTCCATCAATTTAAAAAAAAACATTTGCAACCCAACAACAACAACAAAAAAAACATTTACATTCCTTTTATAAAAAAATAACATTTGCATCATTTTTGGTAAGAAAATAACATTTGCATCTTTTTGTAAAAAATAATTGTAAAAAAAATGTAGTGTTTTGTTAAAATCACTATTTGTATCATCTTTGTAAAAAAATAACAATACTAAAAAAGAAACATTTCTATGATTTTTAGTAAAATATAACATACTTAAAAAACACATTTTATCCTCTTACTAAAAGTAATACTAAGAATATAATAGTTGCATCCTCTTTGTAAAAAAAAAATTATCCTCTTACTACATTTGTTTTTCTTTGTAAAAACATAATATTTGTATCCTCCGTGAAAAAAAACATTGATTTATTATGGAACATTGAATCTGGAAAGTTCGCAGCATGTCAATGTAATCAATTGTACAATGTTATGCATATTAAAGGATAGTTTTGAACTTATCTGATTGGTCCACATTGTTAATCGTATTTTTTTTTTTAATTTTCTAGATTTTTTTCGGAATTTTTCGCGCTCTCTAAATAGTGTATCTTTGCGTATCGCCCGATACTGTGACCGATACCGCGACTAAGTTGAAAATCGAGTGACCGATACCGAGACTTTAAACCATGCATGAGAAAGTAGTGAATTTTCAATTACGGTAGGTTTGCATTAAGGTTTAACCCTAAGTACTTGTCTTTTTACTCTTGTTATGGATAAATTTAGTGGACAAATACGAGATGAGGTGCCGCAGTTATTTGCAGATGATATTGTCTTAGTGGATGAAACCATGGCAAGGATTAATGTTAGGTTGAAAGTGTGGAGAGAAATCTTAGAAACAAGAGAGTTTAATATAAATTGGATTATAACAAAGAGTGCGATTTTAGTAATAGCAGGAGAAGGGATTTTGTGAAGGTCGAGGTTAACAAAATACCTAAAAATGATCATTTGTATTATATCGGCTCGGTCAACCAAAGAGAGGGAGATAGTAGTGATGATGCTGTTATCCATATGATTAAAGCAGGTTGAGTTAAGATGTTAATATCGATGTGTGGTCAAACTCGAAAGAATAAAATTAGGATTGAATATATTCATGAAACAGTAAAACTAGTTTTTATAGGAGATAAATTTCTATAAAGTGTAAGGTTTGGATCCGTAAACCAATAAATGCCCCTACAAGAAAGAGTGATTTAGTTAATATTTTAATCGGATCTCAAGTCGTCATCTCACTTAAAACCAATTGGTGTTGAAGAGGCTTTTACGGATTCACTTAACATTGTTGAACCGACGCAAAATATTTGTTGTACTCTCATTCTGACACAATCTCTCCAAACAAATGACATGGACAAGTGTCGAACCCGTTACCATTGACTCTGATACCACTAGTCAGATCTCAAGGTGCCATCTCACCTAAAACCATTTAGTATTATGGAGGACGAACCTTTTAAGTTTTACGGCTGAACTCAACATCGTTGTCCTGGGGCAAGGCATTTGTTGTACTTTCATCCGAACAAATATTAATGGTAACGCTATTTAGATGTAGACTTAAGCTCACTTGATGGGAGGTTGTAAGAAATGACACGATATCACGTGGTTTAACCGAGGACATTTCGCTAAACAGAATGAAATGAAAAAAAAAGATTCATGTAGTCCTCCCAAATAATTAGGAAAATGCTTTATTGAGTCAATGTATAGGATTTATGGTTGAGTTGGAATTTTGAGCAAATTACACATTTTGCCCATAAATTATCCCAGATTTCCAATTAGGCCCTAAATGTTTTTTGTCTCAGTTTCACCCCCAAACTATTTAAGTTTTCAATCATTCCATTCAATCATATTTTGTCCACATTGCTAATGGAAAAAGTCCCGTGCATCCCATATTAGTACAAAGGCATTTTGGTTAGTGGTAGTTAGGGTGACCCGAACCCATGGACTTGACCATGACTTGATAACCGACCTTACATTCGGGGAATTTCTTTGACCTCCAGCAAATTGCTCTTTTGCACCATTGCGAAGCGCGCTCTCTCTTGCGATTCAACCAACGATCACCTTTGGCTGCTAAAATTACGGAGAAGCCTTAATGGAATACCTCCTTCAATCTCTGACGGTCTGATCAATGTCATGGAGAACCATCGCTGGAATATTCATCGACAATGAGAACTGATTGATGGTGAAAGAATCCATTGGATGGATGAAGACATTGGATGGGGGTTCAAAGGGAAATCAACATTGTCCTCTTGTGAACTTCTACAGTTCCTCTTTTCACTTATTGCTACCCTTGGGTCACCGTTGCCGTAAATTAAGTCTCTTTTCTATTTCTAGTGTGATGAGATCCAATTTGTTAAAATTTGTATACCATCAGTGCTTGACTTGATTATAATAATTTAACTGATCCTGAAATAAATTAGAAATGGATTTTATATTTCACACCTTGCTTTTTGATGAGATCCAATTTGTTAAAATTTGTATACCATCAGTGTTTGACTTGATTATAATAATTTAACTGATCCTGAAATAAATTAGAAATGGATTTTATATTTCACACCTTGCTTTTTCAAATTCAAAAAGAGGTGGAAAACTGATGTAAAGCGGAAGCAATTTAATCCACACAACAACAACAACAAATGAAGAGGAAACTCTCTCTAAACATTCTTTATAATTCTCCAAAGTCTAATTACAATATGAGGCCAAGGCTCTATTTATAGAATAGGTTAACTTACTAATCAAGCTAAACCTAGAAGTGACAAAAATACCCTTTTATAGACTAATAACCTTACATCATTGAGAAATAAGAAAAAAGACATGTATCCTTAACTAAAAAGAGACTATCAATTAGTAAGAATAACAAAAGTAAAAAAAACCCCAAGTCGAGGGGGTGTCAACTCCATCACTGTCCCTTGTTGAGAAAAGCTCGTGAGCGTGAAAGTGGCAAATGTAGCCATCATTTGAAACGACACCATCGTTCTCCCCAACCGAGGAGGGAAGCTTTCCACGAAAATGCCACGCATATAGGCTCGCAGACAGGTGGGGGTGACTAATTAAAAGTCCCAATAATGGTCGGATAATGTAAACTCGACCCCCAAGCTTGCCACATTGGAAATCAATTCACAAATGCTGTGGAGAGGGCCACATCATCCATAATGAGCCTTTTTGATGCGAGGTGCTGAAAATTAATTTCTGAATGTGCCTCAAATGCCTTCCAAAATGGGTTCACATAACCATATGGTCACACGTCCACCCAACGCAACACATCAATCTCAATACAAGCATCACAAGACCAAACCTCGTCAAAATCAACATCATTCCCCAAAAGTGGAAAGAAATCACCAATACAAAATGAAGTCCCCTCACGAAAGTGTGAGTGAGAGTCATCCACCCATCCTCAACAAGGATAGTGAAGAAATTTGTGATATCAAACCCAATCTCTTCTTTCCCTAAGATTGGAAAGAAGTCCACAAACTCAAATGTTAATCTCTCGATACCTGATCCAACGTTCCTTGATGAAGATGTCAAAGAAATCCTCATTGAGATGAATATTGTGGACCACAAGCTCGCCTGAAACGCCTATTGGAGCCACGGAAGGGGTGGGGAAATGACCGTCAACAGCAACGAAGCTACAGAAAATGGCTCACCCATAACATTGGTGGATGCACGGAGCTCGTATGACTCATTCCTATACTCGCGCTCAACCTCTTCACGTTTCACCTTTAAATCTCTAAGAAGTCGAGTGCACTTAGATACCTCTCAGTTGGCATTCCTCGTAGAGAACGATCGAAATTCACGCATAACGGATACTCATAGCCTCGTTGTAGTGACAGATTCGATCGTTCTCCCATATCTCAACCTCCTCTTCAATATCGGCGAGATTTTATAGGTATTTTGCTTCAAAATAATCATCAAAATGACGGACCGATGTGAACAGGGTGGTAAAGGGGGTTAATTTGCAGTTTGTAAAAAGAAGGGGGCTGGGTGTAATTTTCTAAATCTCCTTGGGAAAAGTTGGGAATTTCAAAAAGTTTGGGATCTGAAATTTAAATTTCAGAAGTTATGATGGTCTCAAAATAATTTTCAGAGGTCGGGGGATGGGTTGCGTAATATTTTTATAGGTTAGGGGTCTGGAGGTGCAATTTGGAAAAATTTCAGGAGTTTTGGAAATTTCAGAAAATATGGGGGCTGAAATTTCACTTTTGGAAAAGGGGAGGGACAGTGAATAATTTTCCAAACTAATAGGGGATAGATTTGTACTTTTTGGAACCTCATAAGTGGGGTAAGACTTGGGACTAAAAGAGGAAGGAGTAAAGTGGGTATTACCTTCAGATTCTGCTGTAACTTGAGAAACCCTAGCTAGGGTTTGTGTATTATAAGGGTCGGCTGCTGAGCTTTGCTGGATCTTCTTTCAGGTCGGTGGAACAACAGGTTATGGGGGTTTGTTACGGATCTGAAATTTAAGATTTCAGAGGGTATGGTGGTGCTGCTTTCTTGCTGACGACGGAGACCTAGAGGGTGACATTACAATAAAGTACCACACGGACTGCATTGAAAAGGCATCGAGTATATTAGAGAGATAAATTAGGCATTTTACCTCGAAATCAATGGTGTGAAAATGCTTTGGCTTATAGAATGATGTTTGCTCTTGAGGTGGTCGCCAAGGTGGTGGTTGTAAAGCATGGGCAAGGCTCGGAAGGATGGACCACTCCTCCAAACCAGGCCTCCGCCGCCAGTGGTCAAGTGGCACCACCCCTACTTCCAAACCCCAAACCTCATACCATTGATGTTACAAGATCACCACCACTCCACCTCCCTTCGCCAGTCAGCGGTGCACTTCATCGAAGTGGGACGACCCCGTCGAATCATCCCCAAGCTGAAAACCTCGCCTCTCCCCGTTGCAACTGTAGAAACTTGAAAAAAGCCCTAGGTCGAGTGAAACCCAAATCGATTTATACCGTACTACCAGATTGGGCCATTTGTCATTGTTGTTGAGCTTAGGCGACCCTTGCATGAAGGGGACAAGCCTGTGGTTCAAAGTCTCGGTCTTCGTATCGGACACCCAATTTTCAACTTGGTCTCGTTGTCGGTTGATACGCGTCGATACGCTATTTAGAGAGCTCAGAAAATATAGAAAATTTTAAAAAATAAGATTGACAATGTGGACCAGATAAGTTCAAAATTATCCTTTAATATGCATAACATTGTACAATTGATTATACAAAGCGCATGTCGGACTTGGCAGATTAAATATTCTATAATAAATCAATATTAACATAGAAAAACATTCTGTTGTCGAGCCAAGAGCACCTTCATTCCTATATAAAATGGTGGATGCAAGACTAAGAATCCACATCGGATCGTGTCCTTCAAGTCGCACGTTGCTTTCTACCACATCGTTTCAAACGAAGTTTTACCATAACATTCCTCTAATTTGGAACCAGTATGGAATTGATTCAATGATGGAATCATGAATAGTCATTGGTTCAGTCGGTACATAGACATAGTAATGTCTACTTTTTTTTGTTCTTCTATACATAGATGGTAAAGATTTTTTCAAAAAAATCTTAGCAAGACCCCATCTTTAAAGATTACATTTGATCATCATAAGAAAGCTAAATCTCTGTTTCTTTTCGAATTGAATCATCAATGATTTAAAACATATAAATAGATCGAACAATAAATCCCATTTCGTTTTTTTTCGTGAGATGGCTAAAACTACAAAGACTGATGTAAGGAAAGAGTTAGGTCTTTATTCTTTCGAGTCTGATTTTCTCAAATCAGATGAACTAATAGGAGGCTTTGGTATCTATTAGATAGACTGAACAACTGTCACTGTTATGGACAATATTAACATGTTTGACACCTTCAATAAGATTTTTTTAATCATAATTGATATATCTCGGGATACATGATGACATGTTTCCACATTTCCTTAAATGCCTTCCAAGTGTTCTTTCAATCTGGTAATACCACCACTAACGACCTTGCTAAAATAATTGCAAACAACCTTTTTATCTAGTTTAGGAGCCATTTTACAAAATAACAACCTTCTTTTTATAAATTTAATTTTTTTTATCAATTTTTAATACTTTGAATAATTTTTAACAAGTTTTCAAGACTTTTTTTAAATTAATTTTTAACAATTTTAATAATGTTTTAATATTTTTTGACAATTTTTAATGGCTGTTTTATTGAATTTTTAATAATTTGAACAAAAACAGTTTACCTTTTTTCTTCTTATAAACCAGTTTGCTATTTTGTTGTTAAAAAACAGTTAACTTATTTATTTATTTATTTATTTTAAAAATGACATTTTTTCAATTGCTTGTACAAAACAGTTTTTTTAAAACAAATTTAGTGGACTTAAAATATGCCCCAATTAGCTTAATACAGTCACAAGACTCTAATTAGAAAACATAAAACATACCTGATGTATTTTAGAAATCTGTGTGCAAAGAAGAGAGAACAGGAGGAGAAGTCTGGGCGAAGAAGAGAAAACAGGACATTAGGGTTTTGTTGTATGAAAACCAAACTGCAACTCTATTTGAAGATAAAAACCTGAGCCCTAAATCTGACCCAAAGGCCAAATCTCACCTGTGGCTACTCAATTGAAATAACTCAAATAAACTCCAATCTGTGGCAAAGGTAAGATTCTTTGAATAAGTGATGACCCGTTGTTTTTCTCCAGAGAATAAAGCACGGTTGATATTTCCAAAATATCGTATGTAGCGGCGATTTTTTGTCGAACTGACTCGGTCTCGCCGATATATCGACAAATCTCGGCGATATTTAATGATTCCATAATATTAATTGTCTCTCGTATTCGGATCATCAGCCTACGATTCCGAGTCAACTCGGCCGATACGTAGTTCACTCGGTCGAGACTTTGAACCATGTACGAGCCCAATTTGGATCCAGTAGCAGCTCCAATTAACTTATATCGTGATTTCTCGAGGTCGCGACGTCTAAGGACTGAAAACCCTAGTATGTCGTCCACTTCGCCGACCACAGTTTAACATTTTTGGTGTCGATCGAAAGCCGATAGGTCCCTGATGAGGAATTGGGTGGCGGAGTTGATTGCAATGGCTCCATTTAGGGTTTCCAAAGGAGATTGTGCTTCATTTACCCCAAATAGGTCAACCTCCAAAATACCTTTCCCGTTTTTGTTTGTAATTCCACCCCTCTCGTTGGTTCTCAAATATTTTCAAACAATCCCCCCAAAAATATTAGCCACATCCCCACCATTATTTTCCCTAATTCCCTTTTAACCCGACCCTTGATACACTTACATATCCGCCCCCATCTACTCCTGAATATTATTTGAACACCCCTCCTTTTTAGAAAATATTTCAGCCATTGAGTTTTTTGAGATTTCCAAATCATAACCCTTAAACTTTTGAAAATTGCAACCAATTCCCTCACATTCTTGAAAATTACGATTCAGTCCCTAACACGAGCTCTTCATTTCGACGACTATATGCCTTGTTTGGAGGCGGATAATAAACTCTCATCGATATCGAAGAGGAGATCAAGTTGTGGGAAAATGGCCGAGCCTCTACCTACAACGTGGCTATGGGTATCAGTTATGGATGGATTTGACCCGATCACTATGAAAAGTGCCATTTGAGGATGGATGAGTTGCACTTGGTTTATCAAAGAGTTGAAGGCAGAGTATGTGGAGGTCGAATAAGAGTGTAAGATGGAGCTATCTGAGGTACGTGCCTCCGCCGACGATGTTGCCCACTGTTGGCCTTAAGACCTCTAGGGTGGCCCACGTGCCCATTGAGTTTGACGACCGTCCCTCCTTTGCTTCGGCTACCTCAATTGATTTTTTAAGCTTGTTGAGGGTTATTGAGGACTATTTTGAGTATTCTATTGGGGGTTTCTGTGATATATTTGACGAGGGTCGTTGGATTACTCGGGTTAGATATTTAGAGGCCGAGGTGTTTGATCTCGAGAACTTCTTTCCTATCTTCAGAGGTTGGGTTCTATATCGGGGACTTCTTTAGTATTTTTGTTGAGTATAGGTGGGTGACCCGCACTTCTTCCTGTTCTTTGGGAACAAAGAAGATTTTGCTGAGACGGGTTCTACTGATTTTAAGATTGATTCATTGTTGTGGGATGATGTAGTTCCTTATGAGTATGTGGACTCGTCTTGGGTTGGGATTTGAGGCTTGTTCGGTGGCTTTGTTTCAATGCATGGTCTTGAGGGTGCTCATCATAGGGACTCAGACCGCATTTGGAACTAGTGGGCCTCCCCGACGCGTTGGTGTGTTGACTTTCAGTGTGACAAGCTCCGAGGTCGTGTTCATGTTCGTCGGTCTTGGTTGTGATTTTTGATTACTTGGTGATGTGTAGTGGGTAGCGGAAGCATAATAATTAAACTACAAAACAACAATAACAACAACGAAATGTGGAAGAAAACTCACTATAACTCTTCATTTTTAAAAGTCAAGTTGTGAATACAAATGAGGGCCAAAGGCCTTATTTATAGGGTGAGGTTAGCTTGCTAGCCAAGCTAACCATAAAAGCTAAAAGTCTAAAAAGGACAAATGAACAAAAGACAAAGTAACCCCTAACAAGTAAAGCTCTAAAATGATTCAATGACTAAAATAACCTAACCTAGAATATTTTTTCACCTACTTTAAATTTCCGAGGACATGCGAAAAGCGATAATAGATCTCGTCGTTAAGAAACTTAATAAACGTTAATTAATATATATATCTATATAGATGCTTATCATTAGTAGGAGGCGAACTTTATGTTTATGTTAAAGAAGAGAAAGACAGAAGTATATGCTTTAGGTCAACATATATCTATGTCTGCTCCTTTTTCTTGATCAACAAAAAACTCGAAATCTCGTATTAATATTCATTTATTCTAACTAAAAAATAAAATAAAATACAATTAAAAATTGAAATTCTTCCAGTTGCACCTCCTCGCTCCATTTGTCACCAATATACATCATTCTCCCCTCCTTCGAAAAAGGTCGTCCTCGAGCGTGAGGGGAAAATTGCTAACGCCCAAGCCATATGAACAAATATTTTGAAAATATTTTTCTATGAATAATTGGGGGTGAAAAATAACTTTTACGAAAATTTGGGGGCAGAATAAAATATTTTTTAGCACATTAAAAATTGGGGGTGGGGGGGGGGCTGTTTAAATTTTTCCACACTAATAAAATCAATTTTGGTCCTGTTAGAGTTCAACCCAAGTGGTTTGTCTTTAAAATTGGGTAAAAACTAGACAAAGCCCACTTGGACAACCCAAATTCACTTAAAGCTTTACGGCCCAACCTCCCACTTAAAAACCCAATGTCATTAATTGAAACCCTAGCTGACTTCCCTTCTTCACAAACCTTAGCCACCTCCCTGTTTTTCCAAATCCTAGCAGCCCACTAGCAGCCCACTTGCTACTCCCACCAACCTCTCCACTCAGTTCAGCCTCCCCAACAGCCGCCTGAGGTTGGAACACCTTCGGGAGTGGCCAAATCTCTCCCACCGGAGACCGGAGCAACCGCTGAAGTCACGAAATGGGGTTGCTCTTGCTTGGAATGATGCAGACTGCTGTCGTCGGCCACTGTCCTCTCTGTGTGCTTCACCGGAGCTTTGTCCTCGCACCGGATTTGTATTTGGGAGGTTGAGGGGAGGCCGATCTGGTCGGAAATGGCTGATGTCGGCGCCGGATGAGAGGAGTTGATGGCTGGGGTTTTTTCACGTCTTCGACAGGGAGTTCTGGCCTCCGCCTTGGATGGAAAATGAACCGGCAGGGGTCGGGGAGGTGCGGTGATGGTCGGCGAACCTTCGGAGGGTGGCTGGGACAGAGGGGGTTCTCCAGCCATGGTTTGGGGTCAGAATAGGTCGCCGTAGGTGTCTTTTTTTTTGACAGATACGATTTTGGGGGCTGTTTGTCGCCATTCTTGGACCATATTTCTGACTTCTTGGATGATGATCCATGGTGGTGATACGTGGCGGCGCCACCTTGCCCTCACGTTGAGGGCCATTTGATGCGACAACTCTCTATCGGACTTTTGCTTGATTTTTGGGGTTTCAATCACAAACCGACCGCCACGGGAACATTTATCAGGCAAGAGACCATCTCAGTCGATTGGTTGTTCCGAGTCGAAGCCATGACTCGTGCCGGGCTTCGAATGCCCAATATCCAAGACACACCAAGAGCGAATGTCGCTTTGATACCAATTTGATGTGTAGTGGGTAGGGAAAACGTATTAATTAAACTAGACAACAACAACAACGAAATGTAGAGGAAAACTTTCACTCTAATTCTTCATTTCTAAAAGTCAAGTTGTGAATACAAATGATGGCCAAATGCCTTATTTATAGGGTGAGGTTAGCTTACTAGCCAAGCTAACCATAAAAGCGAAAAGACTAAAAAAGGACAAAATGAAGAAAAGACAAAATATCCCCTAACAATTACTTGGAAGTAAAGCCCTAAAATGACTCGATGACTAAAATAACCCAACCTAGAATATTCCAAAGGAATATTCATTTATTCTAACTAACAAATAAAATAAAATACAATTAAAAATTGAAATTCTCCCGGTTGCACCTCCTCGCGCCATGTGTCACCAATATACATCACTTGGCCTCACCTTTTTGTTGGCCGATATGCCGCGCTTTTGTGGGCGTTTCCCTTTTTAGTTGGGGAGAATGGCGCCGCTCGTATGATTCCAATGTTATCCTGCCCTCACGCTCGTGGGCGAGTTTTTCTCAATTAGGGAGAGTGACGTGTACGAGGGTCCCGAGAATTAGTTGTATTTTTTGTTTCTTTTATTTTCTCGTTTTATTAGGTTACTTCCTTCTTTTAGATGCTATATTAGGTTAGAGGGTGACATTGCCTTTTAATTTCTTCAGTTGCCTTATTTTAAATGTTTAGCATTGTAGGTTTTCTGGCAAGCAAGACTTCGTTACCTATAAAGAAGGCCCCTTGCCACTCTTTGTTAGCACTTTACTTTTGGAGATGAAAGAGAATTAGAGAGATAAAATATCCTTTTTGCCTCTAAATCAATGTTGTGAAAATGCTTCCGCTTACATCACCTTGTATATAGAGTGCCCCGCCCATTTGAAAGGACACTTACATTTTGTTTTCGAAGAGAATCTATGAGAATGAGTGAGATATTAGGCAATTTGCCTCTAAATCAATGTTGTGAAAATGCTTCCTCATACATCTTGTATATAGAGTGCCCCTCATTTGAGAGGACACTATATATTGTTTAGAAAGAGAATCTATGAGGAGTGAGATTATCTTCCAACATTTCTTTTAACGCGTGTGTTAATATTTCGCTGCGTTTTCATCAGTATTTTTCACGATTCATGTTATGTATTTTTCCATTTTTTGTGGACTCTAGTCCACCACCTCTTCAGTGTTTGTGCATATATGTTTTTATCATTCATATCTTGTTTATATTAAAAAAATTGCTGTTGGGACCAGTTCGTATGACCTTATAACGAACATGTTCACTTAATCCTCAACTTTGATTCAATCAGCAACTTTTGATCACAAAATTAACCCCATCACTATCAGTGTTTATAATGTTTTAGTTCATAGGAAATGAATCTACCAATTAACCCTTAGGAGTCTGAAGGGAGTTCCGCATTGGCGCCGGGGGATGGGGGTGGCAGGCCCTTGGGCTTTGGGTTTATATGCTGGATGGGTCACTCTACCCACCGTTGTTGGGACTCGGAGTAAGGCAAGGGCATCACCTCTTCGTGAAGGTATCGTTTCTAAGCGGTGATTGTTAGGAATCCCAAGGGAGTTCTATTGTTAGTTAAGGGTTTTGTTTTGGGTTTATATACTCGACGGGGGTTAACCTTTTGGCTTGGATATCTGGATTTTTACATTTGTTGTTGTGCTCTAATGGCACCACACCCAAACAAAACAAGAAAAATATATGCATGATGATGGAAATGTAAACAATCCAAACAAATTACAACGATCAACATAAGATATTTAACATGGTTCGGCATAATCACGTTTGCGTATATCCGCCAAAGAGAAAAATTCCACTTTTTGAGAAATCAGGTTACAATGGAAAGATGAGATATTCTCTCTCAACCCAAGCTCCAAACACAACCTAGTCTCACATTGGATTCAAGTTTAAAACCTAAACCTCTCGCATTCTTGCCTGTCTTTTGATGAGTAGATCTCTTAATATCAACAAAATCCTAATGGAAAAACCCTCGTATTATTCTATTTATACGAAAAGTGATATGCGTGGAAAAGACAAAAAATTATCAATTAACCCAGCTGATAAGTTATAGTCTGGGAGACAAACCCTAAGTGTAGCACTTAAACAAACGTCTGATGGATCCCAATAGACGTCTGTTGGTTATGTTTTGAGCCAAACATCCACACAAACATGTCCAATTCAGGTTAAAAAAGATTTGCCCTACAGATGCAAAGTAGAGCCACAACTGCAATCCCTACTTCTATAATCCTCATCACTTCAGAACACCCAACCCGGAAGGATCTAGAATCAAGCTTGTGAGGATTATAAAGCATAATTCAGTTCCATTCGATAAAGTCCCAAGACGACCTGTGCATGAGGGGAGCTGAAAGAGGTGAGTCCTGCCAGAAAGGGACCCTCAGCCCTACTGAAAATCCAGGACTCAGTTCAGTCCTCAGCCGCCCTAATTAAACTGACAGGAAAACTTTACAAGGCAAATACCTACAAAATACCTTATAACAAATCCCTCATGAGACCAGTCTCATCTGCAAAAGCAGAAATACAGAAACCCTCTGGAGTGGACTTAGTGGAAGGCCATATGGCCTCCCTCTTTTTAGTTAAAGATATTATTAACACCTTAGTGAATAACAACAAAACTTAGTCGTTGCTAGATTTTTTTTTTGATAAGTGTCTTTGCTAGATTTCAAAAGTAATAAAGGCAACACAACTTACACAAGTTGTTGAAATTATAAATGAAGTTAGGGAGTAGTTGGAAAGTGAGAAAATCTAGATTTTGAGTGCTTGGGTATTGGGATTAAGCTCGGATTTGCTTCGGATTGAAGAATTTTTCTATGAAGATGGAAAAATTGGGTATAGAAGTGTTATTTACTGATGAGTAGTATAAGCAGGTTGCTGGAGAAGAAAAGTAGGAAAACAATTGTGTGATCTGTGATGTGCCTTGGGATCTAACTAAATCCTTTTGGCACCATTGCTGGGGGGACAAAACAGTTTCCTCGCACCAATGATTTAGGGGCAATCTAAAACAGGAGTAGCAAATTCATACCTTATTTACTTGGTACCTGGCATCCAATTGCTTGAAGTAAAAAATTAGCCTTGAAAATAGGCTAATTCCACTTTCATGAAACATGGATTGTTTAATCCAGCCATATACATGAGGTTGCTTTCATGAAGAGACCAGTCTGTCATGGGATTGATCCTGGATATTCAGAAAAATGGATTAAAAAATGCTGTCTATGAATTTTTTGAGAATGTGCGCCTGTGATGAGTTTCCTGAATTATTAGTTGTAGACACAATAAATCACATTGAGATTGAGTCCAGACTTAATAAAATGAAATCAAGGCTTTATAGTGCCATTTATTTTTGTAGTTTAAATCTCAACGTAGATGGTATAGTCGATTCTTTAGATATGTTTCTCCTAATATTACAACAATTTAAAGAACCATTCCCTCAAGCATCCTTGCAATTTCAGCGTCTTTAAATGTTATTTGATATTTACTGATATATATGAGATTTGTAGCGACACGTGGCGCATGGTTGTGCCTCCGGGAGAAGACTTTCTTTTATTTTCCATTTTTAGTTTAGGGTTTATTGTAATTTTCCTTTATTTTTAGTGTTTAATTAGTCTCCAAGCATGTTTGGGGCTAATGGGTCATTTTTAGGTATTAGTTGTCCTTTTTGGGTATTAGCTTGGCTAGTAAGCTAACTCTTCCTATAAAATAGGCCTTTTGGCCCTCATTTGTACTTAACCTTGAGTATTGAGAATTGAGAATAGAGAGAGAAAGAAACCCATTTCTTTAGTTTAATTATTATTTTTTTTTTTTGTTGTTGTGTAGGTAACAGTTGTTTTGTAGTGATAAAGCTTTCGCATTTTGAAGATTTACATGAAATTAGTATAAGAGCAAGGTTTGTTCTTGGTGTTCGTCGGGGTGCGTGAAGCGGGTCATGAGTTGAGATTCAACTCCGGCAACCTTTCAATCGAAAGATTGATAAATGTCCAAATGGGAATCGGGTTGATGGAAACCCTAAATTCCATCATCGCTAAAAGGGGGGATACCGACCCTTTTAGTCACCTCCACCCTCCATCTCCACCATCACCCTCCTCCACCTCCACCTCCACCTCCACCTCCACCTCCTACCGCTACACAACCACCATCCCGACTACATGAATCTTCGTCTTCATTTTTAACCAAACCCTAGCCCAAGAAACCCAAAAAAATTGAAATCCTAACCCTCAAGGACTCAAGAACCCACCAAACCCAAGAAACCCTAGCCCACACCCCTGTTCAGACCTCTCCAGCCCAAACCAGCCTTACCCGCTGCTGGAGATACCCCAGAAAGGGTCGGAACCCACCTCGGGTGGCTGGACCACATCCTACTCCTCAAATCGATCCCTGTCCACCTCCCTGAACCTTTTCTGGCGCCAATCTCGTCCCCAAACACCTCCCCAGCCGCCGATCTCCTCCCATAACCCCCGCCGACCTCCCACAACCCTTACCCGATGACGGATCTACCCAGCAAGGGCCGGGAAGCACTACCGAGTTAGCCGCCTGCCGAACAGCGGCCTTTCCCCTCCACTGTTTGACCCCTTTGCCTCCTCTACCCATGTCCTACCACTCCCCTTCCTAAAAACACCTGCTATCCAAACCCGAAACCCTTCCCTCATCCCCCAATCTGACCCTATCTCCTTCCAAATCCACAAATACCAAACCCTAGTCAATTTTGTAAAACCAAAAACAGCCCCACCCCTATTTTAATCCTAATTTTCCCTTTTCCCACTCATTTATGCCTAACCAAATCAAGTCCGACCCAAAACGAGCCTCCATACTTTGAGCTGATCTCACCCTCCCTATTGACCTCTAATCCGGTCAATCTTTGACACAACATATGACTTCCATGAGAAATATACCACCGGGGATGCATTTTCTGACTATTTTCCGTTTTGAGGCCCGACTTTCCGGGATGTCGCCGTCTTCAGTTAACTTGTTTCGCCATCGTACTCGCAAAGGTGCGGTCGCCGGAGTTACTGTCCTGTCAGATTCAAGGGTCCACCAAGCCAAGTTGTAACCATATGCTTGTAGTGTTGAGAAGGCGGATATGGTCGTCAATTGTTGGTTGCTCCGATTCCGTAGGGGGGCCTTGAGCTCCGTAATATTATTTATTTGACATGAATAGTTGAAGGGAATTTTGTGAAGAGAAAATGGATTATGGGAGTGTGTGACTTTGAACTATTAATTGGTCTGTGCAGATATATATACCTTTCTCTATCTGCCACATTGGAATTTACAACCAAATGTGTCTTTGTTCCAATCATCGCGTAAGCAGGATAGACTGGTTTGCTTGAAGATAATCTTTTCTATGATCAAATCCGAATCATGTCGCACATGAGCAGGCTCCGTAAGATCCAGTAGAATAAGGAAGGTCCATGTGGTCTAACATATGTTCGGCCGGTCCATTTGCGTATTGGATTTGATTTTTTACTTTGGAAGTTAACACTTGTACTGACATGTATACATTTAAGCATTGATGAGTCACCCCTCAAGCTCGAGGACGAGCTTTTTCGAAGATGGGGAGAATGATGTATATGGGATTTGTAGCGACACGCAACACGTGGTTGTGCCTCGGGGCAGTGGCGGAGCCAAGATCTTACTCGGGGTGGCGCACAAACTAGTAACGTGGGTTAGGGGCGGTAGCCCCCGGATTTTTTTTTTTTAGGGTTATTTTTACGTTTTTACAAATATTTAATTAATAATTTGTATTTTTAGATAATTATAAGTCAAATACAATACATACAACACATACATGTGAACATCGATGTACATATAATTTCGGTTCAAATTAAGAGTCTACGTTTAGGAAAAAAAATCAGAAAAGGCCTTATAACGTGATTAATGTCTAAATTTAAAACTTAGTGAGTTATGTGGAGCTTAGTTCTAAGGTTTATAGTACAATCTCCATGTAAAAGGCAAAAAAAAGAAGGTTAAAATCTTACATACTAATGAATATTAGAAAAAAGGTATGCGATCATTTCTTCTTCTATAAAATCTTACATACTAATGAATATTAGAAAAAAGTATGCGATCATTTCTTGAATGTTGAATTGATTAAAAATGGTTGTAAAGATATACCTTGTAATGTATCACCTACAAAAAATATATTGCATGTATGTTGAAAGTGGCTACTAAATTATCACCAAAATATATAAAAATTATAATATTGAGAGTGGCTACTAAATTATCACCAAAATATATAAAAATTATAATTGATTATTGAAATTTTAAGTGGGGCACTATACATAATTTTCAAAATATTTAGGGATAAATGTTTAGTTTCAAAATTTGGGGTGGGGCACTTGCCCACCCCTGCTTCCACATAGCTCCGTCCCTGCCTCTGGGAGAAGATTATATTTTATTTTCCATTTTTAGTTTAGGGTTTATTGTAATTTCCTTGATTTTTAGTGTTTAATTAGTCTCTAAGCATGTTCGGGCTAATGGGTCATTTTTAGGTGTTAGTTGTCCTTTTTGGTCTTTTTAGGTATTAGTTTGGTTAGCAAGCTAACTCTTCCTATAAATAGGCGTTTTAACCCTCATATGTACTTGACCTTGAGTATTGAGAATTGAGAATAGAGAGAGAATGAAACCCAGTTCTTTAGTTTAATTATTTTTTTTTGTTGTTGTGTAGGTAATAGTTGTTGTGTAGTGTAGTAATAACGCTTCCGCATTTGAAGATTTTAATCATTTACTAACTATTTACATTCTAAAATAAGACATAAAGAAAAAAACAATAAAAGAAAATAGATGCATCATAATTGAACTAAGTCTGAATTTCAAACTCTGAAATGGTCCAAGCCAATACCAATTGACTAGTGCCACTGATTATAGCTTGAATGTCTCTTTGATCCTCCAAAATTAACCTGTGTATGGAGAGAATTGCTCTGAACTATAGATTTTGCCTTTTGTGGTTTATGGATGGCCATTAAAATATATGTGCGTGTGGGGTATTCATTAGGCTCAATTAATTATAGAATAGCCTTTCATGATTAATTAATTAAGGCATAATTCTTTTGCTAAATCGACTAAATGAATAGTTGGACACTCAACATAATGTAAAATAATTCTAATCACAACCACTTGAGCTCGGACAAAGGAGTCCGCTTTCACCCTCCAGTGCTCTCTATAGCTTTACCAATTATTCAATAGTTGGCAAATCTCATTGATTCTAAATTTTCTGTATAAACAAATACCCTTTTACAGCAAATGGACTTGACTGAGAAGGATCTAGCTAGGGAGCTGGAAAATGTGCAAGCTTCATTGGATGCTAGCCAATCTGGAAAATCGCGTGAGTTGTTAACTGATTCCAAAATAACAGTCGAAGCACAGGAAGATACAGAAGGCTTAAAATCTGCTCTAGTAGAGAAGTTGGAGGACAAGAAAAGAGAACTGGTGTGTAGCAATTTTTTTTTCATCGAGATATTTCTTCCATTTCATTTGTATTTATCCTATTCCTTTGTTGTTTATTCCCTTCTAATTTTTAAGCTGACAACATTGTATCTTATTAGAGTTCAATGGCAGAGATTGTTAGAGAGTTGGAGGGAAAATGGGCACAGGTTCAAGATAATGCGCTGAAGCAACCTTCTCCAGGTATTTTACATCATCCACCCACCCACCCACCCATCCACCCATGCAGACATACATAATTTCCAATTTATAATTGATGGTAATGAGGCTAGCTTTTAGCTAGATTTCATTTTCCTTTTTATTTTTCCCTGTACTCCCTTTAAAAATCATTGTTGCATTGCCTTAAATATTATGTTCAATAGATATATAATGGATAGGCAGAGACACAAAAAACTTCTAAGATACAGGACGAGATGTTGTGCCAATAAAATATCAATAATTACTCATCTTCCCTAAATGAAAAAACTACAAAGAAACAAAATCATCCTCCCTCGTTTAGTGGTACTTAGTTCTCATCCACTTTGAAGAATTTATAATTCTTGACACCTCTGAATCCATCCTATGTCTATGCTTAGTACCTATAAAGCATTAAAAGTAAGGATACTTTGTTAGAGTCCCCGTACTGGTATTCGATACGTATTTGATATGGGGATGCACGCATATTTGTCCAAGGCATATCTGAAAAATTAAAAATAAATCAGGATACATGGATAGTGGACACTTATCCTCTACGTATCAACGTATCCTGATTTATTATTTGTTTTCAAGATACCTCTTGGAGACCTAAGGGGACCAAGTGAGATACTTGGGAGAAAAGGGGGGGGGGGGGGGGGGGGCACTTCTGCAATTTCTGAATGAGGCCATTTTGTAATTTTTTAGAAAAATTGTCTTGATGCAAATTAGTCCATTTTTTTTTTGTTACTGAATAGAACAAAAAGTCTCAAAATAATACAACTCGTCTCTCACCCAATTGCGTTGCCAATTTGCATATACTAAAATGACATTTGAACATTTATAATTAATGGATTATTATTTTTGTCTTTTATACAATTGTTATTGACTTAAATATATTTTTTTTGATCATGTTGTTCATGGAGTCATTAAATTAGTTATACTTATACATATAAAATATATTATATTATTATTTTATTACCATAACATGGTCATATTGTATCCTAGTTTTTTTACTTTTGCCATATCCTTGTGTCTGTATTGTATTAGTGCGATAACCGTATCCGTGCTTTCTAGCGTAGTACTTTTTATAGAAAACTCCTTTCCTGAAAGGCATAAGGGTGATTTGACTTTCACCCCATTTATGTTCTAACTTTTGTGTTACACCCATATTTTCTTAATAAAATGAGATACCTACCCGAAAGTAAGGGTGTGCATCAGAACCAGCAACTCGAAGAACCGAACCAAACCGACCTTCATGGGTTGGGTTGGTTCGGGTTTTTTTCTCCATGGGTTGGTTCTGGTTCCAAAAAATTGAGAACCGAAGTGTTCGGTTTGGTTCTTGGTTTTATACCTGAACCAAACCGAACCGAGAACTGAACCCATGGAACCAAATTGAAGAACCGAATCGAGAACCGAACCCATGGAACCAACCCGGATAGTTTCTTGGATACTTTATAATTTATGTTCAGTATTTATAGTGCTACTTGAAAAATGCTTCTATTTTTATTTATATTTGATATTTTAGTTAATGATGTAATGGAGTTAGATAAGTAGTTTTTGTCAAATTGTGTGTATGCTCATGGTATTTTTTAAAATAAATTATTTCACTAAAACATGTTAATTGAGAAAAATAAAGCAGGTTAATATTTGATGATTTGGTTAATGTGTAATGACCTTGGATAATTAATATTTGCCAACTTTTAAGTTTTTTATTTATTTATTAGAAAATGATTTGAGCGAACTATTATTAATTGCAAAATTAATGCAAAATCGTGAACTAGAACCGTGAACCAGAACCACGAATCCGAACCGCGAACCGAACCGAACTAAACCGAGTACCTATGGTTTGGTTCGGTTCGGTTCAGGTGGGGTATCGGTTCGGTTCTGGTTCCAAAACCATTGAACCGACCAACTTCGGTTCTGGTTCAGGTTCAGGTTCCATAGTGGAACCGAACCAACCCGATCCATGTGCACCCCCCTACCCGAAAGTTTCACTAAAGCTAGCGAAGTGTCATAAAAGAATGTCTAGGATGAATATGATATTGTGCTATGATACTGATTTCTTGGAGCAAACTGCTACCAACCATGACTCTGGATATAATGGTAATTATAAACAAGCATATATGAAATCAAGAGAGAAGAACAAGCACACCAAGATATACGTGGTTCACCAATTTGACTACATCCGCAGAGTGACTCGATTCCACTATATATGAATATTACAAGTATAATAGAGAATAAACCAAGGCTAAATTACATACCTTTTACTCTCCTACCCAAATCCCGAGTAGGCATTGTAACCCAACTCTCTACCCAAGTGAATCAAAGTTCCTAAACCTTGAACCCTCTCAATCTCATGCTTTCAAGTGTTTCACATGTACCCAACCCGATGTATACTAACCCGGTGATAAAACCCCTCACAAAGTACATATAGAGCACATCCACAACACATGAAACACTTGCTCACCGCTCTCACCTTTGAGAAATACCCATGGGTGAATGGAAAAAACGTCACCCGTCACCTAAACCCCTCACCTTAGGAAGAAACTCTTATTCACCTTGAAGCGTCTCCGTGTAGCCTCCAAATGACTTGAAAGTAGAGCTGGCATTTGGGTGCGTATGGGCAGGCTGGATTTGGGCTCGGGTTGACTCCTGGCGGGTTGAATTTGGGCAGAAAGCGGGCTGGGTTGGGTTAACCGGTTATGTTTCTTTTTTTGCACTCCTCGATCAATCGCATTACTCAAATCAACATGTAGAGAAGCTCAAATCAACATTTGGATAGAGATGGTAGCAACTGAGAGAGAGAGAGAGAGGTTCAAAGTCTCGGTATCAATCCCGGTATCGGACACTCGATTTTCAACTCGGTCGCGGTATCGGGCGATACGCAAATATACGCTATTCAGAGAGCGCAAAAAATTCCGGAAAAAATATAGAAAATTAAAAAAAAATAAGATTAACAAAGTGAACCCCATCATTCAATATGCATTGCATTGTTATTGGTTATACTGAAGCGCAGTAGAGTTGTCAGATTCAATATTGCATAGTAAACCAATAATAATATTGAAAAACAATCTAATGCCAAATAAACTTAGATAAAAAACTTGTATGGAAGATAAATAGGAATGATTACAATGTTTCATCATTTTCATCTCCCTATCTAGTTGCGGTATCGATCATACGGATTTGGAAAGGGGTAATTTCTTTCGGTTGGGTAAGGAAAAAAATATGAACCATATTGCTGCTCAGATGGCTGGGATGACCGGCTAGATGATCCATAATTTGGAAATTATGGTTGACGATCTCCCGGTTGACTACCGTGATGATAATATCCAAAACCTCTATACCCAGAACTATCAGTTGATGACCCACCATATTGCGTCCATTGATTATATCCATAATAATCACCACCTGTTGTGCCGCTATTAGTAGATCCATAATGGTCTCTATAACGATCCTAGTAACCACCTGTACTAGTAGATCTTGGAAGTTGTGCCCGGCCATAATTATTTGTGCCACTCCCACTCCCAGAGATACTATGTCTTCCACCGCGGTTTGCATGATCTGTTATTAAACCCATTACCCGTAGTTGATCATCAAGACGTTGCTGATCATATCCGCTTGAATACTCGTCACTACTAGGGAATCTCGTCAAATTGTCTAAATGCTTCCGTTGTTCACCGATTCACGGGCGATAACCATGATCTGTGTCTTGCTGGCATAGTAGTTTTCATCTCCTTGTTCCCATGTCATACCACCATCATGCTGTGTACCAGTATTGTAAGAACCACCCCATTAGTGGCTATCACCAACTCCACTCCTTTGTCGGCTACCACTCGTTGTTCCCCTACTAACATATCCCTTACCACCACCTTGATCATCATCATCATCGTCGTCATCTTCATGATTACCATAAGTACCAGCAATATCTTGCCAACTATCATCACCACCATGATCATCATCAAAACTGGAAAGAACACTGATCGGTGTCGGTTGATAGTGACCCCCCTTCATCCTTCCCCTTCGCTTTGTTGAATACCTTCATCCAACCAGTCTAAATCATCGGCGGGTAAGACCCCTTCATAATTCCCTCGGGTCCACTTATCCAAAATATCATCCTCCTCAAATATTAAATTCAAGTCTATCGGATTGTAAAAATCTTCGGTCTCTCGCATGTACATCAAATTCCTATCTTTAAGTCGCGAATTGTAATGCACATACACCAATTTATGTAATTTTTTTATTGCCAATTGTTTGCGAAGTTTTGTATGGATGAGAGACCGTGTGCTCCAATTTCTCTCACAGCCCGAAGATGAGCATGTTTGACTCAGTACTTTGATAGCAATGCGCCTAAGATTGGGTGCATCCTCACCGTAATTTTCCACCACTCAGTTGGAAGAGAAGATTTGACTGCTTGCTTGGTAAGATCTGAGCCAAACTCCCCTCTCCTATCCGTAAAGAGTTTAACCTAAAAGGCAAACAAATCAATTTAGAAACAATACATATATGAAATAAATATAACTCAATGGAAACAAATGTATTAACTCATTTATTGTCAAGGCCTGTTTTTGTACGTCTTGCTCTAGCCTTTTGATGACCTCTTTTAGTCCGACTCTTATTTCGGGATGGTTTGAAAAATTGGATGAATATTGAAACACCGAATTTAAGAAATATCCTGCGGCATGCAAGTGTCGGTGCAATTGTCTCTCCCATCTTCCATCGATCACCTGTCAATACTTCTTCCAGTTTTTGACACTCCCCTGAATTGCTAGTTTTGCTTTATCCACCCCTTCGTAAATGATAGAGAGTGTAGGCTTTTTATCTTGATCTACTATCTTCAATAGCAATACTAAGGGCTCCATAATCTTGGCAACTTCGGCAGCTCGTTGCCAGAATCGATCTGCCAGAATTAAATCCGACACTTTAGTGTCCGCACTCCTTCGAGTCCTCTCACAGTTGTATTCACGCCATTCATTCGTGGTATACATTCGCTTCAACTCCGACTGATAGCGATTGAGACTCTCAAGGGCAATAAACTCGGTGGCGAATCTCGTAATGCCTGGCCTTAACAACTCCCTATATCTGGTATACTCCTTCATTAAATTCACAACTTTATGGCTGTTATATATGAACGAGGTAATTGATTTGGCATCATTCAATACCGACTTGATTGACTTCATATTCCCAATTTCCTTTAGCATCAAATCAAGACAATGTGCTGCACAAGGTGACCAAAATAAGTGTCTCCTTTTCGCCATCAATAATGCGCCAGCCGCCTTAAAATTTAGCTCGTTATCCGTGACAACATGTATGACGTGAGCCTCGCCAATTTCCTCCACAACTTTATCCATAAGGGAAAAAATATAATCCCCCGACTTGATTTGGTTAGTCATGTCAACAGAAGTGTGAAACATCATATTATGATCACAATATACCATGAAGTTTATGATAGGCTTCTTCGTCCTTGAACTCCACCCGTCACACATGATTGTGCAACCATACTCGGGCCATTTCTCCTTTAGAGTTGCTATGTACGCATCCACCTCTTCAAACTCCTCATCCAAGCAAACACCTCCAATCTAATAACCACTTGAACCTTTAATCCCCGGACCCTCCGTAGCAATCGTATCAATAATATGTTGATAGGCAGGTCCACTATCAACTGCATGAAACGGGATGGCATTAAAATGAAAGAACTCGCTAATAGCCCTCCCAACATTCTTCACTCCATCTTTAGAAAACATGGATTTCACAGTTTTCTGAGTAGACTTCCTCGACCTAAACACAGTGTTCTAAAAGGCGTGCATATGCGGCGCAAATGCGCGCATATGCGTGATGCCTTTTAGAAACACAACGCATTAGGGGTATGCGCGGAAAAATGCGTGGCCAACGATTTTTAAAGCGGTCAACGGGTGTGAGGCGCGCATTTGCGTGCAATGCGCGCATAATGCGTTTTTTTAAAATCAAAACGACATCGTTTTACCTTTTTTTTTTTTTCTCGTGAATTAAGTTGAGTAAAGTAAATAGTTATATAAAAAACAGAGTGCCCCGATCAAAAAACACAAAAGCCTTAAAAAAAGAGTGCTCCGATCTATTTTAACAAACTTAAAAACTAAAAGCTTTAATAAAAAAAACAAACGACAACAGAAGGAAAGTAAATAAAAACTCGATCTCTTCTCTGCTACCCCCCAAACCTTGGCCGAATCTCTAGATTCCAAGAAAAAGACACCTTAGGCCGAAAAACCTAAAACCTCCATCCGAAAAACCCTAGAATCCAAGAAACCTCAGGCCTCAGATTTCCTTCCGGCCGAAAACAAGTAAGTTTTCTTATTTCTTTCTTTTGATTTCTTATACTCCGACCGAAAACAACCCGAAATGTTGATTTCTTCTTTCTTATTTCTTTTACCCAAATACATTTCTTTCTTATTTTTTGTTAACAGTTAATGCTTATACAGTTAAATGTTGTCTTGTTAAATGTTATGCAGTGTATATGAAGTCTATAAATTTTATGCATATACACTGCATAACTTTTTGCTCCTCAGTTAATGTATAAATGTTATGCAGTGTATATGCTCCTCAGTTATGCAGTGTGTATGCAGTGTATATGCTCTTCAGTTAATTTATAGATGTTATGCAGTTAATAACAGTTAATGTAATAAATGCTAACGGTTAATTTATAGATGTTATGGGAAAAAGGACTACCAAATATACGAATATAATTTCAAATTTCAAGGTATGTTTTATTTTATTCGTAATTTTGATTCAATGTTTATGATTATTTTTTTTATGTAAGTTATGCTTATATTTCTGCTTTTATTATTTTACAAGCCTGGGTATAATTAAAAAATATTAAAAAAAGGCAAAACGCCTTTTCACGCATATGCTGCGCCTATGCACACCCATGCTTCGCATATGCACGCCTATGCTCTTAATGCTTGATGCTTGACCTCCACGCATCGATCACGCATCGCGCCTTTTAGAACATTGCCTAAACATGGAAGGGTCCATCCCTCGAGAAGGCAATTCAAACCCCGGTTTCAATGACCACAATCGTGACACGTGCGGTCGCTTAAACCCAGATGTGGAGGGCCTTGGCCCGGAAATTGAATGTCTATGTTGTTCTCCTGCCATTCTTCGACTTTCTTTCATAGCGGCCTTTAACCGTGCTAATTCTAAACGGGTGATATCATCTTCATTAACATCATCACTATCTTCACTGGCATCATCTTCATCAACTTGTTTCTTCTTCTTCCTCTTCTCAAGGGCCCGTTGCTTCATACCATTTGTAAGAATTTTTTTAATAGTAGTTGCTATCTCTCTAGGAACATGGCGACACGATTCGACATTGCCTTGCACTCCCGCCAAGTGTTCTTTTAGTCTGGTGACACCACCACTAACGACCTTATTACAGTAATTGCAAGCAATCTTCTTCTTATTTCCACCGACAGCAGTTCCATGCTCCCACCCAATATCTAGTTTAGAAGTCATTCTACAAAATAAAAAAGATACAAATTTTATTATGTTATTTTGTTCAAAGTTATTAAAAAATAACTCTACTAAAAAATTAAGTCTACTTTTATTTTTTTAGTAGAGTACTTTTTCTTAAAGGATGCAAATGCTATATTTTACTAGAGCTAATGTTGTAAAAAATAACTATACTAAAAAAAAACTCTACTTTTATTTTTTTACTATGTTATTTTTTTCGAAGTTTTTACAAAATAACTCAACTGAAAAAATAACTATACTAAAAAATAACATATGCATCCTTTTAAAAAAAAAAATACTCTTTTGTTTACAAATGTTAACTATAATAAAAAAATATAGTTCAGATTTAAAAAAAAAAAAATAACTCAATTGTTTACAAATATTAACTATGATAAAAAAAATATACACCATTTAAACGATTCTTTTAAAAATATTTTAAAATAACTCTTTTGTTTACAAATATTTTTTTAAATTTTTTTTTACAAAAAATATACACTCTTTTAAACATTCTTTTAAAAATATTCTTTTAAACATAAAAAAAACATTTAAACATTCTTATAAAATATTGTATAAAAAACCAAAATTGTATAAAAAAACATTTAAACATTCTTTTAAAAATACGTTTAAAACATTTAAACCATTTAAAACCTTAACTAATATAAACCATTATAAAAACGTGTAAACCATTTAATTAAACCGTAACCTTTCAAACCCAAAATAATACCAGCCTCCTAAACCTAAGAAAAGAACGCACGAAACAGTGAAGTGAGAGAAGTTTGGGTCGGCGGTACCTGAGCTGGAATTCGTTTTCTCCGGTGGTTCGTTTGCACTTTAACAGGGAAGAGAGAGAAGTTTTGGTCGGCGGGTTAAAGATGGTTTGTAGCTGGGTTAAAGAGAGAAGTTTTATAGCTCAAATTTTGACAACATCCGTGACTTGCTTTTGTCCCAATCAGCGTGTTTTCTACTTTCCCTTTTATTTTCAAGATTCGTTGCTTTTTTTTTCAAGATTTTCACTTTTTCCACTGTTTTTTCTAAATATCGCCCGATATTCTTTAACTCGGCCGATATATCGGGCCATCATCTCGGACTGTCCGATATATCGGCGAGTCAAGCCGATACGTTACGTTTCTGTTATTTTTTCGTATCGTGACCCGGTATCGTCTCGTCTACCTCCGATCCCGAGTCAACTCGGCCGATTCCGAGTTGACTCGGCCGAGACTTTGAACCATGAGAGAGAGAGAGAGATGTAATGAGAGAGAATGGGGAGCGGCTGAGAGATGAGGGTTTTATCGTTTTGAAACTCTCTTCAGTAGAGGTTTAGATAATTTTTGTTTTGGTGGGTTTGTTCTGCGGACTGAATTTAAACCCGTAAGTCAGCCCACTTTTAACCACAAAAATGAATGAACCATTTTCAGCCCATAATGGGTTATTCTGGGCAGCCCAATAAATATGGGTTATGTTTGCTACTACTCTCTGCAAGACATAGGGTTTAACGGTGCTAAACGATCTTTTATATGTGGAAAACATGTGGTAAAATCCCTGAAGTGCCGCTCATGTAACCCAGCTGCGCACCTTCGTTCCCAACTTCGTAACCTTTTAGCTGCAGCCAAGATTCGCTGCTCGCCAAGACAAATTCATTGCAGCGAAGAAGATCTTCACCGTCCGCCAACTTAAAAACCTAAAATCCCAAACAATTTCTGATTTAACTTCGCAACTAGCCAATGTTTAAAAAGGCGAAAGGCGAGACGAGGCGTTTTAGTCGCGGCGAGGCGAGGCGTAAGTCTCACCGAAAAGGAAAAAAAAGAGCAAAATAATATTAAAAAAGTACTAATAAAACCATAAGAATAAATAACAAAGAAATACAAAATAAAACTAAAAAAAAAACATCCTTGAGAGCTTTCTCACATAGTTCGACATTTTTTTGTTCTCCCGAGATAACTTTAAAAAAAAAATTAATATGAGAATCAATTTTAACATATTGGTTATTTTACAATATAACAATAAATCTATGAAGCATGGATGCGGGTACGGGGTACGGGTGCGGCGATTCGAAAATTCTCAAAAAATTAGGATACGGGTGCGGCGAGATATAATATAATAATATAAAATTATATTATATTATTTTTAAGTAATACAAATAAGTTCCATCATTATTATGATTCTAAAAAATTTATGATAAGGGTGTTTGTTATTTTTTAACACATTGACAATATTAAAACAGGGGACTCTACCATCAATGTCACATATATTATAAGAATCTACTAAAACCCATTAACCATTAAACTATAAAAGTAGAATTCAATATAATATAATAAAAAACAGTTAACTTCACAAAACCCATTTAACATTAAACTAAAAACAAACATTCGAAGTCGTTAAGAAACCTACTTATCTATTAGCTTTCACATATATTATAATAATCCACTAAAACCCACTAACCATTTTTTTTATAAAAGTAGAATCCAATATAATGTAATAACAAGCAGTTAATTTGGGCCACAAAACCCTTTTAACATTAAACCAAAAACAAATATAGAAAGTTGTTAGGAAACAGAATTATCAGTCTTCACATATATTATAATAATCACCCACAAATCATTAAACTATAAAAGTAGAATATAATATAATATAATGACAAGCACTTAACTTGGGTCACAAAACCCATTTAACATTAAAACATTAAACTAAAAACAAACACATGAAGTTGTTAAGAAACCCAGTTAACTTCGTATATGTTGAAGGAGAGTAAGAAGAAAATGAGAGAGAGAGAGAGAGAGAGAGAGAGAGAGAGAGAGAGAGAGATGAAAATGAAAATAAATAAATCAGAAATGTGTTTTTTTTTGGATTCTTTACGAATCCCAACAAAACCAGCCCAGTCCTTGCCGAATCCTTCCCGAATCCAGAATTAATATATTTAATTAATATCTGATTCTTCTTTGGGTGCGAATCGGGGCCGAATTGCACCCGCACCCGCACCCGACTCGCGTGCGATTCGGATTCTTCAGGCCTTTTGAAGAATCCGTGCTTCATAGCAATAAATTAATCAATGCAAAATCGTATTGGCAAAATCATTTTCTTAGCTTCATTCACATATTGGTTATTTTATAATATGACAATAAATTAATCAATGCAACTTAACAAGCAAATTTATTAAAAAAACAGCGATTTTCAAGCTAAGATTAAAAAAACAACAACTTTATTAAAAAAATAATAAAACATATCAACCTAAATTTATTAAAAAAAACAGCAACCTTTAAAATATATTAGTCTAAGTTAAAGAAAGCATATTAATCTAAGTTGAAAACCAAAAAACAGAAACCTTATAAAAAAAACAGAAACCTTATAAAAAAAAAGTGATATTGAAGTTAATTTAGCACATTTATTTCAAACAAACTAAATATTTATAACAAAAATATAGTTTCAAACAAATTTATATACTTATTTCAAACAAATTAGTAAAGAAAAACAAAATTAAGTGCAATTTTAAAACAAAAAAATAAATAAAAAAAGAATAAGAGTTGGTATATTAAAACAACATTTTTTAACGTTTAGTGCAATTTTAGAAAAATGAAGAACTTTAACCTTTAAAAAAACAGGCTTTGTGATGAAAGAAGAAAAAGAGTTTTTTTTTGTTATTATTATTTTTTTTTTCGCGCCTCAACAAAAAGGCGTGAGGCGCATCGAAGCGTAAGCCTCAAATGGCTTTTTTTCAGCGCCTCGTTCGCCTGTTTAAACATTGCAACTAGTAAGCAACCACAATGAAACTGGTGCTGGTGCTGAATTTCAAGCCAAAAACCACATGACTCATCTAAAGTGTGCCCTAGTTCTATTATTAAGGACTGTTTTTTTCCCCGATTGATGTATTTACGGAAGAAGCAAGCATGAATGGTGCACCTTTCCGTGTAATCATCTTATTTTTGTATGAACACTTGCACATTCTTCCCCATGAACTATAAGCAAAATGATTTATATCCTCCATAATGTAACTTGATGCAAAATTTGATCAGGTCAGAGAGAGAAACTACTGGATAAACAGCTTCACAGCGTCATCGAACAACTAGCCACGAAGCAGGTATCCTTTGTTTAATTTTATTCTATACAACAACTTCACAATTATGCTATATATTTATCTATATATATCTTTTATCAGTTGAAAACCTTCAAATCTATTTCTGTCCTTGCTTGTAGGCCCAGGCAGAAGGCCTTATCAGCGAAATTCATCTGAAAGAAATGGAGTTAGAAAGAGTAAACGGGCTTTGGAGGAAGCTCGAAACAAGCACTGCAGAGGCGAATGCTGCCAGGAACAGGTTTGGAAGAAGCATCTCTGAGAGGGGGCTTCTTTCTTCAGATTACATGGTGGGTCCCCATGACAAACCTTCTCATCATGTGATTGGACGAACTGAGAACGTGCAGAGGCAGATGCTGCTCAGGTCGGCTTTCGTGCTCTACATTTTTGCTTTGCACATCTTGGTATTTATCAGGATATCATTCTAAAGACCTTCCCCTACATAGTGTGTTAGGTATATTGAAAAAAAATTCCTTGGAACTATTTCACTTGTATGCAATTATTTCCGTGTCACTGAAAAGACACTTTTTAGCCCCACTTACGGGGTCATTTGCAAGTTTTCTTGGTTTGGGGTGGGGGTGGGGGGGCCTTGGTTTAGGCATTTTTACCCTAGTGTTGTCGTCAAATTTTTAATAATTCACTTTCATGCTGAAGCTTGTAAGATTTCCAATCATATTCTTATTCAGGTTGTACGAAAACACGTGTCTTGTATATTTAATGAGATGTTCATTAAACACTTTTTTTGCTCACCGCTAGAAGAATGCATGAGTCACTAGGCCTGTCAATCGAGCTGAGCAAGCCCGAAAGCTCGGCCCGATTAATTTGGGCCGAGCCGAGTTTGAGCCAAGATATTAAGCTCGAATTCAATATGAGTCGAGCTCGAGCGAAGCACTGTCAAGCCCGAACGAGGCTCGTCCCGAAATAATATATATAAATATATATTTTTATATATGTATAAAATTATTTTATTTTCTATGAGGTATAAAAAATATTTTAGAATAAAATCGTTTGAGCTATTTTATCCATGTACAAAGTATTGGGCATAATATTAAAAAAAATAAAACTTAAGTGGGTCATTTAGTAATATAGTTTTTACACACACAACTACTTACACGTTAATCTCAATCAACACAACAACCCTCTCTCTCTTTCTGTTTGTTGTTCCTCTCAGCCACGCTCGCAGACTCGCTGTCGATCCCCTCTCTCCACACTCTCATCTGATCCTCTCTCTCCACACTCTTATTAGCCGCTGCCTCCATCTCAGTCGGTAAAGAAAGAATGTGATGAAAAACGTTGCCTCCCTCTCAGCATATCAAACACTCTTAGCCGCTGCTGCTTCCATTTCAGCATATATATCTGTTTGTCGTTTCTCTTTATTTTTTTTGGAAAGAAAGGTGTTTGATATGGTAACGATACTTTGCTCCGGTACCTATTTTTTAGTGTTGCTGTGATTTTATTACTGAAATATATGCTGAAATTCATATTTTATTGCTAAAACTATGGATTTTATTGATAAAATATGATTTTTATCACTGTATTTAGTGCTGAAACAAGTTTTTTTTTTTTTTTATTGCTGTTGTGATTTTATTGCTGCTGAAATATTTTTTTTAGTGTTGAGATTCATATTTTATTGCTGAAATAGGGATTTTAATGATAAAATGTGATTTTTTTACTGAAATGTTGATTTTTATTATTGAAATAAATAATGAATTATTCAAATATTCAATTCGGCCCTTTTCAAACTGGGCCCGAAGCCCATTATACTTTGTGAGCTGAGCTTGAGCCTAGTCCTCTTAGGCTCGTTCGGGCCGAGCTTGAGCTTGAGCCAAGTGATTCAAAATCGGGCCGAGCCTGAACAAGCCCGAGCTCGGCCCATGGAGCCCGATTGACAGGCCTCAGCATGACTTTAGGTTTAAAGCAGTGTACCATAAACAAGTAAGAATACAAATAGTGGGTTGCATATATCTGTGCATGTGCAGAGTTTAAATGTTTATATGGTACTTCTTGTTCATGCTATTTGCAGACGATATTCAGTATAGAATGTACATTAATTTTATATAGGAAGAAAACTTTATTAGTAAAATAAAATATTTATGACAGTGGAGGACAAGGTGTCTTCAAAAAGCATAACATACCAAGAGGACATTATGTTATATTATAGCATTGCTATACTTAATCTAATGACTAAAATAAAAAATTTGCTAGCTGAAGATCAAACCTTGCTAGGGATAAATCCTACTAACTAATTGTAAGTATTGTATTAGGATACATGTAATTAGATAATTTAGATTCTTTTATGGAATTGTTCTGATGAGAATGAGGCTCATTATCGTCTTTTATCATTTTTTAGTCATTTTTAGTATTCATTGTATTTTTCCTTTTGTTTAGTATTTAGAGGAAGGAAGGTTAAATGGCACTGAAGGGCATAATTGTAATTAGATACTTAGTTTAGAGGTCAAGTAACCTTCTTCGTATAAATACCCTTTTGTAGCCTCATTTGAGGCATTCTTCCATATTTTGAGATATTGATTAGAGAGTTTGAGAGAGAATTATCTTTCCTTGCTCCCATTTGACGTCAATTGGTATCAGAGCCTAGTCGCTCCATCGGTTATTGTTGTTGTTGTTGTAAAACAAAAACTCGTAAACAACGTCAAGGTAGGTTCAAGAAAGGATGAACACCTCCGCGGCAAACCCTTTTGATCAAATCATGGCAGCCCTCAATCAATTGAAGGTTCAAATGGATGAGATGAATGCGCGAAATCCACCACCGGCAAACCACCACGGACCGCACCAGTAACATCTCAAAACCCTAAATCTCCAAAATCAACCCATTCTACACCTCTACCCCCCAAACACCCTAGTTTCACAAACCCTAACCCCAATTTCAACCAAGAAAGTACCACCACCGAGGAGGGTGTCCCCTCACCACAACCCAGTGGCCGGAATAAAAAAAAAAAAAAACTGTAGCTGGCCGAACCACCCAAAATGTCATCCCACCTGCTGACAGGAGCGGCCCTGAGCATGTGCAAAGTGAGCGATCGCACGGGGCCTTCCGTTGATCCATTTTTATTACTTATATATTGAGGGCCCATTTTTTATATCAATACAAGTAAAAATGGCCTATTTTACAATTTTTGCACGGGGGTCTTGTCAATTTTTATCAATCTCAGGACCGGCCATGCCTGCTGATATCTCAAGGCAGCCACCTTTGGCCCCTAGAGCAGTCCGACCCAACCAAAATTCCACCCCAACCCACTGGAAGGCAAAATCAACACCAAGATCCAATCCAAAACCCATCCATGGCAGGCCGCCCCCACCCTGTTTCATCCAGACCATTTCCGTCATCCTATTCCGGCCTTGATCCAGTCCAAAGCCCTCCTATTCTGATCCCGATCCAGCCCCAACCCTCCGAACAAAACCCTCCCACCACCGATTATGTTCTCCGAAACAGGATGGTCCCAAATTAGGCCCCAACGAACCCGATCCCACCCCTTGGCGCATCCGAACAGTTCACTACTTTGGGACGAAGATTCCACCACTCAGACAGCCCTACCGAGGGTCGTCCGACATCTCCGGGCCATGCCAATGCTTTTCCGATAAATCCTACCCCTTTGTGTGTTCAAATGGTACCACCCATGATCGGAACCTACTCTCCCACAATCGCCGAGATGATCCGTGACCTTCGGCACACAAAAAAAATCAAATCCACTTTACAAACATACAAATGTAACAAACCCCATGCATTTTATCCAAGGTTCTAAAAGGCGCGAGGCGTTGTCAAGGCGTGGAGGCCAAGCCTCAAGCCTTAGGAGCCTAGGCGCGCCCAGGCGTAAAAAGGTGTTCCCCCCTTTTTAATATTTTTTAATTATACTGACGCTAGTAAAATAATAAAATAATACATATCTTGACATTTGAAAATATATCCGTATATTTGGTAACCCTTTTTTCCAAATGTATAATATATTTCAAATATAAAATAATATCATATAATATAATCAAATATAATATAACATAAGTTAGTAAACAATATATTTCAAATATAACAGAAGAAGAAAAAAACATAAGCAGAACAAAAAAAGTAAGAAACATCATCCCTCTCTGACATAATAAGAAAAAAAAAACATAAGTAGAACGAAAAAAATTATTACAGTGTAAGAAAAAAAAACATTAGCAGAAACATCATGAAGTAGAATAAAAAAAATTATACGCAGAACATAGTGAAGTACTATACCAATTTGGTTAGGGGTTTTGTTGTCTTTTTGATAAGAAATAAAACTTCAACAAAAAACTTAGAAAAAAAACTTTAAATAAAAGGCGCGCGCCCCTTTTCGCGCCTAGGCGCGCGTGGACCGTTGACCACGCCTTTTGCCACGCCTATGCCTTATGCAGGGCGTTTCTAAAATGCCTCACGCCTTGGCGCGCCTTTTAGAACACTGATTTTATCCCAAATCTTGAACCCCAAACCCTAGAATTTTCATCCTCCCACATTCATAATAATTTCACCCACCAAATTTCACCGCTGCCCTCTATACCTCCCCCTCCACCACCCAACATATCATTACACCACCATATGCCCTCTCCACACCTTCCCCCACCCCGAATTCTTGTCCATTCCCACTCCCCACCACCACATCCACTCAATTACCCCACTCAACCCCCACATGACTACCCCTTGCCCCCTATCTCCATTTACCCTCGTCACCACCTACAAAAACACCTTGAAACCCCCAAATACTCCCCATACCCCCGCTCCACCCGTTATCTCACACCCCCACCCATCCCATTCCACTTTCCCCAAGCTTCTGCCCCCACCTATTCTACACACCTCTCCACCAGTACCACATCATCAACTCCCATGGGATACTCGTTCCTTTCATTCCGCACCCGTTGATTCTCATGAGCGGGTACGAGAGTTGATTACCCTACCTCCACATGATGGTCCCCCTTCTACCCGACCCCACTCTACTCCAGAGTTTGAGCCACCCCCTCCTATAGAGTGGCGCACCAATGTTTCTCCTTTCGATTCCCTGGGCCCGAAGGTTACTCCATATGTCCCTCTCTCCGAGCGCCATTGTTTTTTATGTTATCAGAAAGGGCATCAAATGAACCACTACCCCTACCGCCAGCTGTTGGTCCCATCTCCACCTTCTTCTCCACCACGAGAGACTCTTCCACCTCATATCACTCCTCCCGCAGCCCTAGTACCCCCACTAGCTCCTGACCCTCCTCATCCACCGCCTCCTAGTGCGCCTTACTTCCCGAGCCTCCGCCAGACGATGATGATCTAGATGAGGATGCCTTGGCACTTCATGGTGGTGATGCCATTACTCAGTTGGCATTTAAGTTACTCTCACGGAGTATGCAGGGTGACATTAGGGTGGATGTCCCTATGTTTGACGACCACCTATAGTCCAATGCCATCGTTGATTGGCTTGCCGCCATGGAGCGGATATTTGAGTACAAGCGACTGAAAGGTCGCCGGTGTGTCTTGCTAGCGGCTACTAAATTTCAGGGTTACACAAGTGTTTGGTGGAATGACTTGGAGCAACGCCCTGTTCTTGAGGGTCAGCCTCCTATACAGACTTGGGCAGAGCTTCGTGCCCAGTTGATGTAAGCTTTTGTCCCCGCCACTTATGAGCGTGACCTATTCTTGCGAGTCCAGTCTCTTCGTCAGGACACCACAATTTTGGACTACACTGAGCGCTTCCAACTTCTTTGTACTCGTGCCCGTCTCGGGGAGAGCGAGGAACAGAGGATCAACAGGTATATTCACGGTCTGCAGGGCTATATCCACTGTGGACGTCACCTCCTTTGCTAATGCGGTGGAGTACTCCACTAAAGTTGAGACTTTTCATCAGTTTGCTCCTCCTCGTGGCCGCTCCACGACAGCTCCTTCAGCACCAGTGACTTCTGCTCCCACTGTGACTCCCTCTACTGCAGCTACTCCTCCCACAGTTCCTCCTCCTGCAGTCGCTCATCCGATCACCTTCAAATGCTACAACTGTGGGGTGATTGGTCATCGAGCCTCCGATTGTTCCCTTCCCTGCCGTCGCGCTCTCCTAGCTTCAAGTGATCCTGAGTATTTGAGGAGGCATCGGAGAACACACCCTAGCCAACTCATTACTATCCTTGATGGTGACACTGAAGGCCTTCCCCTCTGAGTTCGAGGACGAACTTTTTCAAGAGTGGGAGAGTGATGAGAATGAGGGTCATTATTGTCTTTTATCATTTTTTAAGTCATTTTTAGTATTTATTTTATTTTTAGTATTCATTGTATTTTTCCTTTTGTTTAGTATTTAGAAGAAGGAAGGTTAAATGACACTTAAGGGCATAATTGTAATTAAATACTTAGCTTAGAGGCCAAGCAACCTCCTTCCTATAAATACCCTTCTGTAGCCTCATTTGATGCATTCTTCCATATTTTGAGATATTGATGAGAGAGAGTTTGAGAGAGAATTATCTTTTCTTGCTCCCATTTGACGTCATTTACGTCACGTTCTCGGCCAATATTTGTTTGATGAGAAATGTGTTTTAAATTATACGATGGTTAGAAATTGATGAATCTTTGTTCTATGCTTTAGAATCAAAGTAGATGTTACTAAATAATACAAGAAGATTAAAGTTCTCGTGACAATAATCCAATACTAATATGAAAATCTGGAGTATGGAAATCGTTGGACTGTATAGTATATTGGGATGTTTTGACCCTCTAAACTTGCTAATCATTCATATAGATGTTAAAATTAAAGGCCATTATGTTAATCCAACTAAGTGTGGGATCACATAATAAAGGTGAACAAAAAACATAGGAGGGGGAACAGGATGCACACAAAGCCCATAGACTCTTCCAACTAGCAATAATCAACTGCGATTAATTTGGATGGATTACATAACTTACATAGGCTCATAAGAAATCCTAATTCAATTAGGACGAGACTACATGACTGAAATAACGAAAGTACCCAAGAATTAGAATTCACTTACATGCCCAATAAATCTTAATTAATAAAATATTATTGAAGACATTTTCTTTGGACCAACGAGACTTCTTAGGACCAATTAGCTTCCAAAGCTTATTGACCACTTAACCGGATGTGAATCCAGGGCATAATTGCCATTTTTGGGTTATTTTTGGAAATTTGTATATTATTTTCTTTGGTTATTTTTGTTTGAACATTTCTTTTTGTTTTGTTTTAGTATTTAAAGGCTAAGAGTAGTAATGGCATTTTTGTAATTAGTGCCTTAGCTTGGAGCCTAAGCTACTCCTCCCTTTAAATGTCTCCTTGTAGTCTCATTTGAGGTATACTTGAATTTTGAATATAGAAAAGAGTATTCCTCTCCCTAAAAGTGTGTTAGAGTTTTTGGGAGCCTTTTGACGGGTGGTTTACGTCAAATTAGTATCAAAGCGGGTGAAGCTTTACATTGGTGCTAGTGTATTGGTGATTTTTTTTTTTTTTCAAATCGTACACTACCTTCAATGGCTCCCAAGAAATCCAACCAATTTAATGAAGAGATGCAAGATTTGAGGCACATGGTTGAACAACAAACCCTAGTTACCCAAGACCTCACCCAAAAATTTAAAACCCTACTTCAAACCCTAAAAAAAAATGACTCAACCTCCCCTACAAGTGCTGCTGCCCTTCCCCTACCCTGCCGCCCCATCTCGGCGCCCCCATCCCACCCTCTCGGCCCCGTCGCAGCCCGTGAAGCCCAAAACCCCTGCCAAAATGTCAGCAGCAGCTGCCCCGACCCAAAAAACCACCTCCCCCGGACACCCTTCGGCGCCCCCCTGAACACTGCACCCCCTCCCCTGCCCTCCCGACCCATTTCCATTTATTCCCTTACCCGCGCGATCCATCCTGGCCAGCAAACCCTTATCCGCTCCCAGCCGACACTCACAGACTATTTGCCCACCCACCCTGGACGGCACCCCGAACACCCCCTACCCCACTCCGACCTTCACCTGCCACAAACTTTTGAACCGTTTACCTCCTACCAAACCCGATTGACTCCTACCAACCCATTGTTCTCCCATTACGGTGCCAAAACCCTTCCCAGACCAATTCCCCACCATGGTTCAAAGTCTCGGTATCGGACACTCTATTTTCAACTCGGTCGCGGTATCGGGCGATACGCAAAGATACACTATTTAGAGAGCGCAAAAAATTTCGGAAAAAATGTAGAAATTTAAAAAAAAATAAGATTAACAAAGTGGACCAATGAGATACATTCAAACCCATCATTCAATATGCATTGCATTGTATAATTGGTTATACTAAAGCGCGACAGAGTTATCAGATTCAATATTGCATAGTAAATCAATATTAATATTGAAAAACAATCAAATGGCACATAGAACTTGATAAAAAATTTACATGGAAGATAAATAGAAATGATTACAATGTTTCGTCATTTTCATCTCCCTACTTAGTTGCGATATCGATCATACGGATTTGAATAGGGGTAATTTCTTTCAGTAGGGTAAGGAAAGAAATATGAACCATATTACTGCTCAGAGGGTTGAGATGACTCACTAGATGATCCATAATTTTGAAAATTGTGGTTGGCGATCTCCCGATTGACTACCGTGATGATAATATCCAAAACCTCTATACCCAGAATTATCAGTTGAAGACCCACTATATTTAAAAAAAAAATAACATTTTTATAGTTTTATAACATTTTTATAACATTTAAAAAAATAACATTTTTATAGATTTATAACAATTTTTTGAAACATTTTTATAACATTTAAAAAAAGAGCATTTTTATAGTTTTATAACATTTTTATATCATTTAAAAAACTAATATTTTTATAACATTTAACAGTTTTATAACATTTTTTTGTAATATTTTTATAACATTTTAAAAAAATAACATTTTTATAACATTTGACAGTTTTATAGCATTTTTTGTAACATTTTTATAACATTTAAAAAAAATAACATTTTTATAGTTTATAACATTTTTTTGTAACATTTTTATAACATTTAAAAAAAATAACATTTTTCTAGTTTTATAACATTTTTTTTGTAACATTCTTATAACAACTAAAGAAAATAGCATTTTTATAACATTTAACAGTTTGTAAAAAAAATTGAATCGCTTGTCTCGGCCGATATCGCGGCGACGCGTCTCGGAATCGGTTGTCTCGGCCGATATCTCGGTGAGACAACACGATTCAGTATTTTTTTTGAAAAGCGTCTCGGCATCGTATCGGTACCCTCCGATTCCGAGTCAACTCGGCCGATACTTTGAACCATGTTCCCCACCCACCCGACCCACGGCATGACCTTCATTCTTTTTGGGGTCTCTTGCCTACCTTATATCCCCATTCAACCACCTATTGGCATCCTCCGACCCCACTTCACCCCACCATAGCATTTACCCACTCCACTTTTACCCAAAACCCTCGACCCGATTTATACCCCGATCCCCACGGTGCATTTAATTAAATCCGGGGCCTTCAACCACCTTGGTGGGACTCCTAATCACCCCTTACCCCCACTTTCACACCATGCACTCTCCCACCACGCCCTTTCACTACTACATTCGGGTTCCTCCTCATCCACCGCCGAGTTTGGGGATAGCCACCCCTGTATTTTGGATTGGATACCTCCACCTCCACCCCCACCCCCACCCCCACCTCCACCTGATGCTCCCCGACACACCCCACCTCGAGACCGACGCTATTTCTATTGTGGAGAGCTTGGCCATTTGATAGGTGCTTGCCCTCACTATCCCCAGCACGGTCAGCCTCTTCATCCACCGCCTGCACATATACCACCCCCTCCTGTTGATGTTGTTTCACTTGTGCCAGGCGACGTGATGGGTCCAGATGCTCATCAGGACGAGGGTCCCTATCTATGGCCCTCCAGTTGATTTCCCGGATCCTCCACAGGGATATCCGCATAGACGTGCCCATGCTTGACGGACGGTTCTCTCCAGATGCCATGGTCGACTGGTTAGCTTCCATAGAGACAGTTTTTGAGTGCAAACGGGTTCAAGGCCGTTCCTGTGTGCTCCTTGCTATCACCAAATTCCATGGATTTGCCCGGGTTTGGTGGAATGACCTTTGCTACCGCCGCACGGGAACCGGATTGCCTCCTATTCAGTCTTGGCCGGAGTTGAAGGCTACTCTCCAGGCATCCTTCATTCCACCTTCCTACGAACGCGATCTCTTTGCTAGCGTTCAATCTCTCAGGCAGGAAACCTTATCGGTAGTGGAGTATATGGAAGTTTCAGCTTCCATGCACCAGGGCTCACCTTCCCGAGACGGAGGATCAACGGATCAGCCGTTATATATTGGGGTTGCAGCCACACATTCAGCACGATCTTGGTCTGAGAGAGATACCGACCTTTCTGAAGGCGGTCGAGTATGCGGCCAAGGTCGAGACGTACCACACAGCGCCCGCAACTCTCCCGACCTCTCGGACTCTGCCTACTCCGATTCCTGCCTCAGCTCCTCTTGCAGTCACATCTTCAGCTCCTACTTCCGCTACTCCCACTGCCCCTCCCCTAGGACCTCCTGCCTTCTAGTGCTACAATTGTGACAATGTTGCGCACCGAGCTTCTGATTGCTCTCTCCCGCGACGCTGCGCATTATTGGCGATGGATCATTCACCAGACTATTTGGACGCGTCCGAGGAGCTTCTCCAACATGCCCTGATTACAGTTTTGGAGGGTGATTCAGTTGGTCTTTCCCTTTGAGTTCGAGGACAAACTCTTTTCAAGGAGGGGAGATGGATGTGAATCGAGGGTATAATTACCATTTTTGGGTTATTTTTGGAAATAACAGTATTTTATTTTCTTTTGTAATTTTTGTTTGAACATTTCTTTTTGTTTTGTTTTAGTATTTAAAGGTTAGGAGTAGTAATGAAATTTTTGTAATTAGTGCCTTAGCTTGGAGCCTAAGCTACTCCTCCCTTTAAATACTCCCTTGTAGCCTCATTTGAAGTAGACTTGAATTTTGAATATAGAAAAGAGTATTCCTCTCTCTCTAAAAGTGTGTGTTAGAATTTTTAGGAGCCTTTTGACGTCATAACCTAACCACCTTAGTTGTATTAGTTCTTCCATGTTGCAAATTACTCAACTATGGTGAGTTGGGGTCAGTTTCAAGAATACCAACTGATGAAGAAACTAGCTAAATCATTTAGGAACTCTTCTTCAATTTAACTCTTTGATGTCAAATTGGTGCCAAATCAGATGGATAGATTTAAGGGAAGAAAATAAGGGAGAGAGAGAGAGAGATGGATAGATTTAAGGGAAGAAAAGAAGGGGGAGAGAGAGAGAGAAAAGAAGAGTCCATAGTTGGTTGATGGGACTGTTTATCCAAGATTGATATAGAGACATCACTTATATAGCCTCATAAGATATCCTAATTCAACTAGGATAGCATTAATAACTAAAATACCCAATAATATGAGTTTAACAAAACTCCTTGTGATTCTAAATTAATAAATATTACAAATGAGACTTCTTAGGACTGGTTGTCTTCCAAAGCTTATAATATTGTTGATCATTTGATCTAACCAACTTAAGAGTGTCTGTATTTGCCCTCCCCAGTTGAAATGAACACAACTTCTGCTAGTCAAGGGCAGGTCAAAGCATGCTACATGATGAAGAAACTCGCCGAAGCAATAATGAACATTTCTTCAATTGCGATGCATTAGTAACTAAATAACTAAAATACCAGCACTACAGTATTGATCTAACAAACTAGATCTTTAGTTCTCTTATTTCACAAGAAAAATTAATTACATGCACAAATATGAAAGATCTAAAAAGTTATATACTTTGCCCCCTGAAGTTTGACCCTGCCTCACTTTACCCCCCAACTTCAAATTTTAGTATTTAATCTCCCCAACTTTTAAAAAGGTTCACGTAGCCCCGCCAAAAGCCTGACAGGGTTAATATTATTACGCAAAACATCACATGCCTGTCATGTACCACCACCAAATGAGGGTTAAATGCTAAAATTTTATATTCGGGGGGGGGGGGGGGGGGGGGGGGGGTTAATATGAAACCGGTCAAAGGTGGGTAGTTGTAACTAAGTCAGAGATTTGCTTAGGGACTTTGAAATAATAAAGATGCTAAATAAGATAACTCCAACTTCATAAACCAAGCAACAGGATAAGCTGATATGCCTAAACAAAATTATTCCACTTCAATTAAGCATTTTTTCTGAAGCTTCGCTAAAAAATTGGCCCTTCTTCCATCTTCAACATCTGAAGCAAAAATTCATTCCATGTGTCAATTGGGCCCGGCATGCACCAGTGGACACAGTCAGCCAAAGTCTTGTTCTTATGTGGCCAGTGCCCATATTGGTTTGGGTGACCATCTGGCCTTAGAGACATTACTTCAGTAGTATCTATCAACCTAAATTTTAATCCCTTTTTCATCGCTTCACTTTGAGCTGCCCTAAACTCCTCCATTTGAGCCAAATAAAACACTAAATTATACCCATCAAATTTCATCTCTTCCTTTGTAAAGGGTCTTGTTCTCACACAATTCCCTCCTTTATTCCAATCCCCATTCTCAAAGTGGGACGGCGAAAATGTCCTCAGAAATGTCAGCCCATTGTAATTTTTAATCGTTAGAAGGGTCCTTAACGCCGTTCGAAAGGCCATCCTGTATGCATAATAACTCGTAAGTCTTGTGATGTTCTTATCTTTGCAGATATTACACCCAACTACCTTTCCTTTTTCATAGTATATAAATGGTCGAAAGAACCATTGGCCTGCTGAGAAGATAACAATATCTATGTTTTCAACGTGGGGCACCCAGGCCTCGTCGACCTCATCTAAGTAGAGGTTCATTAGGTTGTTTCGGGAAAAAACATTGGGATCGGGATTGTGGGCTTTAATCAACATAGGGGACCAGAGTGCAATTACTGTGAAGTTGTGGGAAGGGTAGAGCCAGCGCCTGAATCTTGTATCTGGTGACTTGGAGACATCAACAGGATGGGCTGCCTGAGAAGTGAGAAGCACAGAGCGAGTTTAGCGAGTGAGGCATATTGAATGAAATATGAAAAAAATAACCAGCAAATGCAAATGCAACTGTATTGTATTATATATTTCTTCCTCCCTTGTATTAGCTGGAAATATTCATGTATTTATATTGGACCTTTAAGCTGGATAGGCACTAGTCCCACCTGATTTGTAATGCATGTAATAGATAATAATATAAGGTCATCTATTCATGCTGAAATCAATACAGGAGCTTATTGTTATTAGTTTTTAGTAATTTTTAGTTTAGTTGTTAATGATTGAATCTCGAACTACGAAACACATTGTATTGTGAATTGAACCATAAGATTCCTCATAAAAGGCTAAAACAGTAATAGAAGGAAAACACAATATATTGAATAATTAGCATAATGTAATATAAACCATTTATAGTAGAAGAGCAAGTTGACTAAAGGTAATGCACTTGCTTTAATGATAAGAAAAACAAGAGTTCAAATTCAATCATGGTCAAAATTTTCATATGATAAGATACTAAACACAAATACTTTATTGATCTAAATTAAAAAATATATTCTTTACATGAAAAGGTGATTTAAAAAAAGAATACAATTATATTTAATAGAATAATTAACAACATAAATAGTTTTATTAAAATTAAACAACCAAGTAAATAAAAAACAATAAATCAAACCTTGTCAATTTGTGGTACGGCCATCATATTAAACAAATGAATCCATTTTTGAGGTCAAATTGTAATCCATTTTAAAGAAATTGAATCACAGTTAGTTCCAGAGGTTAAGATTGGTAAAGAGTTGAGCCTTCATACCAATTTAGTAGTCGCTTTTGGAAAGTCTTTATGTATTTTTTTTCCTTTCAAATACATCCTACTAAGCCGGATGAATATCTTGTAATGCAAGACGTGCAATTGAATATTCTCTCAAGAGTAGTGTTTGGATGGACAACTTTGTAATTTCACCTAGTACTAGTAGTAGTAATTTTAGAACAAGACTATTGATTTGGAACAGACTAAAAAGGAAAGAAACATGACTATGAATTTGTGACGGTGGGAGTATATGGTAATTATTGGTGTCTTACTATCGCTGATCTAAGGTATCGATCCCATAATTACAATTTGGTTGAATCTATTGAATAAAGTTGAACATTAATCTGATTTAGAGTACTGAATTCTTGACTCCACGGACCAGTTTAAGGTTTTAATAAACTTGAATGACCTTAGATCCACCACTTTACAAGCCTAAAACTAGTATGTTTCAAATAAATATGGGGTATATATCAAATAGTCCCTTAAACATTTTTTAATACATGGTTAGTTCATGCCTTTTTTATTTTGCTCCAAAAAGTACTTCACCATGCTGTTGGCGCGAATATTTAAAGATAAGAGAATAAGTGATTTTTTGGTACAAAATAGAAAGTTTGGATTAAATGTGTATTAGAAAATGTTAGGACTTTTTGGTATTTTATCCAATAAATAAAGCAGATAACAAAATCAATAATTCTAGTCCGACTCGTGTGTATTACTGTTGGATCTAGACATGAACAAATACGGACGCAACACGTCATATAATTGATAAAAATTAGACATGAGATTTTCAAACATCTGCTGAAATACATTAATTAAAGTTATATATTATTTTGAAGGAGTGGAACTATTAGTGTGGGACAAGCTGCACCTTCCGTTCCTAAAGACTCCGCAAGTGTACAGCAAACAGAGCAAATGCAACAAGTAGATGAGGACAACACACAGGCCTTTCGACACCCAACTCTGATAGTATGCTAGAGTATCCAATCCAAAATCATGCAATTCATGAAAATGCTCACCCAAATAATTAACTACTTTAAGGGACATCACACTATCGATCTGACATGGACACACAAACCCAGACCTCAAATATAATGCTAGAGTGACAGTGTATTGACACAGAATGGTGCGACACAGTAACGTGTCGCACTGATATTGGCTATTGTCTTATGAGTGTGGATCCGCGCGAGCGGCACTAGCCAATACTGGTGTGACACGTCACTGTGTCGCACCAAATGTGTCGCAAAACTGTGCCGGTGTAGCAGGACTCAATATGTAGACCTCTGCAATAATTGAAAAGACTCATTTTTCCTCATTAACATAAAGAAAACATACCCTAAATATAAAAAATGTTTTATAATTACGTAGGTGTGAGGGAAAAAAATGTTTTCTTCCAAGTAGCCCAACATAAATGTTTGAGCTTTACTAAACCCCGAGCTTTGTTTCCAGGAAAAAATGGTCCCCATTTGTTTATTCATGCATACACTCTTAAACAACTACTATAAAAAATATATATATCCAATACTTATATAAGAAACATATAAAAAGAATAATCATACTTTGTGTATTTATAAATATACACTGTTTTTTACCCCTTTTTGTTACATTCAGCTTCAAAGTATTGTACTATTCTTTGTCTTTTATGTCCTGGTGGGATCTATACAAGTAAAGACAAAGCAAGGTACAACACTTTGAAACTGGGTGTAACAAAAAGAGATAGCCCTAATATTATCCTTAATAAAAATAGAAAAATTTCTAACGATTGTTGGTGGTGTTTGTACGTAAAGTAGCTTTATTAAGTACGACCATCAACTGTTATGTATTCTCTTCATATTACTCGTGTATTAACTTTCAGGAAAATGATAGAGCGACTTGGAATTTTGACATAAAAGCCAAACTTAATGACGTGGAGGTGCCACGTCATCCTCCACATCATTAAGACCCTACTTACGTTTTTTTAATCACACAATACTCATTTATCTCAAAACATCTCTTTATTTATTTGTTTTATCACTCTATATTTTTTTTTCAAAATATAACTTTCAAGTTAAAAAAAATAGTCCAATTAAAAAATATAAATACACATTGTATATAAATATGTGTAAAAAACATAAACACACAGTATATAAATATGTATAAAAAAATATATGTTAAAATACATCATTGTGTTAATTTTTTTTACTTAACACAAACCAATTAAAAAATTACACAATGCGATTATGAATTTTTTATTTTTTAACTAACACGACCACGACCCAAATAAAACGCGACGTGACAACTTTTTTACTATTTAAAAATAATCTTTTTACTATTTAGAAAAAATGGTCGGCGCCAGTCGCATGAAAAAAATACGATTCCATGCTACGTCGCGATTTATTTGGGTCTTGATCGTGTTAGTTAAAAATAAGGTATTCATAATCGCATTGTGTAATTTTTTAATTGGTTTGTGTTAAGTAAATAAATGATCAATTACCAAAAAGTCCCTCAAATATTTTTTAATAAGCATTTAGTCCAATCCTTTTTTTATTTTGTTCCAAAAACTCCCTCAAACACTCATTTAACCAATATTTTCTTATTTTTAAATGTCTGCGACAGCGGCACTCAAGTGTTTTTATGCGGTGAATAATTTTTTGGAACAAAATAAAAAAGCTTGAACTAAACGTATATTAAAAAATATTTGATGGACTATTTGACATATGTTCCAAAAAATTAATACAATAATGTATTTTAACACATAATTTTAGCATATTTTGTTTATATATAGTGTGTATTTATGTTTTTTAACTATACTGTTTTTTATTTATTTTGAAAGATATATTGACAAAAAATAATTTATAGAGTGACAAAATAAATAAATAAATATTTTATTTTTGCGTAAGGAGAAAATGGGTATTATGAATGAGATTAAAAAACATGCTGATGGCATATTGTTGATGTGGCTGCCACATCATTAGGATTTATGTCAAAAAAGAGGGTCGCTGGAGTCGTGTTCTAGCTGGAAATATTCTTGTATTTACCTTGGACTTTAATGCTGGACAGAAAGGACAGGACCATTTGACTAGTCCCATCCGATATGTAATGATGCATATGATAAAAGAATAATAACGTGATGACAAAAATTAATTTTATGTGTATTTTATTTATTTTCTTACTTATCTATTAAATATTATTTTGTGATATGAAATTTTGTCAGGACATCAATCATAATATTTTTTGTAGAGATTTTATAGAGTTATTTTGTACCCATAATACTACTCAAATGATAAAGAGCGGCGTGGTAAAGGCGCTCTAAATTTTTTTGAGTGGTGCTACTCTTTACCGAACCAAGTTTCCCCAATCCAAATCAAAACCCAGCGCGCACCTCATTTGTTTAATTAACTGTACTTTTATAAAATAAAAAAATGGTGTTTTTATATATAAAAAAAGAACACGAACATGACTGAATTAAATCAGTTTTATGTCTTATTTAATGTCAACTAAATTGTGTTAGGTAATACACGATACGAGTTTTTTTTATAAATTCAGTTTTAATAATAGAAAAATAACCTGCTAATTTAATGTCTTATATTCGGGATTGATTAGTACCGCTGACGCGGACCCACATTTAATAAATGATGTTGATCCGAGAATGTAGGTTCGCGTGAGGGGCATTAATCAATCATGAATCTAAAACATTAAAATTAAAACAAATATTTTTTAAAAAATACAGAAAACAATATTTACAATTAAAAAGTCCCTCGCGACAAAAAAAAAAAACTATGTTCCAAATAGTCACTCACCACATAAAAACACTTAAAGTGTGTCGCTGACGCGAACCTTTAAAAATAAGAGAATATTCGTTAAATTAGTGTTTAAGTACTTTTTGGAACAAAATAAAAACACTCAAAATGTGCTGCTAGCGCGGACCTTTAAAAATAAGAGAATATTAGTTAAATTAGTGTTTGAAGAACAAATAAAAATATTCAAAGTGTACCACTGACGCGGAACTTTAAAAATAAGCGAATATTGGTTAAATTAGTGTTTGAGTACTTTTTGGAACAAAATAAAAACACTCAAAGTGTGCCGCTGACGCAGACCTTTAAAAATAAGAAAATATTGGTTAAATTAGTGTTTGAGGAACAAAATAAAAATACTCAAAGTGTGCCGCATGCGCGGACCTTTAAAAATAAGAGAATATTGGTTAAATTAGTGTTTGAGAACTTTTTGGAATAAAATTAAAATGATTGAACTAAATGTGTACTAAAAGATGTTTGAGGGACTTTTTGATAATTAATTCATTAAATATTAATTTAATGTAAAGTTTATTTAATTTTAAAATAAATCATAACTCTAGTTATTTATTAATCTTTTGTTAAATTCAAAAAAATTAAGAGAATATCTTTTAATTTTTGTTCAAAATAAATAACAAGTATAGAGATGTAATGTATTATTTTTTTAAAATATATTAAGAGTCAAGATTGGTTTGAATGAAATTAAGGGTCCGGATGAAAGTGAGTATGGAATCGGTAGATTCCCTTTTGGGGAGTCTATCATTATTCAATTTTTTTCCCAACAACACACAATGCATAGAAAGCATTGCATATCATGTTTGAACGCTACTACTGTTGTGTTAGAAAGAAATTTTTGGTATACCTTTAGCTCCACCCTATGATAAAATAGGGTCGTATATACTCTACATGTTGAAATTAAATAGGAACTTACCGTATTTACTAGAAAAATTAAAAATATAGTTATTGAATTAAAAATAAATATGAACTACGAGTTTTACAAAGTTGGTTTCCATAACATACTAAAGACTAGCATACAGCCCGCGCGATACGCGGACGATGTACAATAAACAAATATAATGATAATTATATAAATTAGTATATATCATAAATTCAATATCTTATCTTAAAGCCATTATAAAAAGTTAATTCTATCATAAATAAAATTTGTCTATTATTTTTAAATGTTTTTATCATATAAAAACTTCAAAACAATTGTACGTATTTTATATAAAAAAATTATGCATATTTTATTTGTTTTTAATTTAAAAACCGTGTCATTTATAAATACAAACTTAAAGTTTTTTTTACAAATAAAATGTTAAAAATATTTTTATAACCCAAAACTTTTTTTATTTATATTAAAAATAATTTTGAAACTTTGAAAACTTTTTTTAACTTAATGACTATTTTTTATAAATAAAAACTTCAAAAAAATTGTACGTATTTTATATAAAAAATTATACATTTTTTTATTTTTTTTAGTTTAAAAAACTTTATGTCATTTGTAGATAAAAACTTAAAGTTTATTCTATAAGTACAATTTTAAAATTGTTATTATAACTATTTTTTTTATATAAGAAACAATTTTGAAAACTTTTTTTTAGCTTTTCTTCTAGAAATAAAACGTTATATAGATGTAAGAATATTAGTAGCACTGTGTAATGCGATTTGAGTGGATAATGATGAAAGTAGATTTATTGAATCTAGATTGTGTTGGATCGAAAGATTAATTAATGGAGTTTAGAGTGGATCATCTTTTTAGTCTTCAAGAGATTTTTGATTTATTCATTTTTTTTTATTTCAAAGAAATTTTTGATATATACATTTTTTTGATTTCAAAGAACACAATTTTCAAGATTAGAGTGAAAAAGATAATAAGTATTAAAGCTCCATTAACTTCTTTAATACTATCGTATTAGAAGTATAATAAAAATAAATTGAGATTACAGTAGTATGATTCTTGATTCAATTGAGTAAATTATGTGATTCATTACAATTCATGTTCATTTTCAAAATTTATAATTGCTTTAAAAACTATGATTTAGGAAAAAAGTTTAGTCTCCAATTGCTTACTTGGTATATTAATGATGTGAAGGAAGCTTAAGTTACGATATATAATTTCATGATTCAAGGGGGTGGTTCAGTGGTTGATCACTCATTATTAAGGGGTTGCACTCACAACTGATGTGCGAGTAAATTGGTCCGGATGGATAACCCTTCGTAAAAAAATAGAAGATTTAAAAATTAGAAAAGAAAGATGAAATTTCATAGATTCAACATAATTATAAGCTTCTTCCAATGACTACCATTTATTGATTTTTTTTTTATACGAAAGGTAATTTCGGGTCAGTTTGCACGCACCTCGAACTAATTCCTCCCCCCGCATAAGGCTTACGAAACAAACATTTAATTTTTGCGATTCGTGACCTCATGATGTAACTACCAAATTTCAAGTCTGAGGTATTTAAATTTACAGCTATACCCGATTCTACTAACTTGATCGTGGTACCATTTATTGATTTTAGATCATATTATTGGTTTCAAACAGGCCGTTATCTAATTTGTAGGTTGTTCTCGGTTGAAAGTTTATCTACATTAAATATGAGTACGGTTCAATTTATTGTTGGGGTCAATTCATGGAAAGATTTTTATTCCAAATGATTGTTGTTCACAGTTGTCGTGAATATCACTACACGGACACACAAGCCATACCCACAAACCATACCCGCCGGATAGGACAAAAAGGGTTAGAGGCTAAAGCGTTTTTTTTTTTTTGTTGTTAACTTGGGTTTATATTTTTTTGTTTTAATTTTGAAAATGTTTTTTTTCCAAAATTAAAAAATAAAGGTTAAAACCTCTCAAATGTACCCAAATAATTTTTTATTAAAGATTTTTTTTTAAAATGAGTTTAAAAATAAGGCGTGGCGTTAACGCGTACTTTTAAAAATAAGATAATATTTGGTAAATTAGTGTTTGAGGGTCTAAATGAGTTAAACATTCAGTATTTTTATTTTATCAAAAACAATATCTTTAGTATTTGTTTGTCAAAAAGAAAATATTTAAGTGTTTGTTTTGCTAAAAATAATATTTTCCCTGTTTGTTTGCCAAAAAAAAAATTTGAATTTTTTTGCTAAAAATAATATTTTCTAGTGTTTGTGTGACAAAAAAAAAATTTGTGTTTTTTTTCAATTAATAACATTTTGAATGCTTAATTTTCAAAAATAAAAACATTTAATGTTTTTTGACAAAAATAATATTTTCACGGTTTGTATGGGTTAAATAAAAATATTTAAAAAAATGAATTTAAAAATAAGGCGTGGCGCTAGCGGGTGCTTTTAAAAATAAGAGAATATTGGGTAAATTAGTGTTTCAAGGACAAAATGAGTTCAAAATTCAGTATTTTTATTTTATCAAAAACAATATCTTTAGTGTTTGTTTGTCAAAAAGAAAAGTATTAAAGTGTTTTTTTTTTGCTAAAAATAATATTTTCCCTGTTTGTTTGCCAAAAATAAAAAAAAAATAGTATTTTTTTGCTAAAAAAAATATTTTCTAGTGTTTGTGTACCAAAAAAAATTCTGTGTTTTTTTTCAATTAATAACATTTTTAGTGCTTAATTTTCAAAAATAAAAACATTTAATGTTTTTGACAAAACTAATATTTTCTAGTGTTTGTATGGGTTATATAAAAACATTTAAAAAAATGAGTTTAAAAATAAGGTGTGGCGCTGGCGCGGACCTTTAAACGCATTTAGTCACCCATTTACCTAATATTATTTTATTTTTAATGGTCCGCGCCAGCGCCACACCATATTTTTAAACTCATTTTTTTAAATGTTTTTATATAACCCATACAAACCGTGAAAATATTAGTTTTGTCAAAAAACATTAAATGTTTTTATTTTTGAAAATTAAGCACTAAAAATGTTATTAATTGAAAAAAAACACAGAATTTTTTTTGGTACACAAACACTAGAAAATATTTTTTTAGCAAAAAAATACTATTTTTTTTTTTAATTTTTGGCAAACAAACAGGGAAAATATTATTTTTAGCAAAAAAAAAACACTTTAATACTTTTCTTTTTGACAAACAAACACTAAAGATATTGTTTTTGATAAAATAAAAATACTGAATTTTGAACTCATTTTGTCCCTGAAACACTAATTTACCCAATATTCTCTTATTTTTAAAAGCACCCGCTAGCGCCACGCCTTATTTTTAAATTCATTTTTTTAAATATTTTTATTTAACCCATACAAACCGTGAAAATATTATTTTTGTCAAAAAACATTAAATGTTTTTATTTTTGAAAATTAAGCATTCAAAATGTTATTAATTGAAAAAAAACACAAATTTTTTTTTATCACACAAACACTAGAAAATATTATTTTTAGCAAAAAAATTCAAATTTTTTTTTTGGCAAACAAACAGGGAAAATATTATTTTTAGCAAAACAAACACTTAAATATTTTCTTTTTGGCAAACAAATACTAAAGATATTGTTTTTGATAAAATAAAAATACTGAATGTTTAACTCATTTAGTCCCTCAAACACTAATTTACCAAATATTATCTTATTTTTAAAAGTACGCGTTAACGCCACGCCTTATTTTTAAACTCATTTTAAAAAAAAATCTTTAATAAAAAATTATTTAGGTACATTTGAGAGGTTTTAACCTTTATTTTTTAATTTTGGAAAAAAAACATTTTCAAAATTAAAACAAAAAAATATAAACCCAAGTTAACAACAAAAAAAAAAAAAACGCTTTAGCCTCTAACCCTTTTTGTCCTATCCGGCGGGTATGGTTTGTGGGTATGGCTTGTGTGTCCGTGTAGTGATATTCCAGTTGTCGTTGGTGTTTGTGTGTTTATAGATTATGGATATGCGAAGTAGCTTTAGTAAGTAGGACCATCAAGTGTTTGGTCTCAGATCATTCCTTCAAGTAGACAAAATGCTGACACATTCAGGATAGTACCAATCTAGATCTATATGTATCATGTGTGTTTTTGTTTTATAACCACTTTTTGAAAGTAAATTAAATTCTCCTTTTCCTTTCTGATATAAGTAAAAGCAACTCCACATCCGTACTGGATCTTGTTGTTTTCACATAACTTTTTATGAATATTATAGATGAGTTTTTTTTACCTTCTCATATAAAGACAATTCAATCCAATTGAAGTAAATTATAATATTTTATTAGCAATTTTTAAAAGGTTAGAAGGGACCTCTTGCGCCCCGCTTTATTTCTCTTTATAATCTTATAAAAATCAATTATTAGAACAAAGTTAGTAGTTTATCATAAAGTTAAGTAGCTCAATCAAAGTTGCAGTAATAGAACATGCACTAAACAGTTCTTGATTACATATATTTGAATTTAGGTGAGACCAAATTGCACTGCTTAACGTGTAAAATCTCTCGGTAGAATTGAATTCTCTTTCAATACAAAAATGCAACTTAGTTGTAATTTTCCTTTTCTTTTATTGCATTTTTTTTTCTTGTAATTCAGGCAAAAAACAAAAACAATCTTTACTTACAACATATTGACATTCGGTTGCGCAAATGCCGTGCATGTGGCAATCGCCTTTGAAACAACATTAAGATAACATGCAAAACTTGACATTGGGGTCAATGCAAATACTCTCTTTCGTCACAAATAAAAAGTCTATTCGAAAGTCAAACATTTTAAGAAAAAATTTTAGGTTTCAATTTAAAAATAAATAAATTATGAATACATTTAGGCTCTGTTTGGTTGCGCAAATTGTTTGATTATGTAAATTGGTTCATTGTGAATTAATGAATTGTAAATGAGTAGATTTGAAATGAGTTTAAATCCAATTTTACACAATGTTTGGTAATCTGAAATTGATGTTAAGGTTTTATGAGAAAAAAAAAGATTAAAACAAATTAGGTGTGTGTGAGAGTGTGTGTGTGTTGGGAAGGGAAGGAAAGAGAGAAATGAGCATGCACATTATGTGACTCATATTTCAAATGGATGCATTTCACGTTTTTTGTGAAATGATCAAATTTCAGATTTTACACGTGAGCTAAAATGAGACAATTATTGAATCATTTCATTAATGAAACCAAACACAATTAATGGATCAATTAGTAAATTGACAAATTTATAAATGAGTCAATTTACAATTTTGGGACAACCAAACAGGGCCTTAGAATGTATGTTCATTTTAGTCTCGTGGGATGAGCACTTTCGCAATCTGATGTAGTTTTATTCTATATACTAATTAATAAGACCGTTTATTCACAACGGACTTACTAAAATTGGGAGTACAACCTATTTGAGGAGCCAAAGCTGTAAAAATATAAATAAGATAAACAAAAATTAAAATTCTTAGTATTATATTCCCACATTGTAAGTTTTGCGGGGCCGCAGCCAGCCCCTCTGCGTCCGCCTCTAAGGGCATGCACTGGAAGTACCTATACGCGACAAAATCACTTGCTATGTGTGAAAATACACTGTAGACATACTTCTCTAGAACTATTAATTGCACCCCATTTATTATGTTTATTGGATTTTAGCACCTAAGTTTTGCATAACAGAGGTTTGGAATCCAAACTGTTATATATAATTTTTAACATTGCTTTCCAAAAACAGGGTGTGGTTCTTTTTTAATTGTTTATGACAGTTATTGCTGTCAAACTTATATTATGCAATACTTTTCACAATTTATACAAATAGATAGTGGCTAAAGGCCAAATAGCAAAAAAAAAAAAAAAAAAAAAAAGGGTTCTAATTAGCATTTGGAGATGGACTAAATAAACTATCTACTCATGCAAATGCACACAATGCTATAACGAGATAATGAACACTTACACTAGCTAAGAGGCACACCAATGACTGCATTTGGTTTCTTCCCACTGAATCCCCAACAAATGCCAAACTCTTGTTCCTCACTATCTCCAAAAACTTGACTGCATCAAACAAGGGCAATTCACATTCATCTGGTTTCCATCTCCACTTCATGAAATCTGTATCTGGTCTTCCAAACTTGATACAATTTTGTCTATCATCGATTGCACAATTTGTTCTATTCGTGTAATATGGCCCCTTGTCATAGGGAACCCAATTTCCACTAAATATGTTGCATTTGTGCTCTGAGTTTATGTTTTTTGAATTGTTGGTGGAAATATTTGGAGGCTGGGAAGAGTTATTTTTGGGGATTGGATGGTTGAGACTGTTTTGTAGAGTGTGAAGTAGAGAGAGGGAAGTGTTTGTAGAGAAGAGAGGGATGGTGGTGAGGAGAAAAAGCAAGGTTAGGATTGTTAGGGTGATGAACTTTGTGTATCTGTTGAGAGGTTTGCTCCCACCACTAGGAAACTCATTAGCATTATCCTTCATCTTCAATTTGTATGGAGGAAATTACTTAATGGCTCATATATATGAATATGTATATAGTAAGCTAAACACATAAAACACTTCATAAAAAGTTACTTCACAAGCAGATGTATTGGTATTTAGTGGTCATTAAATGGTCCCACTCTATATTCAATCAAATACTTGGACATCAATAGTTGGAGAACATTTTGTTCTATTTGGTGCATCATTTTGTCACTTAATGACTATTGGCACCATATTTTGATATCTTGTATCCAGAAGTCACTTTTGTGACAATATATATGAAGGATTTTTGTGACGCTTTTGAGAATTCATTGAAGTAAGAGTGTACAAGAGTAGAAAAGTAGATGGTAAATAGTCACGTTGTTTTTGGGACATTATGTCATGTACAAATACAGTTTTTCAGTTGGTAACATATAAAATGCTTAATAGCCATACTCTTTCTGTTGGAAACGAAGACCCCCGATTTTTTAAATCTCTCACTTTAATTTCCTAAAAGTGCGGAATAGGATGGTTCACACATAACACAATATAATTTTCCAAAATTTATTTAATTTTCTTTTCTCTAAAAGATGAAAATTATAGTGAACACAAATTTTAATTTCTTAAAAAAAATTAAAATTAAACACTACAAAGTGAATAAAGGTAAACACACACACACACACACATACACTTTGAATTCACTCAAACCAAATTAATTTAATTATCAAGATTAAATAAATTAGACAAGAATATTAACCAATTAATTTAGTGCCAACTTGAATTAAATTAACTTAAACTAAATTTACCCAAATAATTAAACATGCATTATTTTAATTAAGATTGCGAATTAAACCAAATTTTATCTTTTTACCCTAAGCATGCGTTCTAGGTGATTTTTGCAAAAGATAAAATAAATTCACAATCCCACAACACGGCGATGTACGAGGAAAACCCAAATCCGGAAAAACCTCGGACGACTCTGGCCTAACTAATTCACTAAGTATGGAATTACAAATTACAAGACAAGTAGACTTACACCACAAACTTGATTCCGTCCGAGCCTTGACGCTCCTTCTTGTAAACACCTCCCCCTAACGAATAATCCCGGAGTCCACCGAAACATTGGAATCCACCAACTGAGACCAAGCAACCATCAACCACACATGGTGCCTTTCACCATATGAAAATGCCTAAGCAAAACAAAAGCTTCTTCCTCTTTGAGTGATGTAGAAGTAAACCCAAACTCTTTTCTTCTTGGGTAGAAAAGTGAACTCGGTGCCAAATATAAAATCATTCTTAAGAACACCCTAATATTAATCACGAACGTATTAATATGATTAAACTTTAGCATACAATTGTTCCTAATAAAAGGATCTTGGATCTTCATGTTTTCACAAAATACGTCTAAAAGATAGAAAATAAGACTTACCTTGATCAAGGATCAATCTTGATTAATGGCTCCATCAATCTACATTCTTCTAATGGAATCTCGGAGTTTCTTTCCCACTTCAGAAATAGTGTGTTATGAGATAACCCTAGATGGTGTAGGGCTCCTCTATTTATAAGGGGAAGAAGGCCGGAATCCTAGTCAAGGTGGGACTCTTTTTCAAGTTTCCCACTAATGCCACTAACCATCATGCGACTAACGGATAAGATTGACCCAATCTTCTAATATTCGTATTTATCACATTCCTAATTAATTATCTGATATTTATCAAGACCACATAATTGGAAAATTCATAAATTCGGAATTTAATATAATTGAAATTAAATAATTAATTTCGACACTGAATATTAATTTCCAACAGTCTCCCACTTGGTCTTAATAATCCTCATAATTAAATTAGGTACCATAAGGTGGACAATAACTGATAAATATAGTTTGCTTAAATAAAACAATTCACGAATGCGAGTTATGGCGGTTCCATGCTATTCAAGAGCATGGTTCCTTCCATGTACCACAACACCAATGTTTCATTCAACTAAGCCTTTAATATTGGGTATCATAATGGCCTCATAATGTCCTTTTAAATAAGGACTGTTTTTGTCAACAATAATTCATAATCATATGCATGCATTCACAAAAGACAGAAATAATTGAAATCAGAAACACTTTTATTGAATTCAAGTTAACAATCATAATTTTACTAATCGAGATCCATCTCTTTGACACATTCCATAAGGTCTTTTGGAGATAGTCCTTTCGTAATAGGATCTGCTATGTTATCACTCGTACTAATGTGATCAATTGACACTCTTTGTTTCTGAATTTCTTCTTTAACTGATAGGTATTTCATTCAACGTGCTTAGTTACTTTAGGAATACTTAATATTTCTTGATAAAGAAGATTGCAGCGACATTATCTTAATATTTCAGCGACTTGATAATAGTGTCGACAACTCCAAGTCCCGAAATGAAGTCACGCTGCCAAAATACATAAGTTGTAGCATCAAGCATGCTACAAACTCAGCTTTCACAATAGTTAATGGATGGATTGTGTTGCACTCCTTCATTATATTGGTTGATAAATGAAAGTAAATATTCTTAAGCAAGAGTGAACTTCATACCATCCGTACAAATAGTAAATCTGAGTCACAATAATTGTTCATATTTAAATGAACACATACATCATAAATGTGAGCTTATAGTCCTTTAAGTATCTCATTACTTCATACACAACTTTTAAACCCATAAGATTATTTTGATTCTCTACTTTCTAACTATGTGCTTGAATATAGAGAAAATATATAAACCTACTCCCACTGATCTTAAGGTGTATACAAATATACAACGATTAAAAAAAATAATGATATTATTTCTTAAAATACGTCATGTGGGAAACTTATGTTTATAAAATGATCTCGTAAACATATACGCATGGTTTATAAGATTTCAAAAAGTAATTTTCACATCCACTTCATGTAACTCTCAATCATAATGAGCTACTAATGTCATAGGAATTCCATGTCCTTACATATAATTGAGAAGGTTCATTTATAACCTTTTCTTCATTAATAGTGAAATATTTTACTACAATTTAGCTTTATCTCATTTAACTACCGTTAGTGTCGCGTTTGGTCTTGATGACCCCTTTATACCCGACTTTATTGCATCAATTATGTAATTCAACGAGATTTCAACCTTAGTTGTAGTCCATTAGTTTCACTTCTTATGACTTTTGAAAATAAAACCGTGTCATTATTTATCCCTACGCCAAATTCATGTTCATGCAGATACACCACATAATCATCGAGGATAGTAGACCTTTTAGGATCTTATTAATATTATTCCTTATGATTTTATCTACATTTCTCTCACGGTGAATGATTAAGGGTGAAAAGTAGCGTCGCGTCAGAACGCTAATCGTTGTTTTCTGTTCATCGCCTTAATACAAAAAACCTAAATTACGACAACACTTACGATACAAGTATAGCAGTAAGTCGGGTATCGAAAATCCACAGAGACGAGTTGCTAGAATTTATAGGATTTAATACTCCTAAAATAAAAGTGTAAAAGGTGATAGGTTGGAAATAAAGAAAAGGGAAAAATTAAGAAGTTAAGTCCAACTAGAATTAATAAAACGAGAGTCTGGATCGTGTCCCCACCATGGGCTAAACAACTAATAATTAGAATTTCGGTTCGAAAACATTTAATCGAGCATTTTCAATTAAGTATAAACATCACATAATAAGGAATTTAACCCAAAGTTGCGAGATTAAACATTTAATAAAAAATGGTCACACACGGATTAAATTCGGATTATCGCTATAAACACTAACGTTGCGTGACAAAGGAAGTTAAACGCATAATAATCCGGCTTTAATACCCGAGGTTTCAATTAAACGCAATTTTTTCGAAAACCTAACTTTCAGAGCTCGACGCCCATTAATGGCGAAAACGCAATCCCAACCCGTAAAACTACTCACTACACATGATTAAACTAAGTAAAATAACTAATTACCAAAGAAAACAAGAATTAAACTACCAACAACTAATAAATCAAGAGAACAAAGCTTAAACAAAGAATATAAATGGAGGGGAAGATGAATAGTAACTTACACAACCCAAATGGTGTCAACCCTAGGAGAGATAAGCCAAACCCATAAATCCCCTCCTCTCTAACCTAAAATGAAATATATCTCCAAAGAAAAGCCTACAACATTCTATTTATACCCCAAAATAAACCCCCAACAAAACCAAGCCAAAAAACCCAAAATAAGTCAATTTTCCTCCAAATCTGATGGGACCGGTCGACCGCACTTTTGGAATTTGCCTTGGGCTGGAGACAACCCACTTTTCCTCTCCGAACCAATTTTGACGCGTTGCACGAAAATGGCCATAACTCCCTCATACGGAATCGAAATGAGGCGTGGTCGGAACCAACGCGAAGCTAATTCAATTATCTACATGATTCAGTTTTGAAACCCTCCAAATTATGCAGTATGGAATTACCAAAATGCCTTTGAAGTAGAAGAAAATACCGAAACCTTCCAGAAAAGGCCATAACTACCACATACGGAGTCAGAATGACGCACGGTCAGTGGCCACGGAAAGATAATTTGATGATCTACATGTTGGTAACTTCATTCCATAAAAATAGTTAGTTTGAAAAGACCAAATTTCCCTTGAAGTAGCATTCGACGACGGAACTTCTCCAAAATACAACCGAACCTCACTTTTAGCGTTCCAATACCTACAAAAGCACAAATAACCCCTGCAAAGCATGTATATAACCAAATCCAAGGTTGTCTGGTTAATGAGCATAATTATAGGCATTTAGGACTGTAAAAGTGCTAGAATGCATAAAGATAACGGGCAAAAATATGCAATATTCGATACGAATCACACCCCCTAACTTAAACATTGCTAGTCCCTAGTGATGAATCAAACAAAACTAGTCCATAGAAGGAAATACAAAACGTGTATATGTATCGAAATATAATTGCCACTTTCGTAGGGAACACGATTGCATTTAGCATATGCAATAAGCCGTTAAACCCCTAGGTTACTCTAGTGGACGAGTGTCGTCTCGTGAGGGTTTTCATGGATGAAACCCACAAACATCATATGGTTTCCTCAAAATACGCCCAAACCAACATGCGACAAGCCCAATAAAAGTGAAAAAGATTTCATATGCATTATTATCAAAGTGAATGAATTCACACAAAAGTCTGAATCATTAACATTATAGAATGCACCTCATAGAATTGAAACCTTAAAATGTGGGAGGGGAGCGAGCACATGCAAAGTGTGATTTGGCAAAAACTTATATAAACCGGATAAACATTAAAGTAAGCATATATTCAATCCTCACGGGTATTACACTCATAAAATGAAATTCACTTGAAACAGGGAGGTAACACACAGAACATGCGGGCTAAAGTGTAAATGTAAATGGAAACTAGGCCGCGCACATATCACATATGAAGAACGCTATATATAAAATGAAAAATTGTAATCTCAATGAAAGATACCGCACATTAAAGGAGGCGAAATGCATTTTCACAGATTATCAAAACTATTTTATCTTTTAAATTACATCAACCTAAGATCACATAGGATTTTAATAGGGTTGTAATGTAGGTATGGCTAGGGTAAGAAATAAAAGGAATGTATGTACGGATTCAAAGTGTTCGGAATGAAAACTAGAGATAATGGGATAATGCGGACAATAGCAAAATTGGAAAACAAGTTCCAAAAAGGCATTAGATATATCATCGGGGAGAGCAATCAAAGCTTATTGAACTATATACAACATTTACAAACTTCTCTTTCTTTTGCTTTTCTTCTTTTTCTCATTTTTCTTTTGTTTTCTTTTGTTTTCTATTTTCTCTTTTTCTTCACTTTTTTCACTACTTTCTTTTCTTTACTTACCAAACTCTCATATGCCTAAATTGCAACCGACATCATAACAACAACAACAACAACAACAACATTCCATCCCAAGTAACAAACCAACCAAAGGTATGGAAAGTGTATGTATGGTTTAAAACTCCAATTTAGAGTTGGTTATGGAAATTTGGGTTATGAAACGAAAGGCTATATTTAGGCTCAAAGGGGTTAACGAGGGTAAACATATAAGGGTGAGGTCAAGGCTAATATGGGTGATATAACAAAGAATGCCTATGATCATTTCCAAAAGTTTACGCAATTCTCGAATCAAAACAATATATGAAAATCATGATCAAGTAACACATTTCAAGTATGAACTCAATTAATGAACGGTCAAATGAAAGAATAGTGAGATTAACAACGAATTCAACGTTTTCAATGAGAAAAGAATAGTGTATACACTCACAAATGACGAAAGGTACAAAGCTTACTCGGTGTAAGTATATACAATGCAACAAAAGATTACCGAGTTATAAAAATCTTAAACCAAATCAATATAACCATAAAAGTGCACGTGCTCATGGGATTAAAGTTTAACTCATGAAGTTGTTTATAAAATCAATAAGTGAGACTAAAGTCTAATAACTTCTAAAATCGAGAACATGCATTATTGGGTTGTCTATTGGATCGGGCAATTATTGAAATTTTTCATCGAAAACTGGCAAAATGCCCAAAAAAGCAGAAAAAAGAAAGAAAATATTTTTGAAATCTTAATTTTTTCTAAGAAAAGCATACTAAGTAACTAACATGTGAGCAAAAACATGGACTAAAATAAGAAATGGATAGAATATCCCACACCCCCTAACTTAAAACTTGACATTGTCCTCAATGTAAATTAAGAACCAAGTCAAATAGAGGAAAATAACGATATTACCCAAAAGTGGAGCGATCGCCATAAGAACAAGTCTAAAAAATCTACAAAACAAGTTGGTACCAAGCATAGCAAAAACAACTAATAAAAAGTTAACTAATTACACTACACTAAATTAAAAGGAAAGAAAAATAAAAAGAAATAAAGAATATAAAGCTAAATATATACAACCACCTACTATTTAGGCTTCACACTAACTGTACACTAGAAGTCTAAATAGCTAAGGGTCCACCGTGAAAACGATTTGACTTTGGAGGATATCCGGTGTACCCTCACATACAAGCATGCCCTTCGAAAAATATGAATTCCGTTTGAACAACGGAAGACATGTGTAAGGCGGAAGAAATGAACCATCGCCAATTAAAAGTTTTGGAGGGACGATGGGGGGTTTGGATTGCACAGGTAACAAAAATAAGTGGGGATTGAGATAAGCCGAATATCCTCCCAATGATTTTGAAATTGGAATGGGAGGCGGCGCACACAAAGGCAAAGATGCGATCGTGGAGGGCGACTCGAGCAAGTACTCCTCATCGGCGATAGGGTTTAAAACATTAAAGTTTGAAACCGAATCATCGGGTACTTGTTCCGGTGGCATAATAGAGAATAAAAATGGGGATGAAAGAAATTCAAACTCATGAGATGAATCATCATCGCATGAAGTTGGAATTTCAAAGGAAATAATATCATTTTCAATGAAATGTTCTTCTTTGGGGGACAAAGTAGAAATCATTTCATTGCAAATAGATATTACGTCATTATCATCCTCACTTTCAATATCTATTATGCAATGGGCAAAGTCTAGAATGGCTTGTTCCAAAGTAGGCACAAGTACCTCATTTGGCTCAAAACATTTGTCGACCTCGAAAGTCTCAGAAGCAAAATTGTCGTCGGACTCAAAATATAAATCCAACTCATGTTCCCAACAACGATTTTCTTCCCGATAACGAGTTTCACGTTTCTCATTCTCATACATACGCAAACCCTCCCCGAATGTCATGGGTCGAGGTGCGGATGCATAAAAATGGGAACTTTGAAAATTACCATCGAACTTAAACGAAAACGCATCATTATAGGAATTTTGAAAACTATTCGAATTCGTTTCAAAATTCCTATTATAAGGAGGTAAAGGCCCAAAATCATTATCATCATCATCAAAATTCCAATAACCTAAGTTTTGACTTTCGTTATACTCGCCCAAAGTCATGTTTGAATTTGTTACACTTTGGAATGCTAAGTATTCACCGAAAGTCATAGGTTTGCGAGAATTTTGAGAATTATAACAAGGATTACCGAAAGAATTGGAATAAGACATGCTTACCCCAAAAATGGCTCGAAGTGGCGGATTCCACAATGGAAGTGCGCGCGGAAAGAATTCGAACGTTTCTAAGTGTTCAAATGTGGAAGTCCTGCAAAACATTAGCAAATAATACAAATAGAAAGAAAATACTATGAAATACTAAATCAAATAAAGTCTAAAACAAACTCATCCCCGGCAACGGCGCCATTTTGATTAAGGGTGAAAAGTAGCGTCGCGTCAGAACGCTAATCGTTGTTTTCTGTTCACCGCCTTAATACAAAAAACCTAAATTACGACTGCACTTGCGATACAAGTATAGCGATAAGTCGGGTATCGAAAATCCACAGAGACGAGTTGCTAGAATTTATAGGATTTAATACTCCTAAAATAAAAGTGTAAAAGGTGATAGGTTGGAAATAAAGAAAAGAGAGAAATTAAGAAGTTAAGTCTAAACTAGAATTAATTAAACGAGAGTCCAGATCGTGTCCCCACCATGGGCTAAACAACTAAAATTAGAATTTCGGTTCGAAAACATTTAATCGAGTATTTTCAATTAAGTATAAACATCACACAATAAGAAATTTAACCCAAAGTTGCGAGATTAAACATTTAATCAAAAATGGTCACACGCGGATTAAATTCGGATTATCGCTATAAACACTAACGTTGCGTGACAAAGAAAGTTAAACGCATAATAATCCGACTTTAATACCCGAGGTTTCAATTAAAACGCAATTTTCCCCAAAACCTAACTTTCGGAGCTCGACGCCCATTAATGGCGAAAACGCAATCCCAACCCGTAAAACTACTCACTACACATGATTAAACCAAGTAAAATAACTAATTACCAAAGAAAACAAGAATTAAACTACCAACAACTAATAAATCAAAGTAATAAATCAAGAGAACAAATCTTAAACAAAGAATATAAATGGAGGGGAAGATGAATAGTAACTTACACAACCCAAATGGTGTCAACCCTAGGAGAGATAAGCCAAACCCATAAATCCCCTCCTCTCTAACCTAAAATGAAATATATCTCCAAAGAAAAGCCTACAACATTCTATTTATACCCCAAAATAAACCCCCAACAAAACCAAGCCAAAAAACCCAAAATAAGTCAATTTTCCTCCATATCTGATGGGACCGGTCGACCGTACTTTTGGAATTTGCCTTGGGCTGGAGACAACCCATTTTTCCTCTCCGAACCAATTTTGACGTGTTGCACGGAAATGGCCATAACTCCCTCATACGGAATCGAAATGAGGCGTGGTCGGAACCGACGCGAAGCTAATTCAATTATCTACATGATTCTGTTTTGAAACCCTCCAAATTATGCAGTATGAAATTATCAAAAGGCCCTTAAAGTAGAAGAAAATACCGAAACCTTTCGGAAAAGGCCATAACTTCCACATACGGAGTCAGAATGACGCACGGTCAATGGCCACGGAAAGATAATTTGATGATCTACATGTTGGTAACTTCATTACATAAAAATAGTGGTTTGAAAAGACCAAATTTCCCTTGAAGTAGCATTCGACGACGGAACTTCTCCGAAATGCAACCGAACCTCACGTTTAGCGTTTCAATACCTACAAAAGCACAAATAACCCCTGCAAAGCATGTATATATCCAAATCTAAGGTTGTATGGTTAATGAGCATAATTATAGGCATTTAGGACCGTAATAGTGCTAGAATGCATAAAGATAACGGGCGAAAATATGCAATATTTGATACGAATCAGTGACATTACTATCATTTAGTGATTGATCATTTATTTGTTCTTTGTTGTTTAGACAATCTAACAACTAAGAGAACAAGGATTCAAGAAGGTTATCGGTAATGGGATAAGTACCCTACCTTTCATTATAACCATATTTTATGATTTTCTACTACCACTAATTTCACCTTTCATAATGAATTTGACATTAATGCAATAAATACGTGTCATTGACAATTATATGATATATGTAGGTCCACTTTAAGGGAAGTTTCTCATAATCTCCCACTTGGGCCACATAGGTCATCCTTATATTAGACATCGTATTACCTTAAGAGCACAACTCGACTATCAAAATTTGTAAGAGACATTAAAAAAATCTTGTCCACGAAAATTATGAAAAAGAGTCTAGATTTAATTTGGCACAAGATTTAAAGAGTTTCATCAATAACACTACGATTATGATGCAAGATCAAACAAATCTTTAAAGAACTATGTCCAAACTTTATTTTGTACAAAACATCAAAAGGAATATCATAACCCTTGAAAAAAATATACATCAAAAGATTCTTTGAACATGTCCCTCACGATCAAGTCTAGACAAACATTTTCCAAAAAAAAAAATTGAGGGTTTATGAAAACAAATGGCGATTTGATTCCCCAAGAACAAAAGAAAAGAATCTTATTAGCATTTCTAGTTTGTTTTGTAAGAAATCCTTGCATCAAAAGTAAATACTTTCTATAACACAGTAAGTATAACTTACAAACTCTACTGAGATGAAAAACTCGTTTCAAATCATAAAAGATACATATTATCTTTATCATTATTAGTCCGAGTGTGCAATATGTAAACAAACTTAATTTGTTTAACCAAATTAAATATAAAATTTTTAGAGATACAAAATGGGATACAATAATATGTGATAAGATAATGAGATAAATTGCTCACTTCATTAATGCTTTGATTTAACAACACACACATCGATTACATGATAATAAATTGAGTGCATAAGCGTGAGTTTTCTTCAGTAGTAACCGTGAAATATCGATTATATGATGCTTGTAGATTACTTTATTGGGTATAATGTTATTTCATTATATTATACACGATATTTGTGCACAACTTATTTTCACATACTATAATAATGTATGTGATCTATGATGTTCATTCAATCACTCAAAATTGATTCCCTGTAAGGAATAACCTTGCTTGAAGAAATAAACTCAATATACTCCATTAATATCTTTACAATTATACGCATCATGAGTTACTACTACCATCATCTTTACATTTAATATTCATTGCCATTCTAGTTGGGTCACTGTAGTGACTACCAAATATTTCATAATATGAATATTACATTACGTAAAGACTTACATACACAAGTCAATAAATTTTTCACTTATTTTCAATAAATATCGCATGATCAATAAACTAAATTAGTCATGTTTATGGTTTTCATAAACTTAATTGGTGATATGATAGTGAAAGAAACTATGACATCTGCATTTGACGACTATTATTACCTTCCCAAAATATATATCACCACTAACATTTTGTTCAATTATTGTAATCACAATAAATGAATAAACAATAATACGTATGCAACATCATAAAGTATCATCATCCTAGCATTCAATATCATATATGGACCCGTAGGCAACCAAAATATGCATGATATTAATGCATTAGTCCAATATTTATATCTTCTAGAATGGAGCACTTTAATGAACACCAAACCTTATATTATATAAATATTAGAGATACGCATACATGTTCAAAATACCCGTAATACACGAATAATTATATTATTGTCTATTCCCTAACTTGAAATTCACGAAAAATTAGACATAATGTGAAAATCAAATAGACAAAGAGTTTACATGAGATATTACACAAATAATAGTAAATGGAAGACATAAATCATTTACTTTCGCTTCATCACTTATGTAAGAGTAACAAATCAGAAATATTGACCAAAATCATTCATGGTCATACTAATGCACAATACGATTATAATCACAATTATCATACTAGTGGCATATGTAAATATGACTTTTTAACATTGATGTCAATTATTTAACATTTACAAAAATTCCAATGTTTATTTGATTCAAATTTCAGCATGTGTTGCGCTTCAATTTAACCTTAGAACAAACATTTGGATAATCTGAAATGACTACAAGTATAGTATCTTCACATGTAATCTTAGCCTGTATTTGGCATTTGATTAAACTAAATGAATACCTACTTATGAGTCTCAAAATTTGCAAGTCATACTTTCAAATATGCATGTATGCAACGAATAAATCTAGTATCCGCACATATGAATTGTAGCCTGTGTTTGACATTTAATTCAACTTAATGGGAGTACTAGCATTAGAATAAACAATAATTCTGATTTTCAACTACATGAATCGTTGGCCTGTGTTTGGCATGCGACTCATTAAAACACGAATATCATAATATTCAACAATATGAATCATTGGCCTGTGTTTGGCACGAGACTCATCAAAATATGAATATTAACAATAACGCAAGTCTAATATCCTACCATATGAAATATGTTGGCCTGTGTTTCGCACGAATATTCAACTAAAAAAGGATCATTAGAGCAAGGTTTTATCACAGTTCTAGATAAAACATACATGAAATATGGGAAAACCTAAATTTTTCCAAAAAAATTGAGTTATTATCATGGAACTTTAGGAAATTACTCCAGAATCTCAAATATTCGACGGAATTCAAAAATATTTTTTCTGGAAGTCAGAAACATTATTTATGCAAAATCAATGCCCAAAAAAATATTATACTCAAAACTTAATGTATAATTAATGGTCCAAATATAGATGCATACATAATAATCAAATATTTACAATTATAGATTATGACACTTTCATGTCTTCCCCATCCAACACCATATAAATATTATTGTCTAAACATCAATTCATAATAAATTAGGACCTTTGCGCTACCAAATATAGATTATGCACAATAACTTAATATATCGAAATGTTATTGTCAAACACATAATCATACATCTAATATTCAAAATTTTATATTGAACTCTTTCATCAATACCAAATACTACATAACATGAATATTAGAACAACCATGAACATAAAAAAAAAATTTCCCGTGGTGAAAAAAATACATAATATTCGGAAAAAATAGTAATTTTTGCCAAAAATAGAAAATTTGAGTTAGCACCACAGGGATGTAGATAATTACTCCAGGATCTCAAAACAATTTTCGGAATTCAAAAATCAATTTTCTGGAGTGAGATATTGACGCCAACATTATTACCAAAAATGGCAAAAACGCAATTTTAAGGGTCTTGACGACGTCAAAACGAAAAAGTAAGGTGGTGTCGAAATAAACAATGAGTTTTGTTTATTTCCACGTTTCCAGTCGACCATGTTAGTTTCGTAAAATTTCGAGCAAGTCTTGACCATTCATTCTCACCAGTGAGTATTGGCGACAGAAGAAAAACGTCACAGAAAATCTCAGACACACTTTAAGAGCAAATTTAATGACAGAAATAAGACGTCGCGGAAGGTCTCAGGCAAAAAAGCAATTTAATGACATAAATAAAAATGTCGAACAAAGTCTCAGGCACATATTTCATTATAGATGAACATCAATAAGGAAAATCATGAGATCTTAAACTTTATCTCTGATACCACATATAAAATCATTCTTAAGAACACCCTAATATTAATTACGAACACATTAATATGATTAAACTTTAGCATACAATTGTTCTTAATAAAAGGATCTTGGATCTTCATGTTTTCACAAAATACGTCTAAAAGATAAAAAATAAGACTTACCTTGATCAATGATCAATCTTGATTAATTGCTCCATCAATCTATCTTCTTGGAAAAAATACACTCTAATGGAATCTCGGAGTTTCTCTCCCACCTCAGAAATAGTGTGTTATGAGATAACCCCAGATGGTGTAGGGCTCCTATATTTATAAGGGGAAGAGGACTGAAATCCTAGTCAAGGTGTGACTCTTTTTCAAGTCTCCCACTAATGCCACTAACCATCATGTGACTAAAGGATAAGATTGACCCAATCTTCTAATATTCGTATTTATCACGTTCCTAATTAATTATCTGATATTTATCAAGACCGCATAATTGGAAAATTCATAAATTCGGAATTTAATATAATTGAAATTAAATAATTAATTTCGACACTGAATATTAATTTCCCACACCAAAAACACTCCAAGAAAATATATAGAAGTAGAAACTTGGATAAACTAAACTTTGGGAGTAAGTGTTTTTATAGAAATTAGATCATGGTTACACAACAACACTAAACAATGAACTTTTGAACTAATAAATTTTTCTCTCCAAAATGTGTTCTCTTAAAATGTGTTTAGAAAATGTCAAAGGTTAGTTTTCCAATGTTGGTTCCCGAACTATTAATTCTGTCAAAAGTTAGTGGGAAAAAAAAAGTGTGAACATGGAGAAAACTCCTAAAAACTGCCAAAAAAAATTCCCGCCAAAAATCTCGTTCGAATGATATTTCGTTCGAATGAAGTCTCATTCAAACGACTATCTAACGATAGTCCCGTGGCCAAAATGGGAAAAATCGTTGGCAAGCTCGTTCGAACGAAATGTCAGAATATTTATTTTTCAATTTTAAGCCCCAAAACTTTATTTTAAATAAACATTACACCCATAAAAAATTATTACAAGTCTCCTACAAATATATAAAAGCATTCATACCTTTGGAGACTTGAAATATGATGTTGATGGCGTGAAACGTGGCACTGAAACTCGGCAATGATGTTCTCTTGATAATACGCCGCAACGTCTTCAACTCAAACATGTCATAGGCTTGGATGGATACACATGACCACTATCCTATGAATCAAATATTTTTGTCCGGAATTGAGCCAAAACTACAAAAGACTCAATTGGAGACTTGTGTCCTTAAAATTTCATTCCAAATCATGAGTTTATATTCACAACTCTATAAAGTAAATTGGCTGGGTAACGTAAAAGTTGGCCAAAAATGAAAAACATTTGGATTTCGAGTCAGCTCTTAATTTAGGAAGTATAAAATTAAAGGTATGACTTTTTTTTTAGTTATGAATAGGGGTGCAACCGGTACGGTATGGTCGGTAACGACCCCTTACCAATACCAAAACCACATTCTATATAGTAAAACCTTACCGTACCAATTTATCGACCGGTATATCAAAACAAAAATCAAAACCAAACCGATCGGTTTTTTCGGTATTTTCGGGTTTTTTTAGTTTCGGTAATTTCGGTTTCAATTCGTTTTTTTCCCGGTAAATACCAAAATTTCAAGTCGGTTTATGCATTCGGTAAATCTGGTATATATTTCGATATACTCATTTCTAGCTGTTACAATTTCTAGCATTTCTAGCTATACAATTTCTAGCATTTCTAGTTGTTTGGAACAATTAGAAATATACATAAACAGGTACAATTTCTTGCATTTGGAATAATAGATTTAAACAGATACGAGACTAAACTAACCAATTTGCTTTTATCGGAGCCAGAGGAGAGTGAGACGAGATGAGGGAGCTGGTGCCTGAGGAGAGTGAGCCAAGATGATGAGCCTCAAAAAATGATGGAGCTTTTACCTCAAAAAATGTTCGCCGGAAAGTCAAAATCATCCACACCTCCAACACCAGAAAAACAAACCTTCGCCGAAAAAGCCAACTCACCGGAAAAACCAACTCGTCGGGAAAAAAAATCACCAAAAAACACGGAGGGAACTCAGATCCGAATACAGCTGGGGCCGAAAAAATTATCACCGGAAACCCGATCTCAAAACGAAGTAACCACGCCAAATCGAAAGCCAAATCTCAAAACAAAAAAATGGTGTTCTCAAATAAAAGTCCCTAAAAAAGTGTTTCTCAAAATCAACCCAAGGTTGAAGAAGAAGGAAAAAATGAGAGAGAGAGAGCTCAAACAATAATGACGGCCACACTTTTTGAGAGAGAAATAGGTAAAAAAAAATGAAATAGAAACCCTAAAAAAAGATCTCTACACAAACCACAATATAAAGCCCAAATGAAATAAAGGCAAAACAGAAATATAACCAATAAAACAAACGGCTCTTTTTATTTTAACAAAATGCTGCCTAATTCATTTTGTGTTAAATGTTTGATTAATTAAACAAAATATATGTTTCATTAACATGATTATTTAACACTTAAACCAAATACTCAAATAAATAAATTTAAATTCAAAGAGAATATAAAAACTCACTCATGAGAAATAAAATAAATAGAAGTAGTATGATACCCAAAATAATTTGACACTGGACAAAAAGTTTGGTACGATATCGGTACGGTAAATTCGGTAAATCGGTTTTTTGTATCTAAAAATCAAAACCAACCAAATTTTTGACGGTATTTTCGGTTTCGGTAAAATCGGTTTTCGATATTTCATAATATGAAATCAAAACCATTTTTTTCCGGAACAAAACAGTACGGTACGGTAAAAATCCTTACCGGTTGCACCCCTAGTTATGAAAGTTAATCTCGAGCCGACTTATGCGCACTTTGAACTAATCCCTCCATCCTGAATAAGGTTTGCGAAACAAACATTTAATTCCTACAGTCCATGCCCCAATATGCAGATGACAAGTTTTGAATCTGGAGTGCCTGAGTTTATACCTATACCGAGTTCTACCAGCTTGTACAACCCTTTGTGTTTATGACTCTTAGTTTGGACAAGTGCAATGCTTATGTGAAAATATTAGCATTTGGAGTAGACTTGTGGTTTCCAACCGTTACACAAACACAAAAGACCTTTTCACCGTGCAAGCTACAGTACAATCTTTTAAACTCGTAGTATATTTGTCGAAGCACATTGCATTATGAGGTCATATATATATATAAAGAATAAAGACATGTTTGACCAAGACTCTGTGTATTCCATTCAGTACCACACTCGTAGCTCTACAATCAGATGACTTCCCATCTTCGATCTTTTATATTTGAAGCAAAAATTCATTCCACGTGTTAAAGAGAGCAACCGAGCACCAATGATAGAACACAATGAGTATTGGATCTTGCTGGAGCATGGAATGGGCATGTCCACTCTGGATATTTCTGTAGGAAAAGTCCTTGTGTACAAGCTTTTTTTTTTAACTTTTTTATTGACGAAGTCGTGTTTTAAGTGCATTTAAATGTTATACCTCAAATGTATATAATCATTTAATGTATTTGAAATACAAATTTGGTTAAAAAATTTGGAACATATAATATAACACTACTCTCATTTCTATATAGCTCCTCCACGGTGGGGAAAAAATCGCAACATAAAGTTGGCACTTGTGAAAAAGCAAGATAATCCAAACATTATTAAAACTATCGCTAATTCATTGGCAGCAAACTTTTTATACAGCCGCAGAGATTTTTGTTACTGAAATAATAGGGAATTTAGTAATTTTCATGAAATAAATATTAATCCACCCCCTGAAAAACTCAGTTTTGTAGCTACATATGCCATAATTAGTGGCCAAGTTGCTATTTCTCATTATTATTTGATGAATTGCTTTTAGGAGAGAAGGGGTGAAACCAGTAGGGGCTGAGATGGAGATATTATAGACTAAAAATTTTCAATATAACCTCCTAAATTTTATACGGAAAATTTGGTTTTGGTCAATTGGCCACTTCTAAAATATTCTATTTTTGGATTTAGGAAATAATGAAAAAGTTTAAGAATAAAGTCTAGTGGTACTCTTGTGTTTTTCATTGAGGTTTAAGTAGTCACGTATCCGTGTTCTCTCCGTAATTTACACTTAAATTTTTGTAATGTATGTGAGAATTTTTATAGTGTACACGTGAATTTCTATAATGTATACTTGTTACGTCTGAATATATGCTAACATATAACGGATATAATAAGAATGAGGGGCCTTGTGACATAATTATGTCAGTCAAGGACGAGGCCACTTGAGGGCTAGTGGGGCTTGAGCCACCACAATTTATAAAAAAGATATATATATATATATATATATATATATATGCGAAAAGAAACAATTAAGGGGTAAAATAATGTTGGGTCATTTACAGGGGTACATTTGTTTATAGTAATTGGGACATAGGGTACGTTTGTTTATAGTAATTAGGACTTGAGGTACGTTAGTTTTAATTATAGTTGCATATGTATTATTTTAACGGTTTGCCCCAACAGCCGCCTAACAACACACCATCTACACTAAAATACCAATAATACCCTTGTTTTTAAAGACGCATGTGCCCTTTTGGCAAATCAATATACAAATGTGTTCTTTAACAAAAACATTATTTATAAAATATGTTTTTATAATTTTATAATATTTTAAATAAAAAAAGTATATTTATTTTTAAAATATGTTATATAATAATTTTTTAAATACTATTTCTATAACTTTTCTAAAATATTTTTTTATAAACATTTTAATAATGATTAGAAAATGTTTAAAAATAAAACTGTTTAAAAATGATTTTCAACATAGCAAAATTTTTTCCACTCAAAATAAAAAATAAATTTTGGCATGAAAAAAAAAACTAATTTCCATTAAAAATATTATTTTAAAAAAAAGTTTTCTACCCAAAAAATGACCCAATTATAAAAGAAAAAAAATCTACCCAAGAAAAAATATATTCCCAAGAAAAAGTTAATTTCCAGCCAAAAAAAAATAAAAATAAACTAATTTAAGTTAAAAAAAAAATTCCCATGAATAAAATAAATTCCAGCTACAAAAAAATTGATTTTTAACAAAAGAAAATATATTTCCCGAATAAAAAAATATTTTCTACCAATAAAATGATTTTAAACAAAAGAAATTTGTTTTCCATCCAAAACAAGATTTCCAGCTACAAAAAAAATAATTTTCAGCAAAAGAGTCAAAAATAAAACTGATTTCAGTAAAAAAATACATTTCCAGGGAAAAAACGTTTTTTACCAATTAAAATGATTTTCAGCGAAAGAAATTTATTTTTCACCCAAAAAATAGATTCCAACTACAAAAAAATATTTTCCAGTAAAAAAATATAAAAATAAACCCCTTTTGCCCAGATTGAACCAAACGAAGAACCATACACTCTTCATTTGGGTGAACCACTACTTGCTTCCTTATTTATCTCATCGCCGAGCAACAAATCGGAGGGCTGATCATCACCAACTAAAGACATCTCTCATCTCTGATCTGTTTTTCGATGAGGACGATTATGAATATGATGTCATGCAAATATGCTAAATCATCAACATCTGTCGAACAAAAATGATTTCTGACCCACCATCAGACGACAACACATCCACCATAATCTCACAACCACGCATCCATTATAATCGACAAGCTCTCTGATTGTATAGTTGAGATAATTAAGGATCGATAGTAAGGAGAAGAAAGAGAAGGGAGGGAGAAGAGAGAGAATGATGAGCGAAAGAGAGAGAGAGAGAGAGAGAGAGAGAGAGAGATGATTTTAGAATTTTAAAAATGGATATCAAGGGTATTTTAGGTAGTTGACAGAAAATGATACAGTTGTTAAACGTCTGTTAGCTACTATACCAAAATGAAAAAATTGACACCCTTTCAACGGCTAGCCTTGTCACGGTCAATGACCGTGACAAGTTCGTGACAAAGGCTTGTCACGGTCAATGACCGTGATAATTATATAAAGTTGTTACGGTCAATGACCGTGACAAATATGTCCGCAAAAACCCTTTCCCCTCCTTTTTTCCTCACCGATTTCTTTCCTTCCAATTTCTCTCTCTCTCTCTCTCTCTCTCTCTACTTTCAGGTTGGTTTCTCTCTCTCTCTCTCTTCCATTTATATATGTGTGTGTGTGTGTGTGTGTGTGGTGGGGGAAGGGGTTGGGGGGTGGGGCAGTGTGTGTGTGTTGTGGGGGGCGGGGAGTGGGGTGGGGTTGTTTGTGTGTGTGTGTGGTGGGGGAAGGGGGTGGGGCAGGGTGGGGGGAGGGGTGGAGGGGGCAGGGTTGGGTGGTGGGTGGTGGGGCAGGGTGTGGAGCTGTGTGTGTGTGTCTGTGCGCGTGTGTGTAGTGTGCGTGTTTGTGCGCATGTGCGGGAGAGGAAAATGATGTGGGGGTGTGACGGGGGGTGGGGCTACATGTGTGTGTGGGGGGGAGGGGGGGGGGGGGGAGGGTTAATTTTAGTAAGTAGTGTCCCTTGTAAACGAATTGATTGATTATTAATTTTTTTAGTAAATTAATATATGAAAGTAGGATTGCCCTCATTGTAAATTAGTAAATTAATAATTGTATACTTTAATTGTTAGTTTAATTGATGAAAATAATTAATTGAGTATATGAATTAGAAGGAGTACGGGATACACATTTGTTGTTGACATTGCGGTTGGATTATAGTGGATTGATGTTTGGTTGATTAATTTTAAAAATGGCATGACCATTGGATTATTGTCCATATGGGGGTGGAATTTTTCAACTTTTTTTTAAAAATTACTTTGTATAACGAACAATATATATATAGTATTATAATTAAATGAAACATACTTGAAACTACATATAGTGCGCATAGATACTAGCATTCTAGTTCTTATGCGTACGCATTCAATAGCGCTTAGACCCGTTCGAGAGTCATTACCCCTGTAATGTGATCTCTCGAATTATCCGATTTGGACAGTTTGAGACAGCATAATTTCTGTATAATAATATTCTTAGTGGCTTAAAGTTGTTACTTTGGGAGGAAGTTCTGCAGTCGTATCCTAATATTCTTTGGGTACATACTAGATTGACAAGTGTGACTGTTATTTCAATTGATCAATTGAAATAACACTCACGCTTTCCAATCTACGTCGTGTACTTGGAAAACTACGGGGATACGCTAACAATGTGCATGAGCTGTTAATTATATTACTGAAAAATGCGGTCTTGAATGGGATAGGACCACTCACCCTTTAGAGGAGATGTAGGAAATAGAAATTTCTATTATAAATTGAATTTGAATTTGAAATTTAAAAATTAAATATACACAAGACATAATTAAATGAAACATACTCTAAATCTAAGTTTTGTTTATACTAATCCATGAATATACGCTTCTTACCTTTAATAGGTGATTAGTTGTGGCAGCTGTGATGGGAACAAGTAGCTCGTTATCTATTTGACACACATGAAGATGTCGAAGAATGGAAAAAGGTATGTTTCAAATATTATATTGTTTAACATTATTTTAGATTATTTTATACATGATTAATTTTGTAATATGCAAAAAATATGAAGCCTGTGAGAACAATAAAAGACGAAAAATAATGGTACAATCAGACATCGAATTTAGGTTGTGTTTGACACAAGACGTAATTATAATGAAAATGGTCGTTATATAACGTTACATTACACTCAAATTTTACAACTAATATAATTAATTTATCTATATTCTCAGCTCTTAAAGACGGGTGATGCGACATCAAAGCTTGCTCGTCTAGCAATTGGATCCTTGTTCGTGGCACAAGAGTACAAAAAGTATCGATTGAACGGTTACGTTTTCGGCGCTAAATTGTACGAGGAAAGTACAAATTTACAAAACTCAAGCATTTCATACAAGGCTCTTACTTTCTTTCAAACGAGCGCAAAAGATACTGTGACCAATTTGATCATGGTTGACTTGTCCAAGTTGAAGAGCAACGACCACGTGAGCGATGAGCCGTTTGTTTGTGCATTTCAAAAGGTTAACCAAGTGTTTTACTCGGAGTATATCAACAACGAGTCGTGGTCAATTGTCCAACACGCGCCAAAGAGTCTAAATATTAGTATGGATGACTTGGCTGCTCCTACCGAATATCAATCCATTTTTGATGATAATACGAATTTTAAACAATTTTTCAATTTGTAATAAATATTCCAATTTGTACCGAAACATCCATTTTTAATGTTTTTAATTGATTTGCACTTTATCATTTTCACTCTTGTGTAGTGTCCGTGTGTGTGGCAGTAGGGGTGGGGGAGGGGATGTGTAGTATGTGTGTGTGTGTGTGTAGTAATTGTACATATTTATAGTAACAATTCATTTTGATTTGTACATATTTGCTCTCACTCTCTCTCTCTCTACTTTCAGGTTGGTTTCTCTCTCTCTCTCTCCTATTTATATATATGTGTGTGTGTGTATATGTGCGTGTGTGTGTATGTGTGTGTGTGTGCATGTGTGTGTGTATGTGTGTGCGTGCGTGTGTGGGGGGGGTGGGAGGTGGGGAGGGGAGGGGGTGGGGCTGTGTGTGTGTGTGTGGTGGGGAAGGGTGCGTGTGCATGTGTGTGTGTGGTGGGGTGGGGGGTGGGGGGGGGGGAGGGGGGCTGTTTGTGTGTTTGTGTGGTGGGGGAAGGGGGTGGGGCAGGGGGAGGGGAGGGGGAGGGGAGGGGGCAAGGATGGGGGTGGGGATGTTTAACAGTAACAATTCATTTTTATTTGTAGTAATTGTACATATTTGCATGTCTTCTTATAATTCATTTTGATTTATACTAGTAACATTTTGTTACAACAAATGTCTCCTTCCGGTATTAAGGCGAGGATAATGATGTCGTCTGGGCCCGGTGGTAGCAGAGGCAACGAGGGCTCCTCGGCCCCTAGGCTCCCCAAATATGGAAAATTGGGGATGGCCATCTAGAACAAGTCGGGGCTATTAGCGAGATCCCTCGAGCTGGTAAAGACGATCATCGGCTCGGGGTATATTAGTTGGAAGGAGGTGCCATATGAGCTCAAGTTAGTTGTTTGGGTGGCACTACAGGTAAAGTATTTATATTTATATTTATATGAATATTTTAATTTCAATTTCGATTTCATTTTATATTTATATTTATTCGCAACTAACAATGTATTTGTTGGACAGGAACAATTCAGACTGGATTCAAAGCTATGGGATTTCGTCTTGGAGCAGTTGAGGGAGCAACACAAGACGTGGAAGAAAAATATACGGACCCGGTACTCTAGGAAGACACGAGAGTCCGTTATCCGAATGCGTGAATCCGTCCTGCCGAATGAGTCGATCTCATTGGCACAATGACAAAGGTTCATTGACAATGAGATCGGGAAGCGATAATTGACATCTTGCCAATCGGGGAGGGAAAATTGGGCAAAAAAGACGGACGTGCACTACTCCGGCCGGACGTCTTACGCCGAGGTGGAGCATAGGATGATGGTAAGATTTAATTTTTCTATCACAACAAAAATATATTATTCTGTATTATTTTACTTTGCGGGGCCGGTACAAATTTTAGTTTATTTTATTTTAGGGGATAGGGAGTGGCCCTGGTGTAATGACCCCACTTTTATATAGTTTGTTTTTACACTCTTGTGTTACTTATTATCTTATAAATGTTGTATTATTAGATATGTGGTATTATTGGCTATCAATATAACAAACCCCATTTTTAATTACAAAGAATCAACTGTAAATTGGATCAAATCGAAGTCTTATGACATATCTTAAGGCAAATAATAAGTTTTGGGGTATAAAATATAATTTTATGAAACTTTAAGGACTAAAATAAAAATATAAAATATTTTCAAGGACCTCTAAGAAATATTCAAAATATATAGTGTGAAATTACCAAAATACCCTTCATGTATGAAATTACCCTTATACCCTTATCACCTTTCCACCACGTGCTGGTCACTTCCACCTTCCACATGTCATCTGTAGAGAGAGAGCTAAAACACTTGTCATCATTTGGTGATATTAACACTGCAAGACCACTCCGGATCACGACACCTCGGTGTTTAATCACCAATCCAAAAAGCCTAGTCATTAGACACGTGTCAACACCGTAATTCTTTTGAAAACCTATAAATAGGGCCTTAAGGTTCATTTGAAACTCACACCAATTCCTTGAGAATTATAGTAAGAAAGAGCGATAGAAAGCTTGGGAAATATCTTAAGAAGGAGTTCTATAATTTCTAAGAAAGAATTCATTTCGTAGGTATGATTTTATTTAAATGTTATAATGTATTTTTATAGTTTTAATTTTGTGTTTTATAGCTTTACTTAGTAGTTATGCTGGTAAAATATACTAAGGACTTCACTAATCAAAACTTAAAGTTTAGAAGAAATCCAAGTTGATTTTATTTTCATGTAAACTTGTTTGAAATTGTATATACGCTTTTAAAAATGATTTTTTAAAAGTAATTGCTCGTTATTATGGAATCCCATTTAAGTAATTCCAAAGTCAGGCCCGGTGAAATTCTGTCTAGACGAGATGGTATTTAAGTGGTTCCCCTGTGACCCGCAATCTCTACTGGGAATGAATCCGAAAATGTTCTGTCTAGAGGAGATGGTATTTAAACGGTGCCCCTGTGACACTCCATCTCTACTGGGAACCGACTGATTAGGAAGAACTATGAATTGAATCCTTTAATTACGATAAATAGGTTTTAAAAGTTAAGAAAATGGCTTTTAGTAATCCTTTGAAACAAATTACTATTAATATACAATATGTAGACAGGATCTTGTTTAGACAATATATTTAAACCTTTATCGTATTTGTTAGATTAACGTGCGATCGAAGACTCGTTATCTATAATTTCGACCTCTATTTTAGGTGAGTACTCTATGCAATTTCTTGCGCATTTTGATTATATTATATTATGCAAACTACGTATATTTTGTGAAATGCTTTTATTCTCAAAATGCATCTGATAACGATGATTCCGTCGTTTGTTATATGTTTATATCTCTCCATATAAACATCTGATTTGAATTCTAAAATTATTGATTCGGCCTCTGGAAACTCTCTTACTATGTTGGCCTTGACTACCGGGTGGAAATATTTGAGTGGTACCTTCCCAGCTGGTTTATCGCTGGTGTGCCCTAAACAAGGCGTTGTTCCAGAAAATCATGATTATCTGTCTGTGATGTTATCGGGTGGAAACATTTGGTAACACTATCTGTCTGGGTATTAGAGTGTACATGGCCACTAAAACTGAATAATTGACATATGCTCAATTGTTTTATCTGCTCTGTTCTGAACTGTTTATTCTGAATATATATATTGTCATCTACTTTATATATATTACTTGAAATTCCTATCTTTATGTATATACTTTATGTTCTAAATTGAATAGGTATCAATTTTCTGAAAAACCCTGGAATGTCTGGAGATTGAATCTCATTCGGCTTTTAGCTGACGTTGTATAAATAACCATTTTTCAGGAAATAATTAAGTTCGTGGATGGAACGAAAAAGGACTATGTTGAAGATTTATCTTTTAAAGCTCTTTTTGTTACCTTAAGTAGAAGTTTGTTTAATTAGATAGAGCATGTTTAGCTCTTTGTGTCAAGTTGTAACTCGTTGATATTTTAATACAAATGAAGTTCCCTTTAGAAAACTCTGATGATGTAATACCTTCACTTTCAGTATTTTACGATTCATAACCATGTGATTATACTTCCGCTACATATATTTTAAAATAAAAATTTTAAGGCCAGAATATTGGATGCCTTGGTGGCATGTCAAGACACTCGTTCCCTACTATTTTTGGGTCGGGGTCGTGACACCTGGGGTAGGCCACATAAGCTCGATACTTATGTGGCTCTTCGGGCGAAGAAGGGGAAGGATAAGGAGGTGTCCCCGAGCGCCGCGGCCACGATTGTAAGTAATCCGACAGTTTACTTTTTATTAAATATGTTATAATTTTATAATTTACTTATTTTACTAATCACGTGTTTTACTTATTTTACTAATTTTGTCCTTTCAGGCAAAGCTTAAGGAAGTGCATGAGTCACAGTCTGATTCCGACGAGGCATCTTTGTCCACTGACGCACTCAGCTAAGTTCTTGGCGTTGATCGCAAGAGGAGGACAAGGGGGTGATCTCGCGGGTGGCCAAATCTTGGATCATCGGATTGGACACGAGCGACACCGAGTTGGCGCGAACAGTGGACTCGCATGACGCGAAGCTGTCCTGTTTGGAGGTGACGGTCCAAGATATGTTCTCATTCATGAAGCGTTCGTTGGAAGGAGACCGCAAGGGGAAAGGGAAGGTGAAGGAGAAGGTAGTGGAGGCGGAGGTGCGGGAGGACGAGGATGTGGACCTCGCTGCTTCATCACCGACACGTTTGAGCTCTTATTTTGATGATCCACTTCCCTATTTGGCTCCCTTCGATCGACCGATGTCGACACTTGGTTGGCCGAGCGTGTTTATACTGGACATATTTGATGGCCAGCGGATAGGGCGGGGGTTGAGGGACCCGAATATCGTCCAGGGTGCACTAGTTCACGGACGTTAGCTTCAAGACATCGAGTCCAAGGTGCTCGTCCCGTATGTGATGCACGAAAAGGAGAACTCCCCATTGTGGTTGCGTGAACAATGAGGCACGATGTATATTAGTGGGTGTGTCAATTCGTATATCGTGTAGCCTACTCACCTCCTCAAAGCTAACCTTACCCAAGACATGTAGTGACATTATTTGAATTGAATTATTTTTAATCTGGTACATTTGGAATTATATTTGGATTATATCGTGATGCATATTGTCTCTATTTTGAATGTATATTTGCATTATCTCTATTTTATTTGGATATATGATGCTTGAACAGGAACAATGTTGCTGTAACAGGTACAAATATACTGTTGGGCAGTGGCAGTGGCCAAATTGCCCATCAATTATTTTTTTCAATTCTGCCCAGAATTGTCACGGTCATTGACCGTGACAGGTACTTGACAAAGAAACTTGTCACGGTCGTTGACCGTAATAATTTTTTAACCATTGTTATGGGCTTGTCAAGGTCAAGGACCGTGACAAAAAAAGTTGACACCCTAGAAATTGTCACGGTCATTGACCTTGACAAGTTGAACTTGTCAAGATTAATGACTGTGACAATTCGACAGATTTGGTGTAATGAGCTAAAACTGTTAAACTAACACCCATGCAACTATAATGGAAACTAGTGTGCCATAAGCGCCAATTATTATAAACAAATATACCCTAAATAGTAAATGACCCAATAAAGTTTATAATATATTTAGGATGAATTTTAGTAAATAATATATATACAAGAGGCTCAAGTGCGGACGTGTCCCCTGCGAACATAGTGCAGATGGATTTTTTAAAAAATTATCTCGACATTTTTTTAAAGATATTTTTTATTGGTTAATAACATTTCAATGAATACACAAAAAAATAAACTAATTTTTTTTTTTTGCTATTTAATAAAATCTCTCAAATTCTGTTAGTTTTTTTATCACTTTAAAGTAGCTAAAAATTGACAAATTTTGAGGGATTTTATTAAAATAAAAAAAAAATATTTTGAAAAATCCATCCGCACCTGAGCCGGACTCATATATGTATATGTGAATAGTCAGGACATTGAGGAACACCCAGAAAGGCATTTCGGGAATCGGTTTGATTCTATCTGTATTCGTTTCGTTTGAAAAAAGTAAGGATCCTAAATAATCGATCTTTCTTTTAGGTGTTGAATATCTTTTTGATCAGCCATGGGCCCCCAATTACTGGATTTAATCGTCCACAAAAAGTAAGATAGTCCGCGTATTTTGACTAATTCAAAGTGAAAAATGGGGTTGCTCCCTTTGCAAAACTGGGATAAAGTTGAGCCAAAAAATCTTGATTCAAGATAAATTCACGAGGAAGTGGTATCTCTTTAGGAATAGATTCCATTTTGAGAGAGTAGAAAAATTAATAACTTGTTGAAATGTTCTATACATCAACCCTTTCTCAATGCCATTTCTTTAGACAAAGACTCCATTTTTCCTCTTTTCGGATGGTTAAAACTCACCTTATCGATGTCATCCCCCGTGACTAGGGATGGCAATTTAACCCGAACCGTAGGAGTCCCGCCCCGCCCCGCCCCTAATGGGGCGGGTTTTAAAACCCGATTAATGAATTAGGAGCGGGTATGGGTTTAAGAAAAAAACCCGTTTATTAAATGGGGCGGGTTAGGAGTTAGCTGAAATAAAATCGCCCCGCCCCGTTTAACTTATGCTTATATAAATATCCTTTATATGTATGTTAATTATAATTAAATTATATATATATATACACACACACACACACTCACACACTAAAAAAAAATCTTTATATGTATGTTAATTTTGTAAAAGATTTAAGTGAAAATATGAATTGACAATTGGGGGATTGTCTCACTTATTGGAATACGAGCCATTGTATACCTCTAAGACTATAATGTAATATTTTTAATTTTACTATTTTTAAAATTAACGCAACCCGTAGGAGCCCCGACCCGCCCCGTTTATTAAATGGGGCGGGTTAGGAGTTAATTTTCAAAAATCCTAACCCGCCCCGCCCCGCCCCGTTTATTAAATGGGGCGGGTTAGGATTTTTGAAAACCCGCCCCAAACCCGCCCCGTTGCCATCCCTACCCGTGACCAGTCGAATTTTTCCTAGCCACTGATCCTCATTAAGGACTCTCTCAAACTTAAAATTGATAGAGTTTTATTATAAACTTGAGAGAACTTATGTTAGAGTCTTTCTCTAGCCTCTCAGCTCCCCTCACATAATGAAGGGTGTCCTCTTTATATAGAATTCTGCGTTACAATAAAATAATGCCTCTTGACGTAGTTGGTCTTCTACTTTAGCATGGACTCTCGTTGTCTTTATCTCGCTACATCGTGTACGGGTCATCATCTTGATCGACCCGCTTGACATGTGACATGCTATTATTTGTGGTATATTTTTTACCCAACAATAGCCCACAGGTCATAGTTCAGCTAAGTTGACTTTGAGATGAGCTGGTCCTTAATCTCTGTAAACATACGTAGTTTTAATGTGAACTGGACTGACTGATAAGCATCCAAAACTGTACATTTTATACCCCGAATAGAAGTACTTTAGTTGTTAATTATCGACAATATGGGTCTTATGTGTTTAAATGTTTATCTTGTAGGTCAAATGTCCGTTTGCGGCGTCAAACGCTATATATCAAGGCAAATACGCGTTTTATGGAGCTAATTACCAATCCCGTATCCTAGCCTATCCTAAACCCTAGCCTAAACCTAACCCAAAGCATCACCCCAAGACTGTGTGTGTTTAGTTTGTGTCTTTTTATATATATTTTATATTTTTAGTTTGAGTCATTTTTATTTTTAGAATTTATTTTTGATTTATTTAGGATTTCTAGGTTTTATTTTCTATTTTTATTTTTATTAGTATAATTTTATTTTACTTTGATTTTGATTAGTTTTTATTTTATTAGGATTAGAAATTTTTAGGATTTCATTTATTTATTAGTTTTATTAATTTTTTTTTAGGATTTTAGTTTTTAGTTTAATAGTTTTCTATTTTCTATTTTTCTATTTTATTTCTTTTTAGTTTCAATTTTTATTCGAGTCTTTGTTTTATTTTAGAATAGGATTTTATTTTTTAGGTTTTTATATTATTTTATTAATTTTATTTTAGTTAATTAGTGTTATTTTAAGGGTCACAAATTAACACACACCTAATTACCCTACAACCCACACACACCCTAAACTCCCTGTCTTACACCTAAACACCCCCTCACCTTCATCCTATTTTCCTACACCCTCTCACACAATAACCCCCCTCAACTTCATCTTCCCTAACAACGCACCCTCTCTTCACTCTCCAAACTCCATTAACAACCCAACTCTCTCTCACCTCACCAAAAACCCACCAGACCCGCACTTCCAAACCTCAGCCGCATTCCGACGACCTCACCCCTCCACCTCCGTCTGAAAATCTTCGGTGGCCGTAACCACTCCGGCGATCCTATACCCCCATTATTAAACCCGAAATCATACCTTCTAGCCTCTCTCACCCCCTCTCGCCAGTGCCGGCGACCCAGGAACATCCCTCGAAACCCGAACCCGTATTGCTTCCACTCTCAACTCGTGGCTGCCCGACTCGATACCCCATAACCCAAAACCAAAGACCCCTTATACATACTACCTCAACCCCAATTCACCTGAACCAAACTAGCCAAACCCGAACCCGCGGATCCAAACCACCCTCCGATCGGCGAAACCGCCACTTGCCCCGACGACCCTCTGTCCGTGATCCTAGCTCACAACTCGGAGTTTCCACCCGTGACCCCGCCGACCTGAATTCCCATCTCTGCCCCGGCGGCGCACTTCTCCGCTACCCATTCGGACCTCCAGCTCCACACCTTCAACCCACTACCTCTTCCAAACCCATTTTCCAAATGAAACCTAAGACCCATTTCCTTCTCAAAGCCAAAATCGTACCTGCAAAATAATAAACCAAATTTCTAAGACCAAGTCAACCAACTTAAATGCCCACATGTGTTTTAAGCCATATAAATCCTTTTAACCCATATACCCAAACTACCCCCAACTGCCTCTTTTTACCCCAATACCCAAAATACCCCATAACCATATCAGATTTTGTCACCCAATTCCCTCACCCATATACCTTCCTTACCTCACACCTTGCCCATGCACATTTGTGCATTTTCCTAAATTAACCCTTACTCACACCTTATACAACCTCTTGCACCTTTATCCTCCCATTTTTACCCCCATGCTCCATGTATCTACTATAAAAGAAGACTCAAGACCCCATTTGAAGGATATCATGTAAATAGAGGAGAGAAAATTCTAAAGAAAAGTAGAGAGTTAGGTTAGAATAAATTAGGTTGAAATATTTGTAAATAGTTTTATTTTTTATTTTTTTTAGATATTTGTGAGGTGAAATTTTGTATGAGATTTAATTGAGTGATTATTTAATTGTAAATCGCTTGGATGCTCAATTGGAGGCATGTAAATTTCAAATTGGAGGATTGGAGTCAATTAAATTCAAGAGATTGGTTTGATTGTTCTTCTCTTTTCTCTTTTATATTAAATGCCTATTGATTATTTTATTATCATGATTTGTATTATGTTAGGCTAAATCCATTTTCAAGGGGTGGGGGGAAACCCTTATTAGATGCTATTTTAGTTTAATTAGTTTGATTACTTGAAAATTCCCTTTGAATGTTAATTTTGATTCCTCATCCTTAAATTTACGCCTTGAGAGAGGGTAAATGTTTTTGGAGAGAAAATCGGAATTCTAGTCATAATACTCATTTTAGATTCGAAATAGAGATAGTGATTTCTTAAGTGGGGTATTATTACTTGAATTTTAACTCTAAATTTGTTTTCAAAGATTTACATAAATTTTAATTTATTGATCCAGCGGGTGATTAATTAAAAGGAGTGTATATCTATTTTCTTGAGTTGTGGGGTGTTAAACTTGTTATTCTAAAAAGTTGCTATTAAAATTACATTTGCAACGAGAGTTGATTTGTCATTTTGATATTAATTTGGGAGAATTCAATTAATTCAATTAATTAATTAGAATAGCTAAAATTTGTGGTGTAATCCCACTCCTTGATTGTTCTCAAATTTATTTACCTCATTTATCTCATATTTTTATGTTGGACTTTATTTTTAATTTTAGTCATTTTTTAATTTGTCATTTGATCTTTCATTTAGTTTAGTGTTATTTCACACCTCACCTCACCCAATTGTTTTAATATTTGAAAAAGCTAAAAAAAATAGGAAAGAAAAATTCCAAAAAGAAAATAAAAATTGAATTACAATTGAGTTTGTCTCTAGCTTACCCCCTTGATGTGGATTGATACCCATAGTTACCTCTACACTTGAGTTTGTTATATGTTGTAGGTATTTGAGGATTTTGATTAGAAGCGCTTTTTAAGTAACGACAAAAAACATACACGCAAAAGTCTTTTCTATCACTGGCATACTTTTAATTATCGTTCAATTTTTTTAAATCCTCTTTAGTTAGTCCTCTTATCTTAGTAACATCTTGGAGGAATCCTCTACTTGAGTTTAGAGATATTCAATTGATATGTGAACCAGACTCGAGTGTGTCGAGCAACTTATGTATCCTCGTGGGATCAGGTCAATCGTAGTTCGTTCTTCTATATTACTGTATGGTCTAAGTGGAGAGGCCCATCACATAAAATTAAGCACTCATGCGCTGAGGCTTTTTCGTATGTACACATAGTCTAGGGTATCTCCCTGTATTAGGATTCTCAATGATCCAAGTCGAGAGGCTGATCACAGGCCATTAAGCAATCATGCACTAAGGTTTTCTCGAGCATGCATCTAGTCTAGGGTATCTGCCTATATTAGGATTTTTCCATGATTTAATTGGAGAGGCTGACCACAGCCTATTAAGAACTCATGCACAGAGGCTTTCTCAGGTATGCACCTAATCTAGGTTATCTCCATGTATTAAGATTTTTCCATGTTCCAATTTGAGGGGACGACCATAGACCATTAAACACTCATGCTCCAAGGGTTTCTTGAGCGTGCACCTAGTCTAAGGTATCTCTGTGTATTAGGATTTTTCCATGGTCCAATTAGAGAGGCTGACTACAGGCTATTAAGCATTCATGCACCGAGGCTTTTTAGAATGCATATTGTTAGTCCAAACTTTTTAAACCTACTCATCACGGGGAAACGAATTTTATGGTTTTCCAACTTGATGTCTAGTTTTCTTTCTTGCTTGACTAGCATTGTGGTGATCTTGTTCATGAGGCAGCATTGCCATGAAGCCCCCAATCGTGGATGTAAAGAAGACTGAATAATATAATGTTCGACCATCCATCGGGACTTTGTTGTAAGTCACATCGACCATTCGATGGGTGCTGAAACGCGAAGATCCAATGATTATCATGTCCGACCATCCACTTGGACTAAGATGAGAAGACTAAATAATGATAATGCCCACCATCCATCGGGATTTTATTGCAATATAAATATAATGTCAATTATCTGTCTTAACTGAGATAAGATTATCAAATAATAAGTATGCCCGACCATTTATCGGGGCTCTGTTGTAATGAAAAATATCGCTCCGATCATCCATCGAGTTGGATATAAATAAGAATTATCTCGCCCGACCATCTGTTGGGGTTTAATAAATGACGTTAAATAACCAATACATGACCTATAACTATTATAGGGTATACATTATACCACTAATAATAGCGTGACATGTGGCAAACGGGACGATAAAGATGACGACCCATACTTGATCTTGCGAGATAAAGATGACGAGAGTTCATGAAAAAGTAGAAGACCAATTACGTCAAGATGCACTATTTTATTTTAATCCATAACTCTATATAAATGGGACACCCTTATTGTGTGAGGGGGCTAAGAGGCTAGAGAAAGACTATCATGAAAATTCTCTCAAGTTTATAATGTGTAACACCCCGTATTTTTAAAGCATTTTAAATTACACGTGTGCACTTAATTTTAATTTAAATTACATGAACAAAAAAGTGACTTAATTAAATATTAATTAGTGAAATAAAATAATTAATATTTATTTACAATTATGTCTACTTGTGTGATAATTAAATCATAACGTATAAATTTATGTTACATCGTAAGTGAGTTAAAGCGACGGGTTTATCGATATTTCATTCGAGAAACGCAAATAGAGTTGTGTCAGCCATGAAATGAAAATTTAATGTTAGGTGATTCGGATGGTAATTTTTAGTGCCCCGATGGTCCGGAATGGGTCACAATAGTCCCGAGTAGGTATCCGGGGGTTATAATTGGGTTATGTTTTTTTTGGACTAAGCGGGAGTCGTAGAAGGGTATACGAGTCATTTTACTTAAGGGAGTTGACCCTATTTCTGGATATGAGTGTTTTAGATTAATATATAATCACGGTGGATAGAATGGGGCCTTTATCTGTCTACCCAAAGAGGCTAGGGCTTGAGAGAAAGTGAGAAGAGTGAAGAGAAATGGAGAAAAGAAGAGGAAAAGAGGATCCAGGGAGAAGAGCTATTATTTCTGGGTTGAAGTTCATCATCGAAAGAAGAATTTCAGGAAGGGAAATCTTATAACTCATCAATTTAAAGGCAAATATTTATATGCTTTAATATCCATATGAAGTTTCACTTGTTAATGCAATTTGGTGTAGAATAACACAAATTTCGTGTTGGAAAAACTATGTAAATTCGGGATTTGAATTGTATAAATGTTAAGAGATGAATCTCATGATGATTATATGTTGAATCTAATATAGATTGAATAAGAAATATAGGTTCTTGACTGATTTAAGAAGAATGGTCGAATCTTGAAACCGGGGTTTTAGTATAGCATGATTCTTGATTTAATTCGTTGTTCGATGATTATAACGTTGTTTCAGGATACATTTTACATAGAAAATTGTTAGTTTATGTTTGGGGATGATATAGGATTCATAGATGGGGGTTTTGTGAAGGTTAGGATCACCATGGATGAAAGGAGAATGTGAAATCCTGTCAAAAGTTCTTTCTAGCATCCTAGCAAATCGAATCGATTTACCGGGAGGAGAAAATCGGTTCACTAACCGAACCGATTCAGTCCATTTAACAAACCAATTCGGTTCTACTCACTAGAATCCTCTACATTGTGTTCACTTTCAGACCGTTTGAGGATCGGGCATGGAATCTTGGGTCCGGGGATGAAGTTAGGCTTCTGGGAATTTATAGGTGACGGTTTGAATGTGTTGTAGGCTAACTGGGGATGGATTCCACGTAAAGAAATACGTGAATAAGTGAGTGAACGCACATAGCTCAAAATTGGGAAATCGGATTAGAATTTCGGAATGGTTAGGCTAGTGCTTGGTTAGAATAACATGTTGGCCAGAAGTATATACTTAGCTTAGATAGGAAAGTTGGGATAAACTTTTAGATTTAGTGGGATATTGCTACAAGAGATAATACGCACATTAACCTACTTTATGCATATATACATATATACGTATCGAGTGTGACCAGTATATATATGTCTATTGATTTAGCATAAAATTTTCACATTTATACCCGTAATTTAGTGACATTTATTATCCCATGCGATGTTAATTCTATGATTTAATCTCATATTATTGCTACTAACAATTTTCTGTGAGTACACTATGTTTCGTGTATTTTTCTTACTTTGTGCAGATAATCGATACACTTGAAAGAGAGAGATAAACTATAATAAAGATCCAAAATCAGGAAGTAAGGTTAAGGGAAAATTTGTAATTACACAGCTAGAATCCGAACACGGGACCTAAGAGAATATGAAATTCATAAGCTCACGTGCGTGTATAAAGAATCGACATCCAAATCCGAGTCCCGGTTGTGAAGTTACGAAGATATAAAGATGAGGAGAGTTCAAGGAAGAAAAGCTAGAAAAATCAAGGTTCGAATCGGTTTGGTCCCAAGGGGAATCGGTTATGTTTTGCTAGAAAATTGGGCCTCAGCACTAAAATTGCGAACTGGTTCACCCCTTTAATAGGCCAGTTCGAACTGTTCAATGATCTGATAAAAATTCTTGTTCTATCATTGTCAAAATAAGAGTTGTTCATGGTTCTAACTCTTGTAAAAACGTGGTAGTTTAATCTATCCTTTATTCAAGAGATAGTTTAAATACTTTTCACCCTAATTAGAGAGCAAGAAAGAGGTGAGAACCCTAGGATATTGTGTTCTTAATCAAGTTGTATTCTTTTGGGTCTTTCTCAAGTAATTATTCAATATAAGTTGTCTTCTTCATATTGTTCTTCATTAATTATTATTTTTCTGGTATTATTGATAGAGTTTGTGCGTATTAATCAATTCTTGCATGCTTAGCTATTATTCTATGATGAAGATGAATAAATGCAATGTAGAAATCTTGGTAATTAGTATTTTCTCCATGTATGGCTAAGATTTTAAGGGTTGGGATACATGAACCCAACTCGAAGTGTTTCGCACAGATATGGAACATATTCCGGAATTAAATGAATTGGTGATATTTTGTTCGTATAACCGTCATAAGACTTTTAACTTCATTTGCCCTATGTAACCGAAGTGTTTAAAAGTGCGACGCGCATATTGACAATCTTATCACGCGCCTAGATTTTAATCTTTATCATATATCGTGTTGTTTAATTCCCCCATATATGTGATGCTTGAAAGGATTTTAGGGTTTCATTTCAATTAAATGTTTAGTTCTTGATACGTTTTATATCCGGTGAAATTACCAAGGGTAAAAAGATTGTATCCCAATCCCACCTTTCTCATATAACTTAAAACCTTGTTTCTTTAGTCCTTGCATGCATAGTTAGTTTATATAATTTAATTAGTTTGATTTAGTTCATTAGGAAATTGCTTTCAAATAAATCATCATCTTTCCCTTACGTTCGGTGAGTTGAGTGTTAGTTTAATCGACTTCCCTAGTTTTCATCGCGCGTTGCGTCTTAGTCCATGAGTTCGATGCCCGACTTGCTCAGATTATTACTTACGCGGCCGGTTTATAGTTGAATCGAAATTAGCTCACACTAGAGACATGTTTTGAGTCGCGTCAAGTTTTTAGCGTTGTTGCCGAGGATTAAGTAGATATTCTAGGTTAGTTTAATTAATCTAATAATCTAACTCCAAAAAAATCATAAAGTTAAAATAAAAATTCCAAAAATATCCTCTCCATCCCTAAATGCAAAACACTCCTCGTAATCCCATCATCCCTGGAGTACACGAAAATCCTACAATCGAACTTACCTCTGAGAGTCCACGTACCCCAAATGCACTAGCTTTCTGGGTTCCACCTCCCACACCGCTCAACTCCATCAGAGTCACACAGTTAGTCGCACATCTAGAGCGTCCACTGAGGAATTTGAATCTTTAGGTGATAACGTTATGTCGGATCAGGGTAGTTATGGCACGGGTGAGGGTGAATTACCATACCGGCCAATAAGATACCTTCAATATCCCGATAGAACTGTCACTTCAGGATAGATTATACTCCCGTATAATGTGGGGCGGATTAATTTTAGAAATGAGATAATCCAAATCTACCCAACATTCCATGGTATGAGGTCGAAAAAGCCCTACCTCCACATTAGAGAGTTTGAGGACGTGTACGAGACTTTAAATGATCAAACTGGAACTCAAGATGTTGTACGCCTCAAGCTTTTTCCCTTCTTTCTGAAGGATAAGGCTAATATATGACTATGGTCACTAGAACTGAACTCGATTGGAACGTGGAGGGATATGCAAGTGAAGTTTCTCCAAAAACACTTTCCCACACATCGAACCAACTCCATTAGGTCTCAAATTCAAACATTTAAAGAAAACAAAAATGAGCCTTTTGATAGATGTTGGGACCATTACAATGAGTTACTTAATATGTGCCCAAACCACGGTATTGATAAGTGGAGACCCATCTCTTTTTTCCATCATGTGATAAGCTTAAATTCCAAGCAACTTGTTGAAACCATATGCCCCGGGGAGTTTCTTGGGTTAGAAGCGGATTATGCGGAGGCCCACTTTAAGTATGTCACCGAGACTACTGAAGCGTGGGACACATCGAATGAAAGTATCCAACCTAAGCTTAGACACACGTCCACGACTCCTTTCACATTCATAATCTATCATTTAGATAAGGAAGCCGAGCTCAAGCTCCAAATTAATCAACTAGCAAATAGGCTAGAGTGCGTAATCGAGGTTAGGGCGAGAGACACATCCGAATCCACTCGAGCATTGAAAGAGGATGTGTGTGAAATTTATGAGGCGAAACATTCAATGAAGGGTAATTTTAATCCCCCTCACTAGAATTCTTATAATCTTTCATGGCGGAACCATCCCGATTTCAATTATGGGCAACCACACGCAACGATGAATTCTAATTCACATGTTGCCCCACAAGTGCTGTCGATTCTGCCATTCCAACAAGCTCCACCTATGCAAGAACAACCTCCTGCTCCTTATTGAGGACACTTTAAACCAATTCATGCAAGCTCAGTCATCGATTAGCGCTCAAAAAGCCTAAATTTTGCTATTTAAGTGCGTCATTGTCTAAGTTGCAATCGTCCCAAAGTGTCCAAGAAAAGGGCAAGCTTTTCGCCCAAGGACAAACACCTCCTTAAGGTCACAATAATGTTATCTCTACTTTCGACGATAACAAATAGCAATGTCTTGCCGTTACCACTCTACATATTGGGAGAGTTGTTGATTTATTTCCTCCTCCACACGACAAGCTTAAAGACAAGGAGATTTCGCTCGGCATAAAAGAGGCCGATGATGCCCCCCTTGAATGAGAGTGATAGCTATGACACTAGTAGGCCCGATGTTGTAGTGAGACCCCCTAAATCCTCTCCTTACCCTCAACGGTTGGTTCTTCCCCCGAAAGGAGCCACCCGTGATGATATCTTAGAAGTGCTTAAGCAAGTCAAGCTTAATTTACCTTTTCTCGAGGCAATTAAGAAAATTCCTGCTTATGCAAAGTTTCTTAAGGACTTGCTAATGGTGAAGCGTAGGATAAATGTGAAGAAGAAAGTATTTCTAGCACCAAACGTTAGCTCGGTACTATTTAGTGATCTCCCATTAAAGTTTAAAGATCCCGGTGCACCCACTATTTCGTACATCATTGGAGAGAGCCGAATTAAGAAAGCGCTTTTAGATTTGGGGACGAGTTTTAATATTATCCCTTATTCCATATTGCGAAAACTCGATTTAGGGGACTTTAAGCCCATGTAAATCACTCTCTAACTCGTGGATCGTTCCGTGAAGATACCCGAAGGGATTATTGAGGAGTGATCGTCCAAATTGATAATTTTTACTTCCAGGTAGATTTTATCATTTGGGACATGGATACCTCCTCTTCCTCTTGTAATCATGTTCTCGTAATCCTTGGCCCCTCATTCTTAGCTATGGCTAATGCATTAATTAACACATGCAAGAGAAAATACAGCTCATGTTTGGGAATATGACTCTCGAGACTAATATCTTCAACATCACCAAGAAAAAGGGATATGAGGATGAATACCTAGAGTCGAATCTCATAGAGGAGGTAGTAGACGAGCATATAAAGGGTGTTTATAGTGGGTATTCGCTAGGAGCATAACTTGTTTTGACTAGTGATAATAGCGATGGGAGGTATACCGATATAGAGCGTGAGGTGAGAGATTTTAGGGAGATTTTGGATGAGAGTGAGAGTGATGAGGATGTGAGAGACGTCAGCTGGGTTTCATGATTCGAGAAATTACCATCGAGGGAGTCGTGCACGGTTCCCTTCGATGAGAAATTTCCCACCCTTGAGTTAAAGAAACTACCCTCAAACGCAAAATATGCTTACATGGGAGAGGATGAGATATTTTTTATTGTTCTCTCCCTGAGCCTTAGTAAAGAGCAAAAGGGTACGCTACTAGATATTTTGAAAAAGCATCGTAGTGCCTTTTATTAGAGCATTGTGGATTTGAAGGGTATAAGGCCCCTAATTTGTACCCATAAAATCCACTTAGACGAGGACTTGAGACCGACGAGGGAGATGCAAAGACGTTTGAATCCCACGATGAAAGATGTCGTGAGGGAAGAGATTATTAAATTATTAGACACAGGCATCATCTACCCAATCTCGGATAGCAAGTGGGTGAGTCCTATTCAAGTCGTTATGAAGAATTCAAGAATGACTGTGGTCGAAAACGCAAAGGGTGAACTTATTTCACAATGTACCACCATCGAGTGGCACGTTTGCTTTGACTACCGAAACCTAAATGTAGGCACTAGGAAAAATCATTTCTCCTTATCGTTTATTAACCAAATGCTAGAGAGAGTGGTGGGACACCCATTTTATTGCTTTTCTCTTGGGTTATTCTGGGTACAACCAAATTGAGGTGGATGTAATAGAATGAGAAAAGATGACGTTCACATGTCCTTTTGGCATGTTTGCCTAAAAACGTATGCCTTGGATTATGTAATGCACCCACGACTTTTCAACGTTGCATGCTTAGTCTTTTTAGCGATATGGTAGAGAGAGGACTAGAGGTTTTTATAGATGATTTTAGCATTTTCGACCATTCTTTTGACCATTGCCTCGCTAATCTTGAGAAGTTATTAGCCCGATGTGTGAAAAAGAACATGGTACTGAATTGGGAGAAGTTCCAATTCGTGGTTACCAAAGGAATAGTCTTAGTCACATCGTTTCGTCTAAAGTTATTGAGGTTGATAGGGAAAAAATAGACGTCATTGCCAACCTTCCCCCACATAGATCACTAAAGGACGTGCGCTCTTTCTTGGGTCCTGCGGGTTTCTATCGGAGGTTTATTAAGGACATTAGTACCATCGCTAGGCCCTTAAGTAACCTACTTGTAAAGGATTCCCCCTTTGAGTGGAATGAAGTGTGCCAAAGTGCTTTTTGAAAAATTAAAAATCATGCTTGCTTTCGCTCCCATCATGCAAGCTCCAGATTGGTCCCTTCCATTAAAGATTGTGTGTGATGCAAGTGACTATGCTATTGGGGCTATTTTGGGGAAAAGAAAAGACAAGAAGGCTCACGTCATCTATTATTCTATACGGACCTTAATAGGACCCCAACTTAATTACTCCACGACGGTGAAGGCATTGCTATCCATAGTCTTCTCCATAAATAAGTTCCTCTCTTACCTCATAAGTTCTCCCATTACATGCTTCACCGACCTCGCGACTCCTAAGTATCTTCTTTCTAAAAAGGATGACAAGCCATGCCTCGTAAGGTGGATTCTACTCTTACAACAATTCAATCTTTCCATAAAAGATATGATAGGAGTAGAAAATGTCGTAGCCGACCATTTGTCAAGCGTTTCGTCTGTCGTTCCAAGTGTTACCATACCCATAGACGAATACTTCTCGAATGAGTAAATATTTTCCACTTCCTCTCTCTACTGGTTTGCGAACATAGTGAATTACATGGTCATGGGTTTCGTCCTCCCCGATTGGACATCACAAGAGAAGAAGAAGTTTCTTACTTGGCTGTGAATGTTCTTTTATGATCACCCGTATTTATTCAAGTATTGCGCAAATCAAATCATTCAAAGATGTGTGTGGGATGACGAGGTTTCTAGCGTCATCCACTTTTTTTCATACGGAAGAATGTGGACGCCATTAATCCATGAATAAGATGGCCACAAAGATCCTTCAAAGCGGTATCAACCAGCCCATGATCTTTCGGGATGTGAATGATTATTTTAAGTAATGCGATAGATGCTAAAGGATGGGAGCTATCACTTGACGTGACATGATGCCATTGACCCCTATTCTCCTTATTGAGATATTCGACTGTTGGGGCATCGACTTCATGGATCCTTTCCGTCCCTCTTTTTTTTTCTTATTAATCCTCGTCGCGATACACTATGTGTCGAAATAGGTTGAGGCCACAGCTACTAGTATGAATGGCAATAAGGTGGTGATAAAGTTCATTCAAGAACACATACTTTCTCGCTTCGAAGGAGATTATTAGTAACAACGACAAACAATTTTACAATAGGCCATTTGAGAAGCATATGACAAAGTGTAGTGTCGTCCACAAGGTTGGGACGGCCTATCAATCACAAATCAATTGGCAATCCGAGCTAGAAAATCATGAGATAAAAACATTCTTGAGAAGAACATCGATCCTAACCAAAAGGATCGGTCTCTTCGATTGAACGATGCACTATAGGATTACCAGACCACCTATAACAACCCCCTCGGTATGTCCCCATTTCTCCTTGTCTATGGCAAGCCATGTCATCTCCCCGTGGAGCTCGAGCATAAAGAATATTGGGAAATTAAGAGGTTGAACTTCAATTTAGATAAATCTAGTGAAGTGCAAAAACTCTAATTGCATAAGTTGGAATAAATACGCAACGATGCGTATGCGAGCACTCGAATTTCTAAAGAACGAATGAAACTCGGGCATGAGTGCACTATCCACCGTAAAAAGTTTCACCCCGGTCAAAAGGTTCTCCTTTACAACTCGCGCTTACACTTATTCCCCGGAAAGTTACATTCTAGGTGGACCGGTCCATTTGTTACTAAGGAACTGTTTCCCCATGGTGCGATAGAGTTAGAGAATTCGAAGGATGGGGATACATTTAAGGTTAACGGACAATACTTAAAGCCATACCTTGAGGCGTTCATTGAGAAATTTGACACAATTTGGTTATCGAACCCCGTTTATGGGGTAGAGTGAGCTTAAATGAGAGGTCGTCACACCCCCGATGTGTATCGTGTTATATCATATCGAGTCTAGTAGGTTAGGTTAGGTATAGGTCCGTGGTTTATGAATTGAGAAAGGATAGGAGCATCGTTGCACCACACGTGAGAGCGTAAGGCGATTCGAGCTAAAAGTTGGGTAGAAAAATGTTGGGCATGGTTCAGGAGTCAAGTGGGAAGAGTTCCAACACTTAGTTTTTGAGAGAGTTTGAAGAAAAAATAGCGGGCTATTTGGGAATCGTGAACCGGTTCGCCCCGTCCTTCTTTACAGGGTCGAACTGGTTCGACATGTCTGGTCGAGAAAAAAATATAGGTGCGAACCCATTAGGTACCTATGTAAATCGGTTCGATTTTTTAGGCATCCAAATTAATTCCCCCTCCTCTTTTTCCCTCCCTCTTCAATTTCAACATTCATCCCCCCTCCCATCCAAAATTTACCCTCTCAAATTTACCCCCACATCCGAAATTCATCCCTTTTCACCTCTGTCCACCATTCCTCCCCCATTCACACATAATCCCAATCCCCTCCACCTATAAATTCCACCATTCCCCCTCCATTTTTCACACACCCCTCCAAACTCTTCTTACTCCCTTCTCAATTTCCACCTCATAGCCAACCGTGATCCCGCCGTTGAGAAATACCACTCCACTCTCGTTGAGGAAGAAGATGCCGACATTTACCATTCTATCCAAGAATGGGATTGGGTTTGCACAAATTTCATCGCCACCCGAACCCAACATATTTGAGCATAAATTCCTTTGGAACTAGCTGCCCAACGACCTCGTCGCACTCTTCTGCCAAATCAGGTGGTACCACTACTTGGCCACCATGAAAGACGAGGTCTGGCCCGAGGAAGGCCGTAATTTCTATGGAACTTTTCTCAAAATCAATAGCTCTACTTATGAGGCGCGTGTCGACCGTTAATGCATCCCTTTTTTGCGCCAACAAGTAATCGACAAACTTCGAGAAAAGTGAGCCCCCGCCCCCAAAGAATATGACTTCACCTTCGTGGGCAACGGATTCGATAAACACACTTGCCTATCCCGAATGGAACCTAATGGAAATTGGGTCCGATATTCTTTTCTGGTAGCGAAGCTTGATGAGATGGAGCGTTTGGCATTTCTCATCACTTGCGGGTCCATTCTCCAAACCTCTAACAATTCAGCTTTGCGTGTTCGCCAGGCCAACTTTCTTTACCACCTCCTTGCTCCGGTTGGACGTATTCACCTCGGCCCCCTTATTTACGCCGAAATTGTTCATGTCGCCTATGATAAGACCGAAAAGGTGTAATAACCCCACTTTTATATGTTCATATATAGCTTGCTTTAAATGTTTTGTTATTACATATGAGATATGGACAATGTGTTATTATGGTACATAATTTTAATTTATTATTTAGTCTAGACCTACCTTCAGAAATCATGAAATATCAAATTAGTTACAAACATAAAATTTTTAAGTTTTCAGTAAGAATGTTCATATTAGAGACTAGTTTTGACCATTATGATATAACAATTGACTTGAGGTAAAAACTAAAAAGTTTTATATATATGAATTAGGTTTGTAACACAAAAAATGGTGTGCTAAATGGAGGTTCGAACAAGAAGTTATACCAAAATTACGAAATAAGGGCAAATCTGTCCATCCTTTAAGTTGTATTTTGTCTTATTACCACACCATGTGTTATATTTTGATTCGTTGGAAGGGGAGGCTAGTTAGGCCGACTTAAATACTTTGAAATAACCTCCTTCTTCATCAAAATGGATTAAATCAAAGTCTTATAGCATATCCTAAGCTAAATGATAAGTTTTGGGGTAGAAAATGAAATTTTATGAAACTTTAGGGACTTAATGTTTAAATAAAGAAAGTTTTAGGGACTAAAATGAAAATATAAAAAGACCATTTTGTAAATAAATTTTTTTTAAGGACCCCTAAGAAATATTGAAATTATATGGTGTAAAATTACTAAAATACCCTTTTATGTGTAAAATGACCCTTATACCCTTAATAACTTTACACCTCGTGTTTAGTTTTGACAACTCCACCGCACACGTGTCACCTTTATACGAAAAGATAAAACACATGTCATGCATTTAGAAAAAGTTAAAACACGTGTCGCGGTCTGGTGAATTAAGATTGCAAGATAGCCCCGTTACGCGGCACGTTGACTCGCCAAAATGAACGCTTAGTCATCGGGGCACGTGTCATCACCCAAAGATCAGTTCTTAAAAATCTACCAACTACGGTTGGTCGGGAATAAAAATCCACCAACTACGGTTGGTCGGGAATACAAATCCACCAACTTCGGTTGGTAGGGAATAAAAATCCATCAACTACGGTTGGTCGGGAATAAAAATCCACCAACTCCGGCTGGTCGGGAATACAAATCCACCACCTACGGTTGGTCGGGAATAAAAATCCAACAACTACGGCTGGTCGAAAACAATTGTGTAAGCAATATCATGGGATGGAATTCGTTTCGTGGCTTATAAGTAAAAAGTGATAAGTCACTATAATAAAAAAAATAAAAATAAAACAAAATTTCTTTACTTATGACATATCAAATTACCACCAACTCTAAGTCGGTCGGAAAATAAAATATCACCAACTCCGGTTGGTCGTCAAATAATTATTACAAACTTAGAATGGCCAACAATAAATTTTCACCACTCCAGTTGGTCGGCAATTTAAAATAACACAGGACATTTTTGTTTTCTTACAAGATGTACGTACACATTTATGAGAGAATAAAATAGATATTTTATAAAGTAATGACAATCAAGATTGCAGAGATAACAAAAAATTCCTCATTAAAATCAGAACAAATTACATATTACATGAGGAATCATTACATCAAAGACCCTATTCTATTGACTTTTTTCCTTCTGCCTTTGAAACAGGTTCTACTCCAGCAAGAGGATCGTCTAAGACATAAGGGGAATTTATAAAGTTCAGATCTTTAAGCATCCTGACATTCATCACAGATGGACGATCAAGCAAGTGCTCCGGACGAGATATCTCGAAATTAGAATGAAGACTGTAGTCGCCGAGATACTTGGAGATTAAGCACTGAGGAATTGCTCGAGCAGGAATCCTGCTCATATCAAGTTTAAAAGGTGGCACGAGCAACTCGAGCAATCCAGGGTCATAATAATCCCAGAGATAATGGCCCTGCTCCAACTATAACACCCCCAGTGCATTCAGCCATCCTTGCTTGTAACCCTCGTTATTTGAATTCTCGATCCTATCATCGAGATGATAAAGGGCTTCATTATATCCAGCCATCCAAAACTCTCTCGGCTGTTTGCGAAACTGGTAACTTAACCTCTCCAGTTGATCATGGAGATTTTTCACCAGATTTGTTTTATTTTCCAAGGCAGATCTTTGTGCAGAAATTTGCTCTTCAAGGATCAAAATCTTCTTGGACATCTCTGCTAAAGCCTAGTTCTTCGCCATCAGCTGGAACGCCTAGTTCTCCAAGGCTGCCCACGTTCTAGCTTCTTCAATAGTAACCCGAGCAGCCCTTGCTCGTCCCCGAGAAGCTCTTGCTCGTCCACGAACAGATATAGAATCCTCTTTAAGGTTTCCAATTCATCTCTCAAATTGGCATTTTTGACCTCCAAAAATGAGAAACCTTCATCGTTAATAGGGACCAAGGCTCCTGAAGAAGATGATACAGATTTCAATTGAGATATCTCTTTTCTCAAAACATTATTTTCCTTCTCCAGCATCTTCGCGATTTGCCTATGCTCCTCGACCTCAACCGTTAGAATTTTCTCTTTCTTCTCGTAAGCAACAATGAACTTATCATATCCTTTGTCAGCATTTAGTTGCTGATATTTTTTCTCATATCCCTGATGTAAAAAGGCACAAGATTCCTTGTATTTTTTTTGGAGTTCCTCGATGGTTCCTTGAAGATCCTCAATCATCTCATAGTATGCCACATTATTGGCAACAACTAGGTCAAGCAGACATTTCAAATACTGATATGCTTCAACTGCTTGTTCAGAAGAATTTGGACCAAGGATGTCAATAATTTGAGCCTCGTTTAGATCTGCATGGCCAGCCTTGAAGTAGTCATTGCATTTTTTCATCAGTTCAGTATTGTGAGCTGACAATAGCTCGATTCTAGCCATAAACGAGTAAAGAAAAGAGATAGAAAGAATTAATAAGAATGCAGACAGAGCAAGAAGAGGAAAAAGTCAAGATGGACAATCAAAAGCTTGAATTTTCATTTCATCATAAAAGGTAAGTACAAAGTTCATGATTACACTGGAAAGGAATAACAAAATTAAAACCTGAGCATCTTTACACCTTCTCCTTGTGTTTTACAACTTCCTCGGGAAGATGGGATGAGGAGGATGGTTGCTCGGAAGATAAGGGAAGTTGCTCGGCTAAGGTACTGGTGGGCGGAAGTTGCTCGACTGAAGAGCTGGCAGGCTGAAGTTGCTCGTAGAAAGTTTGAACAACTGGAACAGGAGGAGCTGGATCTCCAATCATCATGGAGGATTCCTCTGAGGCTGCTTCGTCCTCTTATTCTTCTCCAGGAGAGGGAGGAGGTCCAAGAACATGACGCTGGAATAGGTTAGAATTCTCAGCGATCTTTAACTCCGGCAGAGCTGCAACCCATCCGTCCCTGAAGTATTTAAGGCTAGCAAATTCCATCTGAGAGGACATGGCATCTAGGCCTTTGTTCCAACCTTAGTCCTAGCCAGCGCTGAAGGACTTTTAACCGCAGTTTTTCTCTTTGCCTTTTCTGATGAAATCCTCTCAGTATGAAGTTCCTCGGCAGCTTTTATTTTTCCTTCTATCTCCTGCCTCTGACGATCAACGTCACGGAGTCTAATTTATTCCTCTTCAGTTTTCGTGAGCTTATTCTCAAGCTCTTCAGTTTTCTTGAGCTTTTCCTCAAGCTCTTTATTTTCTTCTCAAATTCTCTCATTTTCCTCTCCAATTCTTGGGAGGCCTCCACAGCTCGGTCCCTTTCTTGCTCGACAGACTTAACCTGCTTCTCCCAAGCAATTTTATTCTCCTCATACTTCTGATGAGATTCCTTTAAAGACTGGGTTAGTCCAATGAAAGCCTTTTCTACTCCATCCGAGGAACTGGAAGCTCAGATGGCTTCATCTCTCTTCACAATGCTGTTGAAACACGTCACCAACTGGAAAGAGGAATAATTCTAAGTCAATGTATGAACATAATATTAAAGATAGAAGGTTCAAATCAATAATACTTACAGAGGAAATGTGTTGAGCATCCAAAGCAGTAACTCTCTCACGACTAAGAGTGTTTTCAATATCTGGGACCAATGGGATAGTCCAAGACTGTAACAAGCCCACAGCGGAGCTCGGAGTAATAAAGGATGGAACACTACCTTCAACATTTTAAGGTTGAAGGATAATTTCAGTAGGTTTCTCTGACAAACTTTTCTTTAACCTCCTCGTAGGAGCTGGAACATTCTCAACCAAGGATGTTGTCTTGGTCGGTGATATAACGATAACCTCGCTTGGAGGAGAAACAACAACAACCTTGCTCGGAGCCATTGGGGGGGGGGGGGGTCTCGAAAACTTTATTAACAGCAACTGGAGGGGGTGCATCAATTTTTCTTGTCCCTTCCTCTGAGACATCCTGCTTATTTCTCTTTGCCTCCACATTGGCAGAGTCTGATTTGTCAAAGAAGGAGGGAGCTTTTCCTCTCTTCATTCTAATACTGAGAGGAATATTCGATTCAAGGGAAGAACCCTCAGAAGCTGGTAATGGGTCGATGTCACCCACCACTGGACGAGCAGTAAAGGAGGAAGTATAGCTTTTGTACTGCAACAAATAAGAAGCTGATCAAATGTGTTCGTCAGCAACAGTTTGGTGCAAACTCCAGATAAGTTTCAAGTGTCTCAAATTGACATCAGTTTCTTTGGGGGATTTTCTTTTGCTGTCAACTGCAAATAAACAAAAATTAAAATGTCAGTGACGCATTTCATTAAACACGAAGAAAACATAATTTCAAAAATAAAATAAAAACAACCTATCCCATTGCCATAGGGAGGGCATCTAGGACCCTGATATACATCATTTCCATTTAATGGAGCATGTTGCTAATTTTTTATAACAACCCCATGCTCGAAGTAATCCATGTTGGCATCTGGGAGATTGATAACTAAAGCCCTATTTAAAAACCTAGTTTTTAAGTAAAAAGTGCTATCGCTGACAACCCATCTATAGCAAAACATAATTTATGGAATTCCTAAACGGGTTCCATGAATCTGATTTAACCTATGGACTCCATTAACTATTCTCCAGGTATTGGGAGCTATTTTTGCAGGTACAACGTCAAAATATTGACAGAATTCCAAACACAGGGGATTTGGAGGAAAAGAAAAACCACATTCGACCACAAAGAGGCTGGGGAACCAATGTCCCTCAGCCAAAGAAAAATAGTCTGAAGGTTCATAAAGTTCTTCCAATATGACCCATGAAGGAATAGAAAAATCAGAGCGAAATTTATCAAGCGACTCAACAAGGTAAACCATGATGAACAAAGAAAATAATAGAAAAGGAAGAAAATCTTACAGGAAAAGGGTGGATCAGTTGACAACGAACAACGAAAGAAATGAACGCACAAGATAGAGAAAAAGTAAAGAAGTTCTAAGATGCAGATTTGAAAAAGTAAAAGATGATCGAATTTTCTGAAGCATTTAAATACTTTACCTCGGGAATAGAGAAAAATAATGATTACCAGGATGGACGATTGCGTATCCGGCGGCTAAAAAGAAGAAAAAGGCATGCAAAACGCAGGAGTTATAGAAATTCAAAATACTTGAAAAGCCTAATACTATGCATTCAAGAAAGGAGTTATAAACAACGAAAGTTTGTTTAAAATCCATAAAGTCTAGGCAGCAGAATGTTCCATACTTTTCTTCAACATAAAACTACGAAACATTGGGGGCTTCTGTTGATACCAAATTTAGTCTACTGACGTGGACCAATTATATGGAGACACGTGTCAACCTACATGGCACTCGTAAACATTTTTTAACAACACCTTGACTCCGAGGAACTCAACCTCCTCGACCAACTCAGGCTCTCCGAGCAACAAGTGTTCTCTGAGGAACTTTATTGTACCGAGGAACTCATGTATACCGAGCTACTTAGGTGGTCCGAGCAGCTTAGGCGGTCCGAGCTGCATCTCGTACAGAGCATTCATATCCGGATAATCAAGAGGATAACTGCGCATTAAATTCTCATTATTATCACACAGGTGCACACGCCTATTGGACAGCTATGTATTATTCTTTCATTTGTACCGCCTCAAGGCTATAAATACATTGTAACCTCCTCATTAGCAGGGGGCTCGGAATTTCTTGAGAAACCCATTATCGAGAATTCTGCAAATAGTCATTAATAACAAATATAGTGGATGTAGGCCATTCTTACAAGGCTGAACCACTTTAAAAATCTTTTGTCTTATATATATATATATATATTCATTTTTATCTGTGATTAAATAATTAGATCAAGTCTAGTTTTTTACATCAACAATGTTGAAGGTTCAACTTTTATAGCTCCTTTTGTTATTATGTTTGTTTTATCATTTAGAGCATGTTTGGATCTCTTGCAATAAGTTTTAAATTTTTATCTTAAGTTGTAACTCGTTGTCACTTTAAAAAAATGAAGTTTCCTTTTAGAAAGCTCTAATGACGTAATTCCTTAACTTTTAGTATTTTATGATTCATAACCATGTGATTATATTTTCGTTGCACTTATTTAAGGAAACTGTGGGTACCCGAAATTTAGAACTATGGGCCTGGACGAGTAGCCCAGTCCTGGCGGCCCAAAGTCCAGACCCCTCATCTTTTATAATTAATCCAGTCTCCCCCCACGATCCCATGAAGGGAAATTATGGGAGAAATAGAAAACGTGGAGGAACCCATCGCCCCCACTCATCTACATGCACATGTATATATTAAACCCTAGGTCCGGGGAAAAAGGACAAGTTGTATTATCTGTAATCACTCTCCGGAATATAAAGAAATAACATCGACTGCACCACCGTGGACGTAGGCACATTTTGGCTGAACCACGTACATCATTTGTTGTGTGATTGGCATCTTCTATTCCTTGTTCTCTTCTTGATAATCTTTCTCTCATATTTATTTGTGTTGCATAACAATTGCTTCTACAATTGGCGCCGTCTGTGGGAAACGTTCATCTTTCCCTGAGAAGAGCCCACATCAAGAAAGGAGTTTAAGATTTCTGATCACAGCAGCAATGCCCCCCAAGCAGGAGATATTCAAGAGCCACCTGCTCCTCGCAGGATTTGGTCTGAAGTCCGGCATTCAGATCAGAGAGCTCGCCTGGAAAGACCAGCCTCAGAAGAAAGTCAGGGACCAGCGAGGTCCACGCAGATATCCAGGTTGATTGATGCGTACGAGGCAAGGCTCCACGAGCAGAGAGAGTCTTCTCGCAGGTACGAGGCTGAGAATGCTCGTTTGAAAAGAAGACTGGAAAGAGTAGAAAAGGAGCTTCGTCCTGATAACCGGAGACGCCCATATCGTACTCCTAGCCCTCAGGCGAGCAAGTCTCGCAGCCGAGGAAGGAACCCTAGTCGAGAATCTCAAAGGGACGAAGGAGGCGAGTCAGACGACGACCTCCGCGAATAGCTGCAAGAGCTCGTCGCCACCAGAGCTCTGCTCGCAGCGACGAGCTCATACGAAACATGGTCCGCAGGGAGATGGACCAGCATCCCGCTCACCACGGGACAAGATCAACTAGATAACTCGCGAGGCGAGCTCTCAAAACCCAGATGAAGTCACCTTTCACGAAAGAAATCGAAGAGGAGGAAGCTCCCAAGAAATTTTCCATTCCGAGGTTCAAGGTTTACGAAGGAAAGACTGATCCCATTGATCACGTCAGGTAATACCGACAGGCAATGACCCTTTGGAGCCACCGTGATGCCCTGATGTGCCGTATTTTCCCCTCGAGCCTTCATGATGTAGCACAGAAGTGGTTCGAAAGGCTCCCCCACCGGTCGATTAAGAATTTTAAATCCCTAGCCGAACTCTTTACGGCCTGATTCATTACCAGTAGCTCCCATCCCAAAAGGATGGATGCTCTACTGACAATGAAGAAAATGCCTCAAGAAACCCTCTAAGAATACGGGAAGAGGTACTAGGAGTTATTCAATGAGATCGAGGACTGCGCGGAGGAGGTGGCAGTGGCCTCCTTCAAAATTGGGCTCCCTAATTCTTCCCTCCTCTACCAATCCCTGACAAAGAAGGAAGCTATGACCATTGACGAACTTATGGCCCTAATCGAGAAAGACGCAAAGGTGGAAGATGTCACCCGCTCTAATACAGGAGAAAACGGTCGAGCTAAGCTCACTACCAAGGTAGGTGAGAAAGATGAGAACCAGAGGAAAGGAGGAAAGAACGGGGGCAAAAATGGCTCCAAAAATGGATGGAACCAGGACGCATCGAAAGCATTCCAGGCGGTCAACACCGTCTTCAAAGAACCAATTTACAAGGTTCTCGCGAAAATCAAGGATGAGCCATTCATCAAGTGGCCCAGGAAGATGGGGGGAGATCCCTCGAAGAGAAACAATGCGTTGAGATGCGATTTTCACAAAGAGGGAGGGCACAAGACCGAGCACTGCAAAGCTCTTAAGTCTCACCTCGAAGAGTTGGCCCAGTTCGGGCATTTGAACGACTTTGTGGAGAAAAGGGCAGAGAAAGTGACTGCCAAAAGAGAGATGAGACCCGACAATGTGCTGGAGGATGATGCTGGACACGAGTTCGCTGTAATTCACGGAGTATCTGACGTCAAACAGATACAAGGGAACTCAGTTCAGATGGAGCTGAAAAAACTTACAGCGATAATGCAGGCTTTTCAAATCGATCCAGCAAAATCACAGTCGGGAAAATGTCGACGAGCAGAGGACGTCAACTATAACAAGCATATTGTTTTCACGGATGAAGATTTGATGGGAGTAAGGACCCCACATCATGATGCTCTGGTCATTACACTCAGGATAGCCAACTTTGACATCGACAAGCTGCTCGTCGATCAAGGAAGCTCATCTGAAGTAATGTACCTCGACCTGTTCAGAAAATTGAAGTTGAGCGTCTCTGACCTAAAGGAAGCTACTGTTCCTTTAGTCGGCTTCACCGGGAAAATGACCATGCCTCTAGGCAAGATAGTGCTGCCAGTTCGTGCTGGGAACGTCTCCAAAATGATTGAGTTTTTGGTAGTTGACATCGAATCGCCGTACCATGCCATCCTCGGCAGAGGATGTCTTCATGCAATGAAGGCAGTCTCCTCGACCTACCATCAGAAGCTCAAGTATGTAACCGAGCGAGGAGTAATGCAGATCCACGGCGACCAAGCAATGGCAAGGAAGTGCTTCATAGCAGCCATCCGACCAAAGCCAGAGAAGAAGGCCGGTCAAACCAGTGAGAAAGTTGAAGAGGGTGTGATAACTTCTAAATAGAAACTAAAGTATGGAAGACCAGGAGTAGAGGAGACCAGGCTCCTCCCCTCCGAGCGTGTCATCGAGGACCTGGTAGAAGTTATAGCTGAAGTTGGTAACAGTAGCAGAGTCTTCTTGATTGGAGCATCTCTCATCGATCGAGAACAGAAGGAGTTGACGACCTTGCTGAGACACAACGTAGATGTCTTCGCATGGGAACCATACGAGCTGCCTGGCATTGATCCTGGTATGGTCTGTCATCAGCTGCACGTCGACCCCACGTTCAAACTAGTCACGCAGAAAGCAAGAAGAGCTGCACCTGAGAAGGCTAAAGCGATCGAAAAGGAGGTCGAAAAACTGCTGGATGCAGGATCCATACGGGAAGTACAATTCCCCAAATGGTTGTCCAACCCAGTAGTAGTTTCGAAGAATAATGGGAAGTGGAGAGTTTGCATCGACTTCACTGACCTCAACAGAGCATGACCAACTAGTAGATGCCACTGCAGCTCACGAGCGAATGAGTTTCCTGGACGCATACTCAGGATTTCACCATATCCCCTTGTATGCCCCAGACCAAGACAAAATGGGGTTCATCACGACGGTTGGGTTGTATTGCTACAAAGTCATGCCATTTGGGCTCAAGAATGTAGGGGCAACCTACCAGCGGCTGGTCACAAAAATGTTCAAGGATCAAATGGGAGATACAATGGAGGTCTACATTGATTATATGCTCGTTAAGAGCAAGAAGAAGGAAAATCACCTCTCAGACCTGTCAAAGACCTTCGAAATCCTCAGGAAGTACCGAATGAAGCTTAATGCGAGCAAGTGTTCCTTCGGTGTCCAGTCAGGAAAATTTCTCGGATACTTAGTCAGCAAGAGAGGCATAGAAGCTAATCCGGACCAGATCGATGCAATCAACAGGGTACAACCACCTCGAACCGTCAGGGACGTGTAGAAGCTCACTGGAATGCTCGCTGCCTTAAATCGCTTCATTTCCAAATCCTCCGAGAAGTGCAAGCCTTTTTTACAGCTTCTAAAAGGAAATAAACGAATAAAATGGTGCCCTGATTGCTCGCGAGCATTGGACGAGCTCAAGTCTTACTTAAGCTCTCCACCGCTGCTTGTCATACCACAACCAATGGATTCTTTGTACCTATACCTCTCGGTATCTAGACACACTGCCAGCTCGGCATTAATATGCGAGGTCGAAGAAATCCAACACCCCGTTTACTACGCGCGCAAGACCTTATTAGACGCCGAGCAGAGGTAGTTGCCATTAGAGAAGCTCGCCTTTGCACTAGTGATAGCCTCGAGGAAACTGAAGCATTATTTTGAAGCTCATACTATCATCGTCCTTACTTCGCACCCCCTTAAGGCGATCCTGAGGAAAGCGGATTTGTCGGGCAGATTGTCTAAGTGGTTAGTCGAGCTCGGCCGGTTCGACATCCAATTCAACCAAGGACCGCTATCAAGGGTCAGATCCTCGCTGATTTCATAGCCGAATTCACTGGCGAAGAACTCCCCGACCAACCTCAACCAACAAAGCAAGAGGAGAACCCAGCAACAATAGAAACCTGGAAACTATTCGTTGATGGAGCCTACAACTCAAAGGGGGCAGGCGTAGGCATCGTCCTCATCACCCCAGAAAACACCATCCTTGAGCAAGAGATCAGGCTTGGATTTGTAGCCTCCAACCACAAAGCAGAGTACGAAGCTCTAATAGCCGGTCTCCAAAAGGCGCAAATTCTGGGAGCAAAACGTTTACAGGTGTTCAACGATTCTCAACTAGTCTCCAATCAGATAAGTGGAGATTACAACGCGAAGGATGAAAGGATGGCAGCATACCTCGCCCTGGTGAGGAAACTAATGACAAGTTTTGAGGAGATCAACATCCAGCAGTTTCCCAGAGGGCAAAACAGTCATGCCGATGCCTTAGCACCCCTAAGCTCGGCAATTGATTCTAGTCTTAAAAGGGTCATTCCCATTGATTTCCTCATTCGTCCAAGCATTAACCACAACAGCAAGCTGCCAAACGTGGAACAAATACTCCAGGTGGGATCAGCCCCCAGCTGGATGGACCCCTTAAGAGACTATTTAAAGGAGGTCATGCTCCCCGAGAATAAGAAAATCGCCCACCAGATAAGAGTCAAAGCTGCTCGCTTTCACTTATCCACAGGAGGCGACTTGTATAAGAAGTCCTTCTCCGGTCCCTACCTTAGATGTGTCCACCCAGGCGATGTCGAGCAGGTGCTGCGCGAGCTTCACGAAGGAATCTGTGGAAGTCATATCGGAGGAAGATCTCTAGCCTTTCGAGCAATGAAGGAAGGCTATTGGTGGCCGTATATGCAAAAGGACTCCGCAGTATATGTTCGCAAATGCCCCAAATGCCAGCTTCATGCTCCAATGATCCACCAACCAGCCAGCGACCTAAAATCCCTGACCAGCCCGTGGCCCTTCACCCAATGGGGGATGGACATCGTAGGACCACTACCCACTGCTGCCGGCAATCGCAAATACCTGTTGGTTGCAACTGACTACTTCACCAAATGGATCGAGGCAGAACCATTGGCAAATATCCGAGGCGCTGACATGATAAGATTCATATGGAAGAATATAATCACTTGATTCAGAATCCCCAGAACCATCATCACTGATAATGGGACACAATTCGAGAGTGGCCCCTTTCAGGACTTCTGTAACGAGCACGGGATCAGGCACAACTTTAGTTCGGTAGCCTACCCACAGAGCAATGGGAAAGCAGAAGCTTCCAACAAAACTGTGATCGATGGATTGAAGAAGCGACTAGAGCGAGCCAAGGGGGCATGGACAACCGAGCTGCCCCATGTTCTGTGGGCATACCGAACAACTCCTCGGCGAGCAACAGGAGAAACCCCATTTTCGCTAACATATGGCATGGAAGCAGTCATTCCACTAGAAGCGGGCTTGCCTACAATGAGGTTCGACCTTGTCGACCAAGGCCAGAATAATGGGGCGTTGCTCGCTGAACTCGACCTCACCGACGAGCGTAGAAAACTAGCCCTGGTGAAGCTTGCGAACTATCAACAACAGCTCGCAAGGCATTACCACCAAAGGGTTAACCCAAGAAGATTCCAAGTTGGAGACTATGTTCTAAGGAAGGTCCTAGGCAGCACAGTAAGGTCATCAGATGGCAGGCTAGGCCCAAACTGGGAAGGACCATTTAAAGTAACTAGGGACGACCTGCAAGGTGCATATCATTTGGAAACAATGGAGGGCAGAGAGATACCACGAGCATTGAATGCAGCCAATCTCAAGAAATTCTATTTTTAGATTCTCAAGGAATTCTATTGTTGAATCTTTTTCTTGTATTTGTTATGTGAAAGGAACAATTAATTCCCCTTATTACTAATGAAATCAGTAGCTGCATTTTATCACACATCTTTTTCCAAATCACTGGCACGATGGTCGATATAGCAGGGGGATACCCCTTCTCAGGTCATCGTCATGAAACACGAGAGACCTCTTAGCATTGCCCCTGGCAATATATAAAGCCCTACAGAGGATTCTTAGGCAATGCGACCAGATTTCATACTGGCCATCAAACCTACTTTGGTTGAGCAAAATCCTGACCGGATGAAGACATTCAATACCAGGTGTGTCCTCGCCAATTGCCCTACTTAGGCCTAAGGGAGTGTGACGACACAACCTAAAAGGTAAAATGGGGCACAATGGTATTTTGTTATTATACTGGACTGGGGGGACACTTGCATGGAAAAACAAAAAGAATTATGAAGCAGCAAGAATATAAAAAGATTGGATGAACACGTTTAGTCGGCAAAGCTGCCCAAAACACAAACTTTTCATTAATCTCTTATATTTACAACAGTGATAATACATGTTTAATCGGCGAAGCTCGCCCAAAGCATTTACATCATCAAAAAAGACAAAAAAATAACAACTTGTTATATTTACAACAACGATAATACACGTTTAGTCGGCGAAGCTCGCCCAAAGCGTTTACATTATCAAAAGAAAAACGACTTGCAAAAAAAAAAAATTCAAGAAGGTGGAAGCCTCCGAACGAGATAGTCTTCCACTCTAGCTCTTCGTCCATCATCAGGAGCAGGGACCATCTCTTCCACAACCTCATCTGCGTCCGACTCTAACAGTTGTCGAGGAATGGCATCAATAGGGATCCATCTATCATCCCTCCTGAATGGATTGGGCATCAGAGTAGAGGAGGACATCTCGTGACGATACCACAAAACTGAGTTCCTCAGGACCTGGAGTTCTTTCAAAGCACTCGACCACCCTCTGATAAAAGAAAGTTCTTCGAACTCGGATAATCTTGTGGGAGCATCTAACCAGCCTTGGTCATAACCGTCAGCCCATGCTTGTCGAGGACCCTTCTTGAATAAATGTCACAATCGAGTAACGTCCCTTTGAAGCCCAGCAGCAGTTACATATGCTCGGCGGACATCATCATGGAGCTCTTCCATCTCCTTATCCCGCTGTTCTTCTGCTTCCCTGTTCCTGCCCCTGGTGCTCCTACCAGCTCGCGGGAGGGGAGGGCGAGTGGAACCTCGCGGCATAGGAGGAGTATGTCCAGCTCGCGAAGACGAGGAGCCTTGTAGAATCGTTGAAGTAGTGCTCGGCGCATGTTCTTTAAGTTGCAGGACTTCCCTCCTCAGATTTTCATTCTCCTGCTGCAGGAATTCCCCAACTTGATTTATCTCGGTGGCCTCCAGCAATCTCGCTCTCAGAACATTGACTTCCTCTTGTACAGAAGCACCAATGTCACCCATCTCTTGGAGCCTGCCCTTCAGCTTGGCCACCAGCTCGGACTGATCCTTGTATTTTTGGTTCCTTAACCTAATAAACTTGCAAAGCCTAACAAAGGCCTGACGAACCTGAGGACTGGCATTAGGACCAAGGGTCCTGCCCAATTGAGATGTGGCAGGAATATAGTCTTCTACATCAGTCAACTACAAGACATAAAAGTGCAAAGGAAAGAGAAATCAATCAATACATTGGAAAAATAAGCCTCTTTATTTCATTATTGAAGGTTAAAGTACATCGAGCAAGAAACAGAAAATTACAAACAAAAGTACAAAAGAAATCCTAAGGAGGGAACAACTAGCAACCTCAGGCTGCTTCCCCTTATCAGCAGCAGCAGAGACACCCCCCTCTACAGAGATACCCTCGTTCGCCTGGGCAGAACCAACATCGGCAGGAGTTGTCTGAGGAGTAAGATCAACACCCTCGATGGCTGGGGCAGGGGCTTCTTCGTCCACGGCTGGCCTTGGACCCGGGTCATGCTCGTCGAACAGCGGAGATGCAGGATCAACACCAGCAGCTAGGAGGGCCTTATTCCAGCCTTCTTGAAGTTCAAATGGCTGATATAGCCTATTTGAACTTCGGCGTCTTCATAAGCCGCAGCCCATCCGGAGTTGTATGAATCCTCCTTGATGGTGGCTACCATGGACTCCTTCTCCTTCAGCTGCTCGGTCAGGGCCTTGTTTTCCTCCACCACACCCAGTTTGCTCGAGCAGACTAGGTTATAGGCCTGCCTCAGCTCGCTCTGCTCCTTAATCACCGCGTCCCTCTCTCGGTTAGAATTGATAAGTGCCAGATCAGAGGAAGCTCGGGCGGCATCAGCAGCCTTCAGGTCAGCCTCCAGTCGAGAACCCCTGACTTCCAGAGCGGACTTCTGCTGCTCCAGCTTGCCATTCATCCTCACCAACTCGTCATGAGAGCGGTAGAGCACAGCAAAGTCCGTCACAAACTGCCAAAAATAAGGAAGGAATCAAGAAGGAGAAATAATCAAAACTTGTTAAGGAATTGAAAAGGGAAAGAACCTTACCAAGGCCAGTCTCTGGCTAGCTTGGAGGGCTAATTGATCAGACCCCAGTGCCCTCTGGAGATCTGCAGGAAGAACTGCCCTCTCAAGCAGTGCAGGAGCCAGCTGAGGGGAAGTGGCAACCGAGGCCCCCTCGGACAAAGCTGACACCGGGACCAAGGCTTGCCCAGCCTTCGTCCTCGACTCCATCTTCCTCCTCTCTTCCTCTCTCTCCCTCTCCATCCTTTTCCTCTCCTCCACCTTCTTCTTTTCCTCCACCCTCTTCCTCTCCTCCTCCTTATTTCTCCCCCTCTCTCTCACCTGCTCTTCTTCTCTCCTCTTCCTCTCTTGCTCATGAGTGGAAGACCGAGAACCAGTAGCCACGGCCCCAGAAGAAGACTTCTGTTTCTTCGACCTTTGTGCAAGAAGCACATGGTCCTCATCATCATCGAATCTAATCAGGTTCTTCCTTGGAGGTATATCTTCGCCTGAACTGCTGGTAGTGCTCGACGAGTCTTGAGCTTCGAAATCCTCTCCAGAAGAACTACTACTGCCAGAACTTACTACACCACTCGCAGCACCTGCAGGCTCACTCTCAGAGCTGCTCTCCTCTTCGTCCAACTGGATAGGCTCAGCTGTAACCTCTCCAAAGGAATCAAACTCTGGAACACTGTCCACAGGTCGTGCTATGAAGCTGGAGCCTTTGTTCTTGTACTCGAGAAAAAAGGCAACAGATCTGGGATGCTCGCCGTCACCCAGAGGCTCCCTAATATTCCAAGCTTTCACCAACTCCGAGATACGAACCTCGCTGAGAGCAGGCTCCAAATTCTTTGTCCTCGCTGTAAAAGAAAAGGCAAAGAGAGGTTAGAAAAGTCACAAGTCAGCAAAGGTTGAAATAACAGTGCAATGTCTACCTATATATTCTTCCCCGTAAAAAGGGATAGTGAACCTCTCAGACCTCGACCCATCAAACTGGGAGGGAACTGCCAATTCCTGACAAGGAAAGCCTCTTGCCAGTAGTCCTTATGGGAATCAGGTAGGTTTACTACTAATACCCTATCAGGACTCCTAGCTTTGAGGTATAAGACACCTGAGCTAGTTCGAGAGAAGGAATAACAGAAACAGATCTCGGCAAGTCCTAACCTAGTACCATACAACTGGTTTATTCTATGGACGCCATTTACTATCTTCCACACATTGGGCGAGCACTGTGCGGGAACAATACTGAAATAACCAAAAAAATGCAGAAAAAGATCATTAGGGGGAAAAGTAAGTCCCCCCTGGGAAAGCAACAAGACATGGATCCAGTGGGCATCCTCTATATCCCTAACGTTCCTAGGAGGGGAGGCACAACATTCAATATCTACCCACTCAGGAATATTGTAGAACTTCCTGAACTCAGAGATTGACCTATTTCCAATCTTCGCCATTGAAAAACTCAAAGAAACTCTACAAACCAAAGAGAAAGTGCAGAGAAAGGTCACGAGAAACTTACAAAACAGAAGATAGGTTCGAGTGATGAAGAAGCACGAGCTCAAGACGACTAAAAAGCAATGGGAATGGGGATTCAGAGAAGAAGGTACGAGGCACTAAAGTTCTCAGAAGAAGGAAGATTACTGGAAAGGCTGAAACGATAGATGGAAAAGTGGCTATCCCAACAAGCCTTCAATTCTAATCATAGCGCACAGATAGCGAAGCGGGTGCCGCCAAAACAACTGTACAGTTTTCGAAGAATCACAAATCAACCATGATGGCTGCTCATTTAAATCTATTGGACCTATTAACATGACCCAACAAATTTAGGGGCAATTGTGGGTACCCGAAATTTAGAACTATGGGCCTGGACGAGTAGCTCAGTCCTGGCGGCCCAAAGTCCAGACCCCTTATCTTTTATAATTAATCCAGTCTCCCCCCACGATCCCATGAAGGGAAATTATGGGAGAAATGGAAAACGTGGAGGAACCCATCGCCCCCACTGATCTACATGCAAATGTATATATTAAACCCTAGGTTCGGGGCAAAAGGACAAGTTGTATTCTCTATAATCACTCTCCGGAGTATATAGAAATAACATCGACTGCACCACCGTGGACGTAGGCACATTTTGGCTGAACCATGTACATCATTTGTTGTGTGATTGGCATCTTCTATTCCTTGTTCTCTTCTTGATAATCTTTCTCTCATATTTATTTGTGTTGCATAACAATTTCTTCTACAGAAACAATTTTTAAGTCATAATATATGATGCCTTGGTGGCATGTCAAGACACTCGTTCCCTACTACTAATTTTGGGACGGGGTCGTGATAGAGGTGGTATCAGAGCATAGGTTATGGACCCGTAGACTACTGAACATAAGTTTCGAACGTTATCGATTTCAAGTCTCCATACATATGATATAGGATTAAATATCCGACTTATGTGATAACCCTCCATATGTCTTACAGTCCACATATAATTTTTTACATATAATTGTTCTTCTAATTTGCAATCTTGAGTTAGTATAATACATCTTATGTTTGGCCATGACTGTAGAAAATGACCAAGCCAAGATTAACTGCGAGAACAAGTTGTTCAAGTATGGAAGGACCAGAGGGTGCATACAAGGCGATTGAGAGTCTAGCAAAGATTGTGGAGCATCAGGTGAATAATAGAGCACCAAGGAATCTGGAACTAACTAGCTGTACCATTGAGCATTTCCAGAAGTTGAAACTGACTTCTTTTAAAGGTACTTCTAACCCCACTGAAGCAGAATGTTGGGTGATGCAGATAGAAAAGATGCTCGATGTTCTTAAATGTACCGATGAACAAAGGGTTTCATTTGCAACATTTATGTTAGAAGGAGAACTCGAACATTGGTGGAGTGACTAAGAGAATACATGAGGAGAGGAATATTTGAAAGTGTTGGAAGGACTTCTTAGTGATCTTTTATGAGAAATATTTCCCTGAAATGGTGAAGGATGAACTGGCAGATGAGTTCATGAGTCTAGTGCAAGGGAATATGACGGTTAGTCAATACGAGGCCAAGTTTACTGAGTTATCCCATTTTTCACCTTATGTTGTGATAACTGATGTTTTAAAAGCCAAAAAGTTTGAACGTGTGTTAAGGTTGAGTATTCGTAGTAGAATTCCCATCCTAAAGTTGACATCATATAGTGACGTTGTGGCTAGGGCTACGATTGCCGAAAGGGATGGCGAGGAGTACAATCGAATTAGAGATGGTAAGAGGAAGTTTGGGGAACAAATAGGGAAGAGCCCAAATAATAGAAATAATTTTAGGATTACATCCAATGTTGGGGGAGCAAGTGATAACAAGCAGTTTAATAATAAGATATGTCAGCGATGTGGGAAGATGTATGGAGGACGACCTTGTTATAAGGATACGAGAGCTTGTTTTAGATGTGGAAAAAATGGACATCAGATAAAAGACTGTCCAAACCCAGCAAGGACTCCGATACAACCAAAGATCTAAGTTGTGGTGGGGGGGGGGGGGGGGGGGGGGGGAGGTACACGCGCGTCCTTTAAAAATCTCACAAATTTCAAAATGCCAAAAATCCAAAAAAAATATAAATTTTAAAAATTTCCAAAAAAATTTAAAAATTTAAAAAAAACCCAAAATAATTTTCTTCAAAATAAATTAAAATTGGAATTAATTTTTTTTTAAAATATCAATAGAATTTTGTTTGAAGTCTTAATTCATATAAATCAAACGCATAAAGCCGAAATTGACCAAAGAAGAAAATTGAGCGAAAATTATCGACTTTACAAATAAGTGTGGAGAATAACTAACTCGGTGAGATTTCGAGACTATCATTTTTTTTATGAGTAATTAAATCAATCTGAGTTAATGGTTAACTCAATGTTCATTTTAGCATTTAAATAAGTCGTTGAAGATCTTGATTTCTCTGTTTTGATCAGTTACGGGAATGAGTGAGATGTCATCTTGAAAACGTGCTAAAAGTATCTCTAAATGAAATGAATCTTGGGACGCATATTGTAAAATAATCAGTAATTCAGTAAATGACGTTAGGCCATCGTTTGTTACCCAAAAATATTATCCATAAAAAGTTGTGAAAAATATCCTTTTGCAAATCAATTTGAGCCCAGAATGATATTCTTATTCGTTTGATTAACCCGAAAAATTCAATTAGCTCGGAGTTGTGAAAATCAGAAAATTCATCATTTAAGTCCATATGGCAAAATAAAAAGGGGCAAGAAAGAAAAAAACTAGCAAAATGCTCAAATGAAAAAAAAATAGAAAAAAGAGATAAAAATTAGGAAAAAAAAAGAAGAAAAAAAACTAGCAAATACTCGAAAAGTGCCAACGGACATCGTAAGTAAAATTTTCCAACTCCAAACTTCCTGACCATTCCCATATTACTCGATATACCATTGAAGGTACCTATATAGATCACTCGTAGGGTTTGTTTTTTGTGCTTTAGCTATATAGACCTTCCGGTAGTTGGACTTGAATTTTGACAAAATATTTTTATAATTTAGGATTGTATCTCGTCTACCTACGCCAAGCTCTCTATTACTGTCTATATCAAATGAGCTCTCGATTCGGTCCGTCAGAAAAAGGTAATTTTTCACTCTCTATTGGCTCATGGGATTAATTTTGTCACGTAGGACATGACACCACGTTGCATTTGCATTTTGTTTATTATATCTTATGATAGTGCTGGATTTAGTCATAATAATTTTTTTTTTAGTTCAAAAATTTAATTTGAAGTTCTTATAAGAATATATATATTTGTGAAAATAAAATTTTGACATTAAATATTTTTAAAAGAATAAAATATGCAGAATTAATTTTTGAAGTTAAAAATAAATTTTTGTTATAGTGTGAACATACGCATGGGCGTGTCATATATATATGTTGGTTTGTATGTATGCTTGCGTGTACACATGTTAAAGAGATGGCTTGTACATGATTTGATATTAGCTGTTAAAATACTTGTGCCTTAGTTATGAGAGATGTTAGTTGATTAGACCATGTAGTTGTTACCATGGCTATCGTAAGAGATTTGGTAATATATCCTTTATATGTTTGAGTGTACACTAATGCGCACTAATGCAAATTGACCTCACTATTGCCTTTTCTGATTTCGATTTGACCATTTAATGATTTTACAATATATATGGTTGGCTTGTAGTATAAGTTAGGGGTGGCCATAGGCCCGAGGCCCGCCAAGCCCGCCCAACCCGTCCAATAAAAGAACAGGGCTTGGGTAAGGTAAATAGGCCCGCAAAGTGGGCTTGGCAAAATTTTATAGGCCCGATTTTTTTTCGGGCGGGCTTGGGCATGAGTTCTTAAGCCCGATGAGACCCGGCCCGGCCCGTGGCCCGAAATATATATATATATATATATATATATATATATATATATATATATATATATATATATATATATATATATATATATATATATATATATATATATATATATATATATATGTGGGGGGGGGGGGGGACTTTTATAAATATAAAAACGTATACCAAGTCTTTTCATGTAAAGTGAGAAACTTTATATATGGACTTTGTAATATATGGAGTTCAAAACAGATTTTTAATTAAAAAAATTAGTCTTTAAATAAAAAAATAGGTATTTTAATTTTTAAAAAAAATCTTTTAATTAACATAATAGGGTCCGATCGGGCGGGCCTGGGTAAAGAGCTTTCAAATCTAAGCGGGCTTGGGATTACATAATAAGGCCCGATCTAGGCCCGAGCGGGCTTGGGATAACACTTAATTTTTCAACCCCGGCCCGAGCCCGACCGGGCCTGCCCAGGCCGGGCCCACGACCACCCCTAGTATAAGTTGATATCTATTTAGCTGGGCCAAGACATGACCATAGCAGGTCATTAAGAAGACCTTACTGTTAGCAGCGTACGTGTCTCTCTCATTTTAAAAAGCAACTTTGGTTTCATTTTTTTTAAAACGACGCCGTCGTGATTATAATACGCCTACAGGTTGTTAGAGCATCCATCCACAGTCGTGAGTAACCTTTCATCCACCACTGTATCAGTACGAGTTTGTATCTTTACAATTTTTGTTGTCGTTTTGTTCCACTAATACGAATGCTCTCAGCCCACGTTTTTTTTAACTGTTGTTTTTCCAAACGACGTCGCTTGCCTTCTTTATTTTAGTTACAACGGTAACATTTTTAATAGAACAACTGGCCTTGGCTGTTATTAAAATGACCTCGTTCTGAAAATCGATAGTCACGTGCTTGTTATTTAGTTGTTAACAGCTGGACAAATACATGTCCATTTATAAGACTATTACTTTGTGTTTCTTTGTGGACCGTCCGATCATTTATTATCAATGGTTATGTGTGTATTTTTTGTAATCCATGTGAATATCTTTTACACCAATCAAAACACACTTGTGCACTCTATAAATAGAGCCCTTTGGATCTAATTTTTAAGAGTTCGAGAAAATTAATTTTGTGCCGAAACTCTGTTAAAATTTTTAGTGAGAGAGAGAGAGAATAAACCAGAATAATTTTAGTCATTTTCAAGTATTGATTTCTTTTCAAAACTCAATGAAGATCGGACATCTCTCATGTTAAATTTGTACTTACGATTTTTCAAGGAAAAATATTATTTGTAAGTGATTTCTCTTATCTTTGTGTGTTTTATTTAGATCAAACTTAAGATCTAATATTTGTACACAACACACACTTGATTCATAAAATTAATTTTTGTGTGTGAATATTCTGTTTGAATCTTGATTATAAGTTCTTGTATGTCTTTAAATATTTTGTTTTAAAACATATTTTTTTGAAAAATTGGTTAATATTCAGATATATCTTGTTTGAGGTTTAGAGAGTTAAACTTAAGATTTATTGAGGACTAATTTGAGAAGAATTAATATCTGGACTGAATATTATTTTCTTGACTGTTTAAGACTATTTTGGACTAATCTGAAATATTTGTAAAAATAGTCTTGATAGGTTATTAGATTAAAACCTGAATCAATCTAATATTAGTTTTCTAAAAAATAAGTTGTTTATATTTGACTTTGTGATTTTATTGAATATATTTTCAGTCATATCATTTATGTGTTTTGTTACACTGTTTATGAGTGCTTGATCTTTGAAGTGATTTTAGGATTTTTCATGTGTATATCACTTAGAAATCACTCACTACACAACATTTATTCACTTTGAAGTTTGTGAATATTGTGTTAAATTAAGAAAGTTTGATTTAAACAAGAGAACTGAATGTAAGAGTTGTTGCTGATATCTAGGAGATAAGAAAAATTGTTGCATTGCGTTCAGTTGTACCATTAAGTGTGTGTATGCCATCTAGAATAGCACACAACACACAAATACTTCTATAAGAACTTGGACACAATAGGCACTGACTCAACCTGCTCTGAGGAAGCTAGAGGAAAGGATGAGACGTGAAGAAATCAAAGTAAAAAAGAGTTATATTGTGAGGATAATTGCGGAAGAGAAACCAGAGCAGAGAGAAGCGTGGTCAAGATATGTAATAGCTTGTTTTGATTTATCTTATCTTGCTTTGAGTCTTGTTGCATGTTTGTATAATAGTTCCTATTTCATTTGGTTTTAGTGGAAGTAGACTATGTTGACTCTAAGGAGAGTCCTCCGTTTTTTTCGGGGAAGGGTTTTTGCGACATTAAATAAATACCGCGTGTTTTAGATTTTTCGCATATCACCTCACACGAAAAAGTAAGTTTACATAAATGGAAACTCGCCTAAAAACTGAATAGATTATTTTTTTCTAAATCACCTAGATTTAACAAAGATAATAATTTGGACTTTTAATTAACTTTGCAACCTGTTTTCGTAAAGTTAACAATTCAAGAAAAGTTTGAATTGGTCCCACCTAGAATAATCGGTAAAACTCATAGGTACATTTCGTTTAATCAACAATCGTTTACTTTCGCACATAGTCTTTTTGCACATCATCATCGGTTCTTTCAAGTGGTATTAGAGCTAGACTTTAAAAAGATCTGTTTTCAAAACTTTTGTCAAACTCTTTTTTATTGTTTTAATGGAAGATTCTAGTCGGTTGCTTAGGTTAGGAAATTTCAGTAGACCTCCTATTTTCGATGGCACAAATTTTCCCTATTGAAAATCTAGAATGGTAGCATTTATTCAAGGCACATTAGGAGATGATGTTTAGTATTTAATTGAAAATGGTTATAGGCACCCCACTACTCCTATAGCAGAAGGTAACACTATTTTTAGAAAACTTAGAACATCTGAATTAAGTGTTGCTCAGAAAAAGATAAGCAATTTCAATAATAAGGATAAAAATGCAATTTTCATGAGTGTGAGTGAAAATGAATTGAAATGTATATGTCGTGGAAATACTAGTAAGGATGCTTGGGATACTTTAGTAATTGCACACGAGGGTGACAGTAGAGTAAAGCAATGTAAAATGAAAATGTTGGTTTAACAATATAAATGTTTAAGGCTCGAGTAGTAACACCCAAATATGATGGAAAGACTGATCCCGTTCTTCACATAGAACAATATCAAGCGAGTGGTGACATTTATGCCATCCATGAAGAAATGAGTTGTAGAGCATTTTCTCCAACTATTACTGGATCTCCTCGAGGATAAATTTCTAGCTTCAGCAACCTGGCCGAGTTATTCATTAACAACTTTTTCTTTGGAGCAAAATCTGTGAAAAGGGTGGCACACTTGCTTAGTGTGAGACAAAAGGAAGGATAAAGCACCAAAGATTACTTCACTCGTTTTAATAATGAGAAACTAGAAGTTGTGGATTATGAGGAAAAAACTGCAATAACCGCCCTTATGAGTGGACTGCTCCCCGAGGAACTCTATTACACTCTTGCCAAAGACCCTCCGAAGATAATGTCATTTTTGATGGCTAAAGCAGCAAAGATCATGAATGCCGAGGAAGCAATGACGGCCAAGCGTATCTCGGGCACAAAAGTTGATGGAAAAAATGATAAAAAATATCATAAAGACCTTAAAGAACACAGGGAATCAAAACAAAAAGGCGTTTTGCAGCGAATCCATAAGTATAACAATTATACTCCACTAACCATGGGAATTCACCAAGTTTGGGAAGAAATCAAGCATAATAAGGATGTGCGTTGGCCTGGTAAGTTGAGAAGTTTTCCGATTAAAAGGGATAAGACTAAGTACTGTGAATTCCACAGGGATCAAGGTCATATGATGGAGCGTTCCGAAGCTCTTCAAAACGAGATTGAAACTCTCATTCGACGAGGAAAGTTGAGTTAGCATCTTGATCGACAGAATAATGAATGAGTTCGGTATAGATCAAAATCTCCTTGCAAGCTCAGGGAGGAGAAGAAAAGAACTCATAAAGATGACCATGATGATGATTCTGATCTTGCCAAAAAATCCAAGCAATTGTAATGCGAGGTATACTGTATCAGTTTTGGTTCTTTTGATTGCCACATGATTATAGGTGGAGATGCAGGAGGAGGAGATCATACAGCAGAATAAAAAGCTTGCCTTAATAAGGCACAAGCTTGCTCGTATATACAGAGGATCAACCTTTCTGATGAAGATCGGCCAAGGAAGGTGAATAAAGACAAACTGGTAATTGGTTTCTCTAAAAATGATCTCTCAGGGGTACTGTATCGTCACAACGATCCACTAGTAATCAAAGTCAGAAAGGAAGAAATCATTTTCTCTAGAGTATTAGTAGATAATGGCAGCTCATTGGATATCATATTTTATCCTTGTTTTAGCAAATTGGATTTTAAACTTAGTAAATTAGAGCCCTATAATTGACCATAAATAGGCTTTGCAGGTGAGAAAGTCTTTCCTTTGGGAACCATTAAGATGGAGGTGATGATCGTCACATGTCCAGCTTACCGAACAGAGAAGATCCGTCCATTCAACTTATAATATAATCATGGGAAGAGTTGGGCTAAAGAAGTTTGAGGCAGTACGATCCACTGTACATCAATGTTTAAAATTTCCTACTAACTTTGGTGTGAAAATTGTGAAAGGTCATCAAAAAGTAGCTCAGGAGTGTTACTAATCTTCTGCCGAGCAAGAAGACTTGGAAGAAATAAAGAAGAAAACCACTACCTATAAGGTGGATACTACTGAGCTTGATGAAGAATCTGAGGTTGAAACCTTAGACCCAAGGGAGGAAACAAAGATGGTAAAAGGACAAATTGTGGAAGCAACTGAAAGCATTATGCTAGCTGACGACAAATCGAAGCGCATCACTCAGATAGGGACAATGCTGGATCCTATTCTTAAATATGAACTGATAAGCTTCCATAGACAGAGAAAGAATGTGTTTCCCTGGAGTCACGAAGATAAGCCTGGGATAGATCCCAATTTCCTTTGCCATGAGCTCAATATAAACAAAGAGGTTAAACCATTAAAGTAAAGACAAAGAGTGTTCAGCCTCGAGAAGAACCAAGCCATACAGGAAGAAGTCGAAAAGCTTCAAAAAATACCTTTTATTAATGAAGTAAAATATCCTGATTGGTTAGCCAATGTAGTTATAGTAAAAAAGAAGAACAAAAAGTGAAGAATGTATATAGATTTCACAGATCTAAATAAAGCATGCCCAAATTATCACTTTCCTTTACCCTGAATAGATCAACTCGTGGATGCTAAATGATTAGGCGTAAATTCTTTACATTTATCCCCTTAATTTCAGTATTTTTATGATCCTGTGCAGTGTAAATAGCTTGAATTTATCTCATATTTATGCTACTAACCCTTTTTGGCAAGTATTTTATATTTTGTATATCTCTAATGTGTTTTATAGGTATTTCATAAAAGAAAGTGCGAGAGAACTCAAAATAGTGAAAGAAACTAAGAAAAGGGGAGTTGAAGGACATTTTTGTAATTTTACATCCTTAGTTCGGATGTGGGGCTAACTAGAAATTATAAGAGCTTTCAATTACAAGAACACCGAAAATAATGGCACCTCAATCCGAGTTACGGTGAAGAAGTTATGATCATTTGAAGATGAGAGAAGCCAAGAAAAAATCTCTGAATGAAAAACAAGAACGACCTGGACCTATTAAAATTAAAGGATCCGGACCACTCCTATCCCGCCGAACCGGTTTGCCTTTTGTCATGCTAAAGATCCGTTACAAAATTAGTCACGCTTTCTAAGTGCGACAAAATTTTTAGATACGGGATTTTTATTTTGTCCTTATCTTTTAGCCAAAAGAGTTTTATGTTTTGGGGACTCTTCTAAACGATCTCTAGCCTATATATTTAGTCATTAGGACTCTTTATATTCATATTTCATTCATGTAAAATCTCCTAATCAATGAGAAACATCTGGGGGAACAATTTACATAATTGCACCTTTAATTCCAGAGCTTTTTCGATTTTTCTTCAATCTTTGATTTCTTCTTGCATGGTTGTGTCCTTCAATCCTTGTAACCTTAAATTTCAGCACTTTAATCATTCTTTCCTTATTTTCACATACTTGTTAATGGATTCTTGTGTAGTTAATCATAGTTACACCATGCTAGGCTAGATTTTTTAGGGGTTGGGGTACATGAACCCAACCCGATATGATTTGCATGTGTGTAAAATTAGTTCCCTGAATTAAATAAATGATCGAATCTTGTTGTGTATAGTGATCACAACTGTCATAGGGCTTTTGATCTCGTTTGCCCTTGGTAACTGGGATGCTTAAGAGTGCGACGCGAGTGTAGCTATAACGACACCGCTTTATTCTTACTTTTAATTATATATGGTGCAACCTAGTACGCTCATATATATAATGCTTGAGATTAATAAAGACTGGATTTAATCAATTATCTAATTCATAACTAGTCTTATACCCGGTAAACATACTAGGAGTTGGGGGATTGTGTCCCTACCTTAATTTTCCAATTAGTTTTAGTTAACTTCTTTATTTCCCCCCTTTTTCTTTTCTTACCCCATCATCATCTTTTACACTTTATTTTTGCAGTGGATTATTTTACAAAATGGGTTGAGGCAGAGCCCTTGATAGACATGCCTTATGAAAAGGTCTATCAGTTCATATAGAAAAGCATCATCTATAGGAATGTGTTTCCCTATGCTTTCATTACTGACCATGGAACACAATTTGACAATGATGAATTTGCAACTTACTTTGCTCAGTCCAATATTCAAAAATTGCATTCAGCGTCAGGACATCCTCAGAGTAATGGACAAATTGAAGTTATGACCAAAACTTTGCTTAACGGGTTGAAGAAAAGGATTGATGATGCCATGGGAAACTGGATAAACGAGTTACATTCTGTCTTGTGGACATACCGAACAACCCTAAGAACAGTAACTAGAGAATCCCCTTATATGTTAGCATTTGGGACTGAAGTTGCCATACCTGCCGAGCTGGGCTTACCATCCCATAGAGTTTTAAACTTTAATTCTCCTGTAAGTGACGTAATGAGAAGGTTAGATCTAGATATGCTGGAAGAAGTAAGAGAATATGCTACCCTGACAAATGCAGCGTACTAATATAGAACAACCCATTTTTATAATAAAAAAATGAAACCATCCAACTTGAAGGAAGGAGATTATGTGCTGAAGAAAGTGTTGCAGAAAAATAACAAGCTTTAGGCCATTTGGCATGGGCCATACCGTATTTCAACTGTCATCTGACGTGAAACTTACCGAATTGAAACCTTAGAAAGCGAAGAATTCAAAAACCCATGGCATGCCGAGCATCTCGAAAAACATTACCAATGATGTTATCAGTTGTAATCTGTTTGCAATCAAATTTTAGTATCAATAAAATACTCCGTTCTTTCCATTTTTATTGTTAAATTTTTTGGAAGTACTCGTGTTATCCACTACTATAAAACTTCAGATTGATAAAAGTTAGAAGTTAAGCAATAAGTTGCTCGGAAAAGCCACAAACTTGATTATTAATACGCAAAGTCCAAGTCACCAGGGCGCTAAGTCCTCAAGAAACTTGGTCCATAAACATAAGGATAAAACAAGATCTTTATCCTATTAGGAAAAGTGCAGGAGGAATGTTGCAAAGATTCCTCAAGAGTAATGTAAGCACATATTCACACCACTTTTATCTAATGAAAAAACCTAACACTTGGGTGCATTAGTAAAACTTTTGGAGACACAGGGGTAACTAGCTCTAAATTTAGATTTTAATCTAAGTATGCTAATAAAACCTATGTATTTATTTACCTAGATGTAAATTTAGATTTTAATCTAAGTATGCTAGTAGAACATCCGCATTCATTGGTAATTGATACTCAACCTAGATTTTAATCGAAGCGTATCAATAGAACTAATGACAAAGAAATGATTAACATTCAACACAAGATAAGTTGATCAAATTTCCATTTCATTAAATCAAATTAATTACATGACTATGTTAATAAAATAAAGTATAAAGCTTCATTCTGCAGGACGTTTCCCTTCAGCTTTGGAAACAGGATCCATTCTAGCAGGAGGATCATTTAAAGTGTAAGGAGAATTAATAAACTTAAAATCCTTAAGCATTCTGGCTTTGCTGCTACTGGGACGATCAAGCAGGTGAGGAGGTCGGGCAATCTCTAATTCACCACGAAGCTCATAATCTCCTAAGTACTTTGAAATCAAGCATTGAGGAATACGTCAGAGTGGAATCCAATTGACATCTAATTTAAAAGGGGGATTGTCAAGTTCAAGCAAGCCTGGATCATACCAGTCCCACAGTTGGCTATTCTGATCCACCTTCATCATTATTAAAGCATTCATATAACCCCATTTATAGCTCTCGTTCTTAGCTTGTTGAAGCTTGTCATCAAGATGTCCCAAAGCTTCATAGAACCCATCCATCCAACTTCCCTTGGTTATTTATGGAATTAAAAGGTCAATTTGTCAACCTCGTAATGCAGTTTCTTCAACCCTCCATCCTTAGCTTGTAACTGAGAAGATTGAGTGGATAATTGCTCGGACAAGGCTTATAGCTTCTGGGACATCTCAACAATGGCTTGATTTATGGCTTTCAATTGTGCATATTGATTGGTAAGGGTTTATTGGGTCCTTATTTCCTCTATAGTACCTCGGTCAGGTTTGACTCTAGCTCGGGAAGATAAAGAAGCAAGTTTTATTTCTTCAGGGCCTCTAACTCCTCACTTAACCTTGCATTCTCAGCCTCCAAGAACGAATGACACTAATCTGTAGTAGTAACAATAATAGTGGATGACTTCAAGGCATCAAATTTATCTCTCAGATTGTTATTTTCCTTCTCCAGAAGCATGGTAATGGCCCTTGCTTCCTCCACTTCATGTTTAAGCAGGAATTCTTGCCTTCGAGAATCGACGTGGAACTTCTTCTCATAATCCTCATGCAAACGTGCCTCAACTTAATTATGGTTCACTTATAGCTCTTTAATCATTTTGTAGTAGGAGACGTTGTTGGCCACTTCCCAATCAAGACGACAACTGAGATTAACATATGCTTCTTTGGCTTATTCGAATACCCTTTCCCTGAGCAACTTTAGTAGGTCGTCCTCACTCAGAGATAAGTGTCCAGCTTTAAAAAGCTCATTACACCTCTGGAGCAGCTCGGAGTCAATAGATGAGAAGTATTCCAATTTATCAATAAATAATTAAGTAGAAGAAAATATCAATCAACAAGGTGCAGAGCATGGAAAAATACAAGTAGAGGAACAAAAACATTTTTATTTTCATTAATAAAAGGGGGAATTACAGCTACAATCTTCAAGAAGAAAAAAAAACGTACAACTACGGGAAATGGTAAACAAAAAGTTTCTCGGATCTACACCTTCTTCTTATCTACCTCAGGATTAGCTGAAGTAGAAGCAGGGGTAGAAAGAGGAGAAGGATTTACTATAGAGGGGACATGAGAATCAACATCCTGGTGTTGATCGGTAGACTCCATCACTATACGAGATTCACTAGAACCCCCAGCATCATCAACTTCCTTGTCCATGTTTAGAGGCTCCCCAGGGTCATGTCGTAAGAACAGTTCAGAGTCTTTTAGAGTGCCGACCTCCGTGAGGGCAGCTGACCAGCCATCCTTAAAGCTTTCTTCTTTGAAAACCTAATTTACGAAGAAGCTGCTCCAATGCCCTTATCACAGCCTCTGTTGAAGTTAACCTCTCTGGCCTAAGTCCTTTTCACCTTCTCAACATCCAAATCTTTCTATAACTGGGCAACTTTGACTTTCTCAGCATCTAAGTCTTTCTACAACTTATCAGCTAAATTCTGAGCAGTTTCAGCAGCTCCTTCAACACCTTCCACCTTCTCCTCCCATTTCTTCACTTCATTGGCCAGTGCTTGTTGGGAATCAAGCGTTGACTTTTTCATCACATTAAAAGCCTCTTCAACTTCCCCAGAAGAAGATCTCAAAGTCTCATCTTTCTCCAACATATTATTGAAGTCAACGAGGAACTGCACAAAGATAATAAGGAAAGTCAATATTATGAAGAACAAATAAAAAAACAAAAAAATAAAGAAGGTAAAAAAAGATACCATAGCAAGGCTTTGAGTGGCCCTGTCAGAACTTTTGGAATGAGGTAGTGCAGATAAAGCACCCCCATGGTCTGGTAAAGTCCTAGACTTTATTAGTTGTCTTGTCAATCCAGGGCCAAGAACCACCGGAGAGGTAGAAGAAGATATATTGACAAACTCTAGCTGGTCGGGTCGGGTAGAAGAACCTTCTTCTAACTTAAAAGGAAGCCTTTTCCTTATTTTTTTCGAGGGGCTCTCTTCAATTTTCTTGGATGGGGGTTTCTTCCCAATTTTATATTTATTTTTCACCCCTCATAAGCTTGTTTAAGAGGGGCATTGGCAGCTACGTCTTCTAAAATGTTAAAAAAAATTCCTTTTTCCCATAATAGCAGAAACAGGTAAGGAAGAAAGGGATTGGGCAGCAAGATCACCACTGCCAGATGCAACAGCTGAGGAGGTAAAAAGAGGTTCCTGCTCGAAGTCAATTACAGGGGAAGGAGTGGCTATTGTTGGGATGAGCAACAAAGGAGGAAACTGTATTCTTGTATTGCAACCAATAGGATACAGACCTAACATGCTCCTCACCAATCCTCTGATGAAGTCCCAAAATAAATTTAAACTCCCTGAGGTTCACTTTACTCTCCTTTGGGCACCTTCTCTTCTGATAAACTGGAATCAAAATTTATAGAGAAACAATTAGTATTACATTTAAACAAGTATGTATAGGGCAAGATATTTAAATGAGGAATAACCTATCCCATTGCCAAAAGGATGGCATTTAAATCCCTGGTACTCAGCATTCCCAGTCAAAGGGGCATATTGCCAATTTTTTACAACAATTCCATACACAAAATAATCCCTATTAGAGTCTAGAATACTGACTACTAACGCTTTGTTTATATCCCTAGTATTTAAATAAAAAAATCCTGTCACTAGTCACCCATTTATAATAAAATAATATTTCTAGAATCCCTCGATCGGTTCCATGGATTTGATTTAAACTATATACTTTATTTACGACCCTCCAGGTGTTGGGGGCTACCCTAGTTAGGAAAACGTCAAAATATTGACAAAACTCAAGGCACAAGGGGTTGGGAGGAAGGTAAACTCACATACAACTATAAAGATAGATGGAAACCAGTGACCCTCAGCAAGTGAGAAAAAATTAGTAGGCAAAGTAGCATATTCCAGATCACCCCAAGATGTAATCTTAAATTCATTTATGAATTCGTCAAGAGAATCAATAAAGTAAACCATGATGAAAAATAGAAGAAAAGAGAAAGAGTTCTTACAAATATTAAGGATTCAGCAAGAGCGGAAGGACAGAAAACGATAGCACAAAAGAGAAAAATAAAGCTTGAAGACACAATAGCCAAAAACACTCAGAAGATTTATGGTAAGAAAAGATCATGAATTTTCCCTCTCTTTATAGCTTGCCTTAAAAATTAGAAAAATAATGATTAAACGGCAACGTCGATTGAACTCACGACGGCTAGAGGCAAAAAGATGAATTTGCCCAAAAATGATTCATTCAAGTGATGGATAATTACAAAAATGCCATGCGCATCGTATGTCCATAGAAAAGTCATAATTTTTACAAGAATGGGAAGTCGGCAGCCAACAAAGCTTAAAATTATTGCCCGAGCAACTTGTAAGAGCTAAATACTTCACACTTTTGTAAAAACTTCAAGTATGAAACATTAGGGTCTTTTGTTGATACTAAAAATTATCCTGTTATGTGGACCAATCAGATACTGACACATACAATATAGAAGAAGGATAATCTTGGCCAACAAGGATGAACTAACGACCTACCAAGGGATGCTGACCAACCTGTTATTGAAGCCCGACCAACACCAGGGAGACCGACCAACAGTGACAGTAAAACACTAACAGTTGTATACATAAATGATTATACAGATGTAATTTTCTATGATATAAAGACGTCCATCCATTCATATTTCAACACTTGTACACCCCTTTGGGGCTATAAATACATTGTAAACCCTACATCTAAGGGACATGAAATAAGGGGCAATTGAGCATTCCTAAAAGAAATACACAACATTGGACGTAGGCTCTTTCTTTAAGTCGAATCACTTTAAAGATCTTTTGTCTCTCTTACTTATATTTATCTGTGACCAATTAATTAGCATAGTCTAGTTTTTTGCATCAACATATCCCGAATAAGATATTTTTGTATAAGTGTTTGATCTTATATGACTCTTTTACATTTCTCTTGACGAGTAAAGTGATAAGTTAGGGGGTTTGATACGGCATAAATTCTTCACATTTATTCCCGTGCTTTAGCTACAATAATCATCCCGTACGATGTTAATTATATGATTTTATACCATATTATTGCTACAAATGATTTCCTGTGAGTACACCATGTTTCGTATATTTTTTTCTTACTTTATGTAGAAAATCGATACACTTGAAAGTGAGAGAGAAATCGGAATGAAGATAAAAAATAAGGTAGTAAGGTTAAGGGAAAATTCGTAATTACATAGCTGGAATCCAGATGTGGGATCTAAAGGGAAGATGAAGTTCATAAGATCACGAGCACGTATGAAGAAACAATAACCAAATTCGAGTCCCAGTTATGAAGTTATGATGATATGAATCTGGGGAGAGTTTAAAGAAGAAAAGAAGGAAAAATCAAGGTTCAAACCATTTTGGTTTTGCAATAAAATTAGGACTCAACATTGGAATTGCGAATCGATTTACCCCTTTATTAAGGCCAATTCGAACCAGTTCGACGATCTGATGAAAATTTCAATTCTATACTTATAAAAATAAGAGTTGTGCATGGCTCTAACTCTTGTATAAACGTGGTGGTTTAATATTTCCTTTATTCTAGAGATAGTTTAGATACATTGGACCTTAATTAGGGAGCAAGAAGGAGGCAAGAACCCTAGGAGATTATTTTCTTAATCAAGTTGTATGCTTTTGGATGTTTCTCAAGTAATTTTTCAATATAAGTTATCTTCCTCATCTTGTTCTTCATTAATCATTATTTTTTGGTATTATTGATAGAGTTTGTGCATATTAATCAATTATCGCATGATTAGCTATAATTTTATGATGAAAATGAATACATGCAACGTAAAAATCTTGGTAATTATCATTTCTCCATGTTTGGCTAAGTTTTTAAGGGTTGAGATACATGAACGCAACCCGAAGCTTTTCATATGGATATGAAACATATTCTAGAATTAAATGAATTATTAAAATGTGATATTTTGTTCGTATAACCGTCGTAAGACTTTTAACTTCGTTTGCCCTAGGTAACCGGAGTGTGTAAGAGTGCGACGCAGATATTGACAATCTTATCGCACGCCTAGATTTTAATCTTGATCATATATCGAGTCGGTTAATTCCCCCATATATGTAATGCTTGAATGGAGTTGAAGGTTTCTTTTCAATTAAACATTTAGTACTTGTTACGTTTTATATTCGATTAAATTACTAAAGGTCGGAGGAGTGTATCCCAATCCTACCTTTCTCTTATAATTTAAAACCTTGTTTCTTTTAGTCCTTGCATGCATAGTTAGTTTACATCATTTAATTAGTTTGCTTTAGTTCATTAGGAAGTTGCTTTCAAACAAATCATCATCTTTCCCTTTCGTTCAGTGAGTTGAGTTTTAGGTTAATTGTTATCCCTAGTTTTCCTCACGCCTTGAATTTTAGTCCTTGAGTTCGATATCCGATTTGCTTAGTTAATTACTTATGTAAGGGAATTTTTGTTCATTACCATTTAGTATGTCGTATACCGCTACACCGTCATTGAAGTTCAAGCTCACATTCACGTCAAGACGGATTCGAATAATCAAGGATCTTGAACAAATCCTCGACGAGATTTATTTTGGTAAAATTTCTAAAAAGTTTTTAATAAACCGAGGCATTTTTATAAAAGAATTTTTTTTACAGAACCGGATCGATCCTATTAAAAAAAATGATTCGATCCCCTTCGCAAGTCTTTCTGCCAAAATTTCCATTCTGGATCAATCCTTTTAAAAAAGAAAACGGATCGATCCCCTTTTCGGATCGATCCCCTTCGCAGATTTTGTCTACTACCTTAAATCTTTTATTTTTGTATAAAAAGCTATTTCGGTGGTGTATTTTATAAGACCTAGAGAGACATTTTTGAAAGACAAAATACATCAAGTCTTTATATTTTTTAGTCCTAAAACTCATGTTTGATTCACACCAATAATCCCAATTAGTTTTGTGAATCTTTTGAAACCCTAGAACAACTTTTCTTTTGTTCATCCTTTGTAGGGAGATCTCTACAACCGAGAGCTGCGTGCTATTTCCGTGGACTTAGAGCAATTTTTGGAGTCGTCACTCCCGTCGAGTTTCACTGAATTATGATGTGTACCACGTCCAAAGAGGCTCGAGATGTCCTTAAATAGATACATGAGGGTACGAACGCGGTGAAAAAATCAAAATTACTAAATTTGGCTACCCAATTTGAGACTATCACCATGACTGAGCCTGAATGCTTTGATGAGTTTTATGCACGTTTATCGGACATTGTCAACACTAGTTTTAATTTGGGTGAGACGATTGATTACACGCGTGTCGTTAAAAAGATTTTGAGATCTCTCCCCAAATGCTTTATTCCTAAAGTCACTGTTTTGAACTCTTTGGGAAATTTGAAATCACTTAAGTTGGAAGAACTTATAGGAGATCTTCAAACCAATGATATTGACATTTTTCCCAAAACTATTAAGGCTAAGGATAAAGGCGTTGCTTTAAAGACTCATTTTAAGAAAAATAAAGAAAAGTTTGTGAGTCCAATTATGAGGGAGATTTTGATGATAATGATATGTCCTTGTTTGCGAAAATTTTAAAAAATTTCTCAAAATGAACAAAAATAATTCTTCCAATAAAAGATTTTTTGAGAAAAATAAAAAGGCCAAAGAAAGCGGTGAAAAAGGGAAAGAGAAAGAAAAAGAAAAGGAGAGTGAGGAAAATTTATAAAATTTGACGTGTTTTGAGTGTGAGGGTCAAGGGCATAAGGCAATTGAGTGTGCCACTAGACTTAGGAGAGAGGAAAAGTAAGTTACCATACCTGCCACACTTAGTGATAGCGATGAGGAGGTGAATGATTCGGGGGATGGATCTTCACATGGGATGTGTGTCGTGTTTTAAGCTAGTCGGGTTAGCACACCTAGTTTGGACGACACTGAGGGCACTAGTACTCGTGAGACCCCGGAGGAGTATGATTTGTGTCTTTCTAGTGAGGGTGAAGGTGAGTGTGAAAGTGGAGATGAAAGTGAACTCCAAATTGATTTTTGAGATTTGTATGCTGAGACTTTAAAAACAAAAAAAATGAATAAAGAATTAAGTCTTAGGGTGAGAGATTTGAAGAGAGAGATTAAGGTTTTAGGTGAGTTTGAGTCCAAAGCAAGTCAACTTGAGAAAGTGAAAGTGAGTTTACGTGAGTAGTTGATTGCTTTAGGTAGAGAAAAGAGTGATTTGACCAACACGGTGTCTAGTCTGACGACACGTGTATTCCAACTTGAGAGTGATATCGAATGTTCCCGGGAGGTCAAAGTCCCTTTATAGAACGCATCTAAGAAGGCTGAAAAGATAGTTCTCAATCCCATTTTAGGTAGTGGTGAGACTTTAGGAATAAGTTATGGCGGTGCGTCAACATCCCAAGTAGCACCCGAGGTGGTTCCCACATTAGTGTTAGATTCACATGAGTCTCACCCCACCCCACCTAGGCGTCTATTTCCCGTTAGGAGAGCACATCCTAGAGTTTTTGAGAGAGGTGTTCCTAGGCCTATTTATGTTTGTTCCTTTTGCAAGAGGAGAGGACGCCTTATGGAATTTTACTTTAAGTTGGGTAATGTGTAATGTTTTGCTACTACACGTGTTTCTGCCACACATGCACCCGCACATGATACTTTACATGCTCTGAGAGACTATATGAGAGAATTTTCACATCTTAGTGAACAAGTTAAGTTCTTAGTCAAAACTTCACATGACTTGATGGAGGTTTTTCATAAGTTGTCACCACCTTTGGAAAACCCCCTGCACCTAACGATTGAGGTTTGACTTGTTTGCTAGCATATAATGTTTTAAATGATGATATTATATACCTATTGCTAGTGTGTACCAGGTTTGTATATTTTCCATTTTTTGAAAAATTTTAAAAAATACAAAAAGATTTTCCATTTTTTTTTGAAAATTTTGAAAAATTCAAAAAGAGTTTTGTATTTTGTTTACACCTTTTATGGATAAAAACTTAGGATGACCATGTCATAACATCATTCCATTTCCATGTGACTTTTTGATAGTGTTTTGAGACAAGATATCATGTCATCCATGTGCTTTACATTGTTTGGATTCATTGAGATGTAATTAGTGTTACTTCCTACATGTTTGACTCATTATGTCTTTTATTGCACACGTGACTTATTTATTTGATTATTGTGCTTGTATTATCACATATTGGTTGGGTGTTTTCATATCAAGTCTGTCTTAAAACGAACCAAGTGCAATAATACAAGAGTAATAAAAGTAGTTCATGTAATATCCATTGCCTGTGAGGAATTTGTTTAAGATGAAAAAATGATGAGTGAACACGAAAAAAGGCTGCGAGAGTGTAAAATTAACTCGTCGTGAAATCCACCGTTTGAAAAGAGCCCGCACTAAAAATTAAGGCAATAAAAAGATGAAATATGTCAAAATTTGGGCCAATAGGATTTTCTCTAAGTTGAGAATTTAGAACCTCATTAAAAAAAATCATTATCTACGAGGGAGTTTTGGTTGGATATGTATCAATGGGTTTGCATGTCCTTTGAAAAGTTCTCAAAATGGCACTAAATAGTTTTGGACGTTATTGGTTTGAAAATCATTTAGACTTTGATTTGTTGATATGATTAAGACGATGTCATCTAAATTCAACTCTTTTAAACCTAAAGACTAATTTTGATGTTCATTTGTTAGGGGTATATGCATGCATCGTGCACATATGCTTGATTGAGTTGATTTACCTATCGAATTTGATCACACCCATTCATTCCATATTCACGATTTGGTCATCCTAGTAAAAAATTTATGGTGTGATTTTTTTGTAACATTTTTATTTATGTAAAATAAAAAAATAAAAAATAGTGTGTGGATTATTTGGAAGCCCTTGAGTTACTCCTTTGTATGCGTAGTTACTCCATGTTTCGTTTGTTTCTTATATTCTGTCTATTTGGGGTCATAACAAAAAGGGGGAGAACGAATTATGACCAAATTTTGAGTTTTGCATGGGGGAGATTTTGCATTTTGGGGGAGATTTTGAGTTTTGTATTGATTGATCTATGCTTATATGTCATTTCAAACCCGATGCGTCACGAATGTATTTTGCTTTATCTCAAGTGTGTAGGTACAAAGTTGAGGATCATTTGGGACACCCTTATGAGAAAAGCTTTGAGATTTGATGTTGAAGATTTTAAAGAAAAGTTTGAAGACTTACACATTTTACCTTTTCTCTTATGAGTTCATGGGAAGGTAGATTTTTATAGTTCATATTTGAATTGATAATTTGGAGTTTTTTTTATTTTCTACCGGCGTAGACTGAGGGGAAGATTTGTAAGGACATTTTTGTCCATTACCATTTAGTATGTCGTATACCCCTATAACGTTATTGAAGTTCAAGCTCACATTCACGTCAAGACGAAATCGAATAATCAAGGATCTTCAATCAAGACTCGACGAGATTTATTTTGGTAAAATTTGAGTTTTAAATTCCTTAAAAGTTTCGTTTTAGTATTGGGAATTTTTTCTAAAAAGTTTTTAATAAACGAGGCATTTTTATAAAAGAATTTTTTTTTCCAGAACCGGATCGATTCTATTAAAAAAGAAAACGGATCGAACCCCTTCACAAAATTTTCTTCCATAATTACCTTTCTGAATCGATCCTTTTAAAAAATAAAACGGATCGATTCCCTTTCCGGATCGATCCCCTTCGCAGATTTTGTCCACCGCCTCAAATATTTTATTTTTCTATAAAAAGCTATTTCGATGGTGTACTTTTATAAGACTATGAGAGACATTTTTGAGAGACAAAATACATCAAGTCTTCATATTTTTGAGTCTTAAAACTCATGTTTGATTCACACCAATAATCCCAATTACTTTTGTGAATCTTTTGAAACCCTAGAACAACTTTTTTTTTGTTCATCCTTTGTGGGGAGATCTCTACAATCGAGAGCTGCATGCTATTGCGGAGTGAGTCTGTACGAAGTTTATGACTGCATGCCCTTGTGGTATAGTAGCGTGTGAACCACTGATTATTTCTAGCCTATGCTTTGAAGGTTTGATGAAGACACCGTGCCTTACTCTTGTGTGTGATATCAAAATTATATGTAAGTCAATGGTCTTGTAAACTTATCAAAGTTCCAGAAATAAAAAGGTTTTGCCCTTCGGGAATTTTTCCTGAATTATTGTGTCGCATGCTATATCTTATTGTATTGACATGTAGTTACATGTTTAGGGTCTGCTTTAATTTGGTTTAAAATAGACTATAGTTAAATAAGGTTAAATTGGAAATTTGCGAATTTAATCAATTATCACACACCGACTTTCTACAACTTACGCGATCGATTTGCACTTGAATCGAAATTAGAACACACTAGAGACACTTTTTGAGTCACGTAATCTATGATGAATGATTTTATGTGAACAAACATACTCTGATATGCTATCGTTGGAGGTTGCGCGTAGTGGCCAGTCCACCCTGGCATTGACCAACAGGTGTTGGATTATTTCTCCAAGGTCATAGTATTGTTGCGTGGACACTATTTGTATGTGAGGATATGTATTGGTTTTGAGTCTTGTTGGGTGTGATGTGGTATGGTTATGATCCATGGATTTATGTTTATGACCGCCTCCATTATGTGTATACATTTTAGGATCAGTGTGACATTCCCACCTGATGGCCCAGGAGTGGTAAATGATATACTTGGTGCCTGATAGCATACTAAGGATGCAAACGGGAGATCCAGCTTGGGGACGCTATGTATATACGTACATAGAGTGTTAGATGTATATGTGTTTAAATGATTGTGTGAATATCAAAGTATAACTAGTGTATGGTTGCGTTGCCTATGCAGTGAGACAAATATAATTGAGAAACCTTAGGTTATAGTTTACGGATTAACTAAGTAGTACATAATATGAGGTATCGTATGGGCAGTATGAATGCGGTAGTTTTTTAGTAGATCAAAGTAGGTTAAGGATGGTTATAATAGTTAGGCGGGGTATCATAACGAGGAGAATAAATAAATGTGTTTGGTGTGCACTATAAATGAGGGGTGAGGATAATCTCACGTGAGTACGACACCCGATGAACATGAATATTTCTTGTTAATTATTTGTTGTTGCATTTAAATACTTGCAACTGTTTTTCAAATGTTTTGGAGACTAACTCGTATAAAAAATATTTTCAAAACCTTTTAGGTGCTCTGCCATTGGTTCGTCAAAAATAGTCAATCCATTCTAGTGAGGCGATATTACAGCAGTTGTGGATGCCTACAGGATTTAATTAGATGCTTACCTCACTTCTATTTTGATAGGACTTCAGTTGATACGGTTCAATATTTATTTTTGGGCAAGTCGCCCACAGTTGGATAGTCTATTATTAGATATCTTTTTCTTTATATCAGATGAGAAGTTGGATTATTGTATTTTAAATACTAAGAGTTTATTCGGTTTATTTATTTATTCTATCAGTATTCTTGCATTTCAGTCATTGTGGATGTTTATATTTCTTCTTTTAAATGGTTTCATACGTACATGTTAATAAGATTTAAAATTTGGCATTGGACTTAATAGGCGATTAGTTTAATTAATTGGTTTTTGATAGTGTTGCTAAGAATGAAATCTGATATGACTTCCATTTAATTTAATAAAGTCCTGATCATTCGATATTAGAATAGGCGAGGTGTCACAAATGGTATTAGAGCATCAGGTTCTAGTATCCTTAGGATCTGTGCGGGACTTGCTATGTCCTTAACATTGCATTTTCTTTCATATAGAACCCTGTGACTAGGAGTGTTGCATTCTTAATTGCGCTTTTACGTTCTTTTGTTATTATAAGATATGAGTGAATCTCATTAAATTTCAGTTTGGTTTAAAATGACAAACAACCGGAGAGGACAACAAACACGTGCCGCAAGGAGGGTCGTAGAGGAAAAGGCTCAGTCGGAGTCGCATGCCCCTCAGGGGACGGTGATCGCAGCATAGGTTGACACTATTGTTACACATGCTGCGATGACTGTCATGGCACATCAATTTCCCAAGGCACAATCACAGCAGCCAGTGGCACATGTTCAAGCTCACTCAGTGCCATCAGTTTGGGAGCGAGTCAGAGAGGCCTTTCAAAAGGGCCATCCACCACAGTTTTAGGAAAATGCGAACATTGTAGTCGCTTGCCAGTGGAAGAATGACATCCGAAGGCTTTTACGTATGGTTGAGTTCAGCGACTCTCAAAAGAAAGTACTGGCTACGTTTATTGTAGTCGGGGCATCACTGCAATGGTGCAAGTTGGTTACGACATCTGAGGAAAGCCATTCGATGAGTATCTAGGATTTTTAGGTGCTGTTTGATCGTAAGTTATTTCCTTTAGAAGTTCAGATAAGGACAAGGAGGAGATTCCTGGATCTTTTCCAGAATGGCCGAACAATGTTTGACTACGAGGAAGAGTTCATGCGCTTGGCGAACTTTGTGAGATGAGGTGAACAACGAGGAAAAAAGGGTCCTTCAGTATGTTGATGGACTCACTTTGATTATTCGCCAGAATATGTCGGGAAATCCATTATTGGGTCTTATGATGATGTCGTTAATGACACACTTCTACATTACTAGAACCATCGTACATTATAGGGGAGCGAATAAAGCAGGAGAGCTGAGCCAGCAGAGAAAAACTGAGGATAACAATGCCAATGAGGCACCACAGCAGCGTAGTAGTAACTGGATCGAGGTTCTCACTAGGGGGACTCGGCTAAAAGATTTAGGCGGGTAATTCTAGTTACCGGCAGGGCTACAAGAACTAGATTGGAGGCTAGCATGGTCGCGGATATCGAGGCCAACAGGGCCAGACACAAGGGCAACCTTGCTAGGGCCTGTAGGGTCAAAAGCTGACATATTTCATTGGGAGGTGCTTTATATGTGGGGATCAGGGTCATATGCGGCGTGCATGCTTGAGCAGAGTGCCTAGAAGGGGGAAAAGTTACAGCAGCTTCCTGCTCCACCAGCATTTCCAGCGTTATCGCCTCCGTAGGGGCAGGGGCAGGGGCAGTTTGGGTGTGTGTATCACAACCAAAACCTAGTTGTTCAACCGGAGCCATTAGCGATTGAGGGTATACTTTCTATCCATGGGCACATGGGGCGAGTTTTGTATGACACGAGTTCGTCACATTCTTTTGTTAACACTAGATTCGCGGGTGAAATGGGTTTAGTGGATATAGTAATAATTATTATTATGAATGTATATTTATCATTGGGTAGCGGGGCTCTTTATCATTCCATCTGTTGGGGAGCGGGTGTAGACATTGGGAGGTGATGAGTATGGCGTTTTCGTGGCTATAGACTGGTTAGCGATGTGTAGAGTGATGATAGACTATTACTGTAAGGCTATCATATTCACTATTCCAGAAAGGATCTGTTGGTTTTTGCAACGTCTCGTCCGGAGTGAGGGTCGAGCCCGCATTTATGTTATATTGGAAAGGAGACTTCAGAGAGTATAGTTATATCGTTAGATTCAATGTCTGTTTATAGGTACTTTACTGATATGATTCAGGGGATATCGGTGTTACAGCCGAGTTGAGAGATCGAGTTGTGATTGGCTTACTGCTGGGGACTTAGGGATAGTTCTAGCATCATTTTATATGAATCCATTAGAGATGTGGGAGTTAAGAATCAGATTTAGTACTTTTTGAGGCAAGATTTTTGAGTGTCCCAGTAATGTGTCTTGGGCCTACAGATCTCAATAACCGATAAAAATAAGTAGCCGTGTATCAGAAGGGTTCCTTATTTGGATTTCACTTGTGGGAAGTCTCACGCATGAAGCTTAGTAATTGTCGGGAGTTGGGAGGCGTTTGGGGCTCTAGGGCATGGGTTTAGTACATTAGTCATTAGAAGTGTAGATAATGCATAGGGATGAGAGTTAGTATATGATTTAAGGCCAGCGAAGATGGTAGTTCTATATAGAAATCACTGGAGGATGTTTGAAACACTACGCTACACCAAAACAACCAACTTGTCACGGTTAAAAACTTTGACAAGTTAAACTTGTCACGGTCTTTGACCGTGACAATTTTGGGGGTGATAAATTACCTTGTCACGGACTTGTCACGGTCAAAGATCGTGAAAAGTTCATTAGAGTTGTCATGGACTTGTCACGGTCTTTGACCTTGACAAGTTTATCATTAAAAAGATCATGACAAGTTCGTTTTGGACCGTGAGAGGTTCCTGACAAATAAAAAATTATCACAGACTTTGATCGTGACAGGTCCGTGATAAGTTTCTTTATCACGAACTTGTCACGGTAAAAGTCCGTGATAATTCTGGGTAAATTTTTTAAAAAATAGAAATAATATACCAAATCACGACATATATCCAAATCGCAAAATTGTATCTGTTATAGCAAAATTGTACCTGTTCAAATCGCATATATCCAAATAAAAGAGAAATAATGGACCAAATCACGACATATATAATCCATATCGAAATAAAATAGAAATACAAATATCCATCCAAACCAACATGTACCAAATCAAAAAAATACAAATATAATAAAAAAAAATACAAACATCAAGGCTAGACGAGTAAGCCTTGATGTCGCATCACCCCTCTTTAAGAGCTGAGAATATAGATAAATTAATTTGGTAAGCTGTAAAGCTTTCTTGTAATGTGACATTTAATAACAACCATTTTCATTATAATTATCTCGTGTGACAACCACAACCTAAATTCGCTGTATAATTGTGCCATTATTTTTTGTCTTTTATTGTTCTCACAGGGTTCATATTTTTTGCATAGATCGTGACAAATGTATTACAAAATTAATCATGGATAAAAATTAAAATAATGTTGTTGATGTAAAAAATTAGATCACTCTAATAATTCAATCACAGATAAATAAATGAGACAAAGAATTTTAAAGTGGTTCAGCCTTATAAGAATGGCCTACGTCCACGGTTTTGGTATTGTTGTTTGTATGGGAATTCTCGATTACAAGTTATCTCAAGAAATTCCGGTCTGGGGTTCTTTTTCAATGAGGATTGTACAATGTATTTATAGCCCTGAGGTTGTAATGTGAAAGGGTACTACATTAATTGATATACATATGAAAGGGTAATACATTTAATGCCCTCTTTGCGTGCGCGTCCAAATGATAAGCATTTAATGAGCATTTAAACTGTTGGTATCCTGCTTCGAGGTGCAGCTCGGACCGCCATGAGTTGCTCGGACCGCCTAAGCTTCTCGGTATTTAAGTGTTCCTCGGAGAGGCATTGTTCCTCGGAGCTTGTGAGTTCCTCCGGGAACTAGTCTTCCTCGTTGTAGCCTTGTTCCTCGGAGTGAGTGGGTTCCTCGGAAGTATTTGTTGTTTCCATGTAGATAGCCACGTGTCTTCATATGATTGGTCCATGTCAGCAGATTAATTTTGGTATCAACAGAAGCCCCCAATGTTTCATAGTTCAAAATTTGAGGAGTATGGAACATTCTTTCTCGGAATATGGTAGCTTTAAATAGTCTTCCTGATTTTTAGGAGCGTTTTCCCTTGTATTTATTTCTCCTTCCCAATTCGTAGAATCATGCTTTTTTGGACTTTTTTGCTTGCTTCGATTCCCGCATTACTTTTCGTCTTCTTGACTGCTGTTGTCCGCTTTGATTCCCGCGCCACTCTTTCTCTTTTTAGCCACTGTTGTCCGCTTTGATTCCCGCGCTACTTTTCATCTTTTAAGCCGCCGGTAACGTAATCATCCTTTTTTGTAATCATTACTTCACCATTTCCCAAGGCAAGGTATTTAAACTTCACAGACGCTTCCATCGTCTTCTACCTTTTCAAATTTTTATCTTCGAGTTTTACGTCGTCTCTTCCTACTCTCTTGTGCGTTCATCTTTTCCGTCGTTCGTTGTCAACAGATCCATTATTTTCCTGTAAGATCTTCTTCCTTATTCTTTATTTCTTTATTCACCATGGTTTACCTTGTTGAGTCTCTTGAGAAGTTTCGTTCTGATTTCTCCATCCCCTCTTGGGTTGTCTTGGAAAAACTTTCTGAGCCTTCTGATTATTTCAATTTGGCTGAGGGACATTGGTTCCCCAATCTCTTTTTTGCTGAATGTGGATTTTCTTTTCCACCCAATTCCTTGTGTCTGGAATTCTGTTAGTATTTCGATGTTGTTCCTGCACGAATAGCCCCCAACACATGGAGAATAGTTAATGGGGTGCATAGATTAAATCAAGTGCATGGAACTCGTATAGGAATCCCAGAAATCATGTACTGCTATAGATGGGCAGTCAATGAAAATATTTATTATTTAAAAACTAGATTTTTAAACAGAGCTTTAGTAGTTAATCTCCCTGATGCCAATAGGGATTATTTTGAACATGGGGTTGTCATAAAAAATTGGCAACACTTTCCATTGACTGGAGATAAAGTTTACCAGGGTCCCAAATGCCCTCCTTATGGCAATGGGATAGGTTATTTTTATTTTATTTTATTTTGAAATTATGCTTCTTTTGTGTTTGATAAAATGTGCCACTGATAACAATGTTTATTTATTTGCAGTCGATAGCAAGAGAAAGTGCCCCAAAGAGGCAGATGTCAATATAAGGCATTTGAAACTTATCTGGAGTCTGCATCAAAGTGTTGCTGACGAGCACATCAGATCAGCTTCGTATCTGCTCCAGTACAAGAGCTACACCACTTCCTTCACTGCTCGTCCAGTGATAAGTGAATCAGAGCCAGTTACAGCTTCCACAAGCTCATCGCTTGAATCACATATTCCTTTAAGTGAAAGGATGAAAAAGAGAAGACCTCCCACCTTGTTTGAGAAAAATGCCTCTGGTTCTGGGGAGGCGAAAAGGAGTAAAATTGACTTCCCAAGGGAGGGGACGAAGAAGACTGATGCAGCTCCTCCAGCTGCTCCTGCTAAAATTGCTGAGAAGGTTGCTGATAAGCCCGCAGTGGCTCCGAGCAGGTCTGTTGCTCCTGGAGAGGTGATTGTGATATCACCGACCAAGGGTTCTTCCTTGGTTGAATCTGTACCTGTTCCCCCGAGGAGGCCGAAGAAAAGCTCCTCGGTCAATTTGGCTGACACCACTACTCAGCCCCCAGCTGCTGGGATTGTAGTTCCCACTTTTGTTCCTCCGAACTTTACCATAAGCTCGGTGAAGTCCCGAACCATTCCCGAGGTCCAAGGTAATGAAGATAATCTTACTTGGGACATGGTTACTTCTTTGGCTGCTCGTCATCTTGCTTCAGTAAGTCTCTTTACTTTGAACTTTTTATATTTTCCTTTGTCATTTCTGTTTCTAACTTGCTTTCTTTTTCTGTCCACAGTTGACGAGCTGCTTTAACATAATCCTGAAGAAGGATGAAGCGATTAAGGCTTCTTGCTCCTCGTCCAGCGTGGAGGGAGCTTTGGAGGAAGCTAAAAAATCTCTGGAAGATTCTCGCCAAACATATGCCACTGATAAGGCTGTCTAGGAGAAGAAACTTGCCTCCTCCGAGCAAGAAAAAGCTCGAGCGGTTGATGCCTCCAAGGAGTTGGAGAAGAAAAATAATGCCTTGGAGAAGGCAAATAAAGAGCTCGAAGAGAAGCTCAAAGCTGCTGGAGAGCTGGAAAATAAACTCAAGGCTGTCGAGGAGAGGTTGGGCCAGCTTCAAGAAGTAGGTCGACAGAAGGAAGAGGCAGAAAATAAATTAAAGGCTGCTGAGAACCTGCTGTCCGAGAAGCTTGCCTTATAGAAGACCAAGAGGAAATCTGCTGTGAAGAAGTCCTTCAGCTCTGGCTGGGATAAGGGGTGGAACAAGGGGTGTGCTACCATGGTATCTCAAGTGGACTACGGCAGTCTAAAGTACTTCAGGGATGGATGGGTTGCTGCCCTTTAGGAAATGAAGGTCGACGAGTCCTCCGAGCTTTTCCAGAGACATATCCCTAGTCCCCCTCCTACTCCAGAAGAATTAAAAGAGGACGAAGCTACCTCTGAGGAGTCTTCAATGGTGATGGGAGATCACCCCCCAGCCATCCAGTATGCTACCGAGCAAGTCATTTCTTTTTCCGAGCAACAGCTGATGCTCTCTGAACAACCCATAGTTCCCTCCGAGCAACCTGCCTCCTCTTCCCAACCTCCCAAGAAGGTTTTGGGAGATAAGGAAAAGGTGTAGTGTTGTTCGGGCTTATCTTTATATTTTATTTTCTCTTTATCAAATGTAATCCATAATATGTATCTCTGAATTATGATCTAATAAAACTTGAACTTTTTTCATACTGTTGTTCATCTTCTATTCATACTCTGCTTGTTTTCCTTATTGACGATTGCTCTTTCTTTCTCTGCTAGTTTCTGGCCAGGATGGAACTGCTATCTGCCCATGATACAAAGTTGTTGCAACAATGCAATGAGTACTTTAAGGCTTGTCACACAGACTTGAGTGCTGCACAAGTTTTCGACATCCTTGGACATGATGCTTCAGAACAAGCAGTTGAAGCATATCAGTACTTGAAGTGTCTACTTGACCGAGTTATGGACAATAATGTGGCTTACTATGAAATGATCGAGGATCTCCAGTGTACCCTCGAAGACCTTCAGAATCAGTACAAGGAATCAACTGCCCTGTTGCATGAGGGGTACGAAAAGAAGTACAAGCTGATCATGGCTGACAAGGGCTACGAGAAGCTTTTTGCTGGGTATGATCTGAGGGAGAGAACTTTGAAGGGTGAGGTCGAGGAATGCAGACAGATTGCTGAGTTGCTGGAAAAGGAAAACAATAATTTACAGAAAGAGCTATCATAGTTGAAGTCTGCAGCCTCTTCTTCAACAGCCCTAATCCCAGTGACTGACGAGGGATTTTCATTCTTAGAAGTTGAGAATGCCAAGTTGAGGGAAGAATTGGATGCCTTGAAGAGGTCGGGCCCTTCCACATCTTCTCGCGGTCGAGCAAGAGCTCCTCGGGGACGAGGAAGAGCAACTCGGGTCCTTGTCGAGGAACAGAGAACTCAGTCTGCGTTAGAGAACCAAGCTTTCCAATTAATGGCGAAGAACAAGGCTTTGTCTGATATGTCAAAGAAAATTAGGGACTTGGAAAAACAACTCTCTGCGCAGAAGTCGGTCTTGGAGAATAAGGAGCTTTTCATCAAAAGTCTCCACGAGCAGCTAGAGAGGCTAACTTATCAATTCCACAAACAGCCCAGGGAGTTCTGGATGGCTGGATACAACGAAGCACTATTCCACCTGGACGATCGTATCCAGAATGCCAACAATGAGGGCTACAAGCAAGCCTGGTTGAATGCCTTAGGTGTGTTGAAGCTCGAACAAGGCCATTATCTGTGGGACTACCATGATCCCGGGTTGCTCGACTTGCCTGTGCCACCATACAATTTGGAGATGGATTGGATCCCTGCTCGGGCCATTCCTCGGAGCTTAATTTCAAAGTACATCGGTGACTACAATCTTCACTCTCAAGTCGAGGTATCTCGTCCCGAGCATCTTTTAGATCGACCATCCGTGATGAATACAAGGATGTTGAAGGATCTTAATTTCATCAATTCTCCTCTGTCTTTAAATGATACTCCTGCTGGCGAGGAACCTGTGTCAAAAGCAGAGGGGAAGAGACCAGTAGAATAGGAATTTTTTGATGTAATAGTTAGTATACATTTCAATATCAACGTACTTGTAATTTATTTTGAATTCAATGAAAGATTTTCATTTTTGTTTGCAAATCTTGATTGCTACTGTCTTGTAATTATCAAACACTTTATATTTATGCATATCTGTTAAAAAGATAGCAATATTGTGTTGTTTGTCGACCAACTCATTAACAATTAAAAAGTTATAAGTATCAATAATGTTGCTCGATCACTTAATAATAAAGTAATGAGTATAAAAATGTTTTTTAAAATTTTTCCAACCAACTACGGTTGTTAACTTATGCTTGTCGACCAACTACAGTTAGTGGGTTTTTATCCCCGACCAGCCATACTTGGTAGATTTTTCTCTTAAATGTTTCCGATCAACCAAGGTCGGTAAATGTTCATTGTCGACCAACTACGATTAGTGGGTTTTTATCTCCGACTAGCCATACTTGGTAGATTTTTATATTTTTCATAAAATGCGTCCGACCAACCAAGGTCGATAAATTCTACTTGTCGACCAACTACAGTTAGTGGCTTTTTATCCCCGACCAACCATAGTTAGCAACTTTTGCACTTTCTGGAATAATCTTACCTCCCGACCAACATAAGTTGGCATTTTCGAGAATGTACGTACCTTCCGACCAACATAAGTTGGCATTTGATAGCATATTTTCTTTCCTAGCCAAACAGGTTGGCATTTTTAGGAATAAATCGTTTCCTAGCCAAACAGGTTGTCTTTTTAGGAATATATCGTTTCCTAGCCAAACAGGTTGGCATTTTTAGGAATATATCGTTTCCTAGCCAAACAGGTTGGCATTTTTAGGAATATATCATTTCCTAGCCAAACAGGTTGGCATTTTTAGGAATATCTGGTTTCCTAACCAACCGAAGTTGGCATTTTTAGGAATATTTTGTTTCCTAACCAACCGAAGTTGGCATTTTTAGGAATATTTTGTTTCCTAACCAACCGAGGTTGGCATTTTTAGGAATATTTTGCTGAGGAGTCTGAGCTTTGCCGAGTAGTGTGTAGCACTAGTATTCCCCGAAAAATTTTCAATAAAAGGAGAGACTTGGGCAGAATATCTTCATTTTATTCATACTGATGGAACTGTGTTACATATACATCACTGATAATACTTGCGCAGATGCTCTGCGTTCCATGCATTCTTAAACTCCTCGCCTTCTAAAGTTGCTATTCGATAAGTTCCTGGTCGAACAACTTTTGTAACTCGGTATGGTCCATGCCAGTTTGCTTCTAGCTTATTGTGCTTTTGAATTACTTTCTTCAGCACATAGTCTCCTTCTTTCAAATCGCACCTCTTCACCCTTTTGTTGTAGAATAGAACTGTTCGCTGCTGGTAAGCAGCATTTCTAATGGCTGCTTCTTCTCTAACTTCCTCGATCATATCTAAATCCAGTCTTCTCATTAAGTCGCTGACAGGGGAATTGAAATTTTGTACCCTGTGTATTGGGAGGCCCAACTCGGCAGGTATAACAGCTTCACTTCCAAACGCCAGCATGTATGGTGATTCTCCAGTTACTACTCGGGGAGTAGTTCGGTAAGCCCAAAGTACTGATTGTAATTCGTTGATCCAGTTTTCATTTGCATCATCAAATATTTTCTTCAAACCGTTCAGCAGCGTTCTGTTTGTCACTTCAGTTTGTCCATTGCTTTGAGGATGGCCTGGAGCTGAATGAACCTTCAAAATGTTTGACTGATGACAATATGCGGCAAACTCCTCATTATCAAATTATGTTCCATGGTCTGTGATGAAGGCATGAGGTAGACCAAATCGACAAATGATGTTCTTCCATACAAATTGGTACACCTTCTCGTACGTCATGTCAATGAGTGGATCAGCTTCTACCCATTTAGTAAAATAATCCACTGCGACGACGAGGTACTTGAACCTTCCTCGGGTCGTTGGCAGTGGTCCAACCAAATCTATTCCCCACATGGCAAATGGCCAAGGGGAAGTGATGGGTGTCAACAAGGCTTGTGAAGTTCTTCGGATGGAGGAAAAGCGCTAGCACTTGTCACATTTCTTGGCGTAGGCTATGCAATCAGCCCTCATCGTCGGCCAGTAGTATCCTTGCGTCATCACCCTTTGTAAAAGCGTCCAACCTGCTACATGTGCTCCACAAGACCCTTCGTGGATCTCTTCAATTAATTCTTTCACCTCGGAGGGATGTACACATCTCTGCAAACCTGCCATAATTCCTCGTCTATATAAAACACCATTAGTTAGTACATACCGAGCAGCTTTGAAATTCAACATTTTGGCAGCGAGCTTGTCAATTGGCAATTCTCCCTCCTCAATATACGCCCTGATGGAATCCATCCAAGATGGTTCTAAATCAAGGGTGATAAAGTTCATCGTCAGATCTTCATCTATGCTTCGACCAGCTAACACTTCAATTGGAATTGTTCGTCGTAGCTCGGTGCGAGTAGCTGATGCTAGTCGAGCTAGGGCGTCTGCTCTCGCATTCTCCATTCTTAGTATTCTGACCAGCTAAATAGCGACAAATTCTGATACCAACTCCTTTGCCTTTGCATGATATCTGATCATTAATTCTCCTCTAACTGCATAAATTCCCATCATTTGGTTTACGATCAATTGAGAATCGCTGAAGATCATGACCTGCTGCGCCTCCATAATTTTTGCCAAATTCAGCCCTGCAATCATGGCCTCATATTCAGCCTCATTGTTGGAGGCTTTAAATTGGAAACGCAAGGCGTATTCCATGTCAGCCACGTCTGGAGTGCTCAAAACTATCCCCCGCGCCACATCCTGTAGTGCAAGATGAGCCATCTACATATAGCCTCTATATAGGTAACTCGTCATCAAATTTCTGATCAGTCAGAGTTCCTCGGTGAAATATTTGCTGCTTCCTTGCATCCTCCCCGGATTTTTCTCGCTCCTCGTCGATCATATTTTCTTGACCTTTTACCAACCGGAGTTGGTCTGAGCTCGAATTTAATGATCCTGTAACATCCACTTGCCCTTTTACCGACCGGAGTTGGTCTGAGTGAGTGTTTGTCGATCCTGTAACATCCACAGGTTGATTAGCGAGCAACTTTGGTTCCTCGGGGGTATCATCTGTCAGAGTTCCTCGATGAAATATTTGTTGCTTCTTTTCATCCTTCCCTGGTATTACTTGCTCCTCGTCGATCATCTCTTCTTGCCCTTTTACCAACCGGAGTTGGTCTGAGCCCGAAGTCAATGATCTTATAACATCCACTTGCCCTTTTACCAACCGGAGTTGGTCTGAGATAGTGTTTGTTAATCCTGTAACATCCACATATTGATCACCGAGTAACTTTTGCTCCTCGGGGGAATCAGGGTAGGTGAACTCTGCTATAAAATATGTTATAGCTTGCCCTTTTAGCGATGATCTGGGTTCATAGATTATATCATATTCACCAAGCTCTATTGCCCTGTACATCAATCTTCCTGATTTTTCTGGCTTATGAAGGGCTTGTCTCAATGGCATATCAGTATATACTACTATGGTATGAGCCTGGAAATATGGCCTCATTCTCCTACTCGCCTCAATCAGCACCAGTGCTAATTTCTCCAGCCTTGGATATCTCATCTCTGCTCCTCGGAAGGCCTTACTTGTGTAGTAAATTGGCTTTTGTACTCCATTCTCCACTCTGATCAACGCCGAGCTAACTGCATTCTCGGACACTGCAAGGTACAAGTACAATTTTTCTCCCATCACTGGCCTGGACAACAGTGGAGGTGTTCCTAAGTATCTCTTCAAGTCTTGAATAGCCTTCTCGCATTCATCATTCCACTCAAAAGTCTTTCTGAGTGTCTTGAATAATGGGAGACAAATATCAGTTGCTCGTGACACAAATCTGTTGAGTGTCACTACTCGTCCTGTGAGACTCTGTACTTCCTTCTTCGTCGTTGGAGATCGCAGCCCTAATAGAGCTTTGATCTTTTCAGGATTTGCTTCAATGCCTCGTTGATTGACAATATACCCGAGAAATATGCCTTCTCGTACTCCAAAGATGCACTTCGTCGGGTTCAGCTTCATTTGGTATTTATCTAGTTGATCAAAAGTCTGACTTAAATCAACTAGATGATCGGCAGCTTTCTTGCTTTTCGTCAGCATATCATCAACATAGACTTCCATGTTGTCACTGATTTGTTCAGCAAAGACCTTGTTCATCAGCCTCTGATATGTCGCACCTACATTTTTCAAACCAAAAGGCATAACATTATAACAATAAGTTCACCGAGGGGTAATGAAAGAAGTACTTTCCCTGTCTTCAGGTTTCATTTTAATTTGATTGTAGCCAGAATAAGCATCCATGAAGCTCAGCAACTCGTGTCCCGAGGTAGCATCCACCAGTTGATCAATTCGGGGTAATGGAAAATGATCCTTTAGGCATGCTTTGTTGAGGTCGGTGAAGTCCACACACATCCTCCACTTGTTGTTCTTCTTCTTTACCATTACCACATTGGCTAACCAATCTGGATATTTAACATCTTCAATGAAATAAGCTTTCTGGAGCTTCTCGACTTCCTCCTGTATGGCTTGATTCTTCTAGGGACTGAACACTCTTCTTCTCTGCTTCACAGGCTTGACCTCCTTATTCACATTGAGCTCGTGACATAAGAAGTTTGGGTCTATCCCAGGCATATCTTCATGACTCCACGTAAAAGTTTGTCTTCTGCTTCTAAGGAAAGTTATCAATTCTTGTTTTAATGAAGCTTCCAACGACGAACCTATTTGAGTAGTTCTCTCGGGGTGCTCGTCGTCCAGAATGATGTTTTCAGTAGCTTCCACCACTTGACCCTTTACGAGTTGCGACTCATCTCGGGGATCCAATGTTTCAATTTCTGCACCTTCATCCACTTGATAAGTAGTGGTCTTTTTCTTTGATTCTTCCTGTTCTTCTTGCTCAGCGGATGAATAATAGCATTCCCGAGCTACTTTCTGATCACCTTTCACAACTCCTACTCCAAAGTTTGTTGGAAAGTTTAGGCACTGATGCACTATAGATGGTACAGCCTTGAACTTCTTCAATCCTACTCTTCCCATGATGATATTGTACGATGACTGGACGTTCTTATCCATCACGAAGAAACGTATTCTTTCTGTCCGACAAGCAGGCCACGTACCAATGAATATATCCAACTTGATCGTCCCAAGTGGAAATACTTTCTCGCCAGAAAAACCGATGAGGGGTCTGTGATAAGGCTCCAGTTGAGATAGCTTTAGATTTAAACTATCAAAGCACGAGTAGAACATGATGTCTGCCGAGCTACCATTGTCGACCAGTACTCTTGAAATCTTGACTTCCTTCATTCTCATTTTGATCACCAGCGGGTCATCATGAGGATATAAAACACCTGCAAGATCATTTTTTGAAAAACCGATAACCAATTTCTCCTTGTTCAACTTTCTCGGGCGATCTTCCTCAACTAGATTTATTCGCTGAATGTACGAGCAAGCTTGAGCCTCGTCGAGGTAAGCTTTTATTTCTGCAGTAAGGTCTCCTCCTCTTGTATCTCCACCTGTAATAACATTACAGTCAAATGATCCAAAGCGTATTGAAAATACCTCTCGTTCTGGCTGTTTTGGTTTCTTGGGAAGATCGGGGTCGTCCTCGGGATCATCTTCATGGTTTCTTTTCTTGTTCTCCTCTGCTCGACGAGGAGATCTAAACCTCTCTATAGTTCGGTCGTTATTTCTTCTTTCGCCTCCCCGATCAACATACTTTGCTAGCTTTCCTCATCGAATGAGTGTTTCAATCTTATTCTGAAGAGCTATGCAATTTTTTGTCATATGGCCATGATCCTTGCGGAATTCGCAATATTTTTCCCTATTCCTCGTGTCAGGGTCTGCCTTCATTTTCTTTGGCCAGTTTAACTCCTCGCTGTTCTTGATTTCTTCCAGGACGTGGTTGATATTTGCCTTCAAAGGTGTGTAATTATCAAATTTCCTCAAGACCTCCCATGACGACCTATTTTTGGATTGTTTGTCACCACCATTGTTCTTGTGTTCTTTCTTCTTAGCCTTATCACCTTCCACCTTGGTTTCTTTGGCGTCCATATTCTTCTTCGCAGACATAGCCTCCTCGGCATTTATAATCTTGGACGCTTTTCCCATCAGGTTCGACATAGTTCGAGGTGGATCTTTGGCTAAGGTGTAGTACAACTTGTTCGGCTGTAGTCCACTCATCAAAGCGGTAATCGTTGTCTTCTCCTCATAATCAATGACTTTAAGTTTCTCGTTATTAAAATGAGTTATATAATCTCTGGTACTCTCACCAGCTTTTTGTCTAACACTTAACAAATGAGCTACTCGTTTCACTGGCTTTGCTCCAAAGCAGAAATTCCCAATGAATAGCTCGGCCAGTTGAAGAAAAGTTGAAATCTTACCCCGAGGAAGACTATTATACCATATTTGAGCAGATCCAGTAAGTGTTCCTGAAAATGCTTTGCATCTCATCTCATCGGGGACAGCATAGATGTCGGCAGCAGCTGATATTGTTCTATACGAAGGACAGGGTCAGTCTTCCCATCATACTTGGGAGTCATAATAGGTGCTTTGAATTTTGATGGTGTTGGAAAATCAACAATATCCTGGACAAAAGGTGTTCCTCGAACAAAGGTTCGTTGTAGAGGGTTCTTGGCCTTAGCCATTTCCCCTAATCTATCCTCCAGCCTCTGAATAGATCCTTTCCATGCATCATTTCCTTCCTCGGGCCTATTGGTTCGAGCAACTGATCGCGTTGAAGTGGCTTCCTGGGATTTATCTTGACGAGCAACTGGTCGGTCATAGGATCTATCTTGAAGAGCAGCTGGTCGCGACTGGGCAGATCCTTCCCTTAAATCTGATGGTCGTCGAAAGTTCTTCGACGTTGCATTAAGAGGACTTTTGTTCCTCCTAGGGCCTAATCGATCGAAAGGAGAAACCCAACTTAATCTTTCCAACGCGCTGGTCCTTTCTGGGGAGAGGGTGACACGTTGTTCAGTATCCGTGGCTCGCATCGACGAAGTTCGCCCAGGTTGATAAGAGAAATCATCAGAGTCCTCATTGTGATGTGAGTTAGTACGCCTAGTACGCGAAGAAGGCGCACGGATATTTCTTTGAATGCTTCGTGGTCCGAAATGGGCTGATGCACCGCCATGGAGGGTTTGGATGAGTTGTCGCATTGTTTCTTGCATGACGGTCTGGCCCTGAGCCAAATTTGCCATTATTCCAGTCAGATTTGGAACAATTGATGGAGCAGACGGATTTGGAGGGGTTCCAGCGTCTCGATTGCTGGATTCAGGAATATCCGCCATTGGTAATGGATTATTTTTTATGAAAAACGATATTATCAGTCGTTTCCCACAGACGGCGCCAATCTGTTGATGTAAAAAATTAGATCACTCTAATAATTCAATCACAGATAAATAAATGAGACAAAGAATTTTAAAGTGGTTCAGCCTTATAAGAATGGCCTACGTCCACTGTTTTAGTATTGCTGTTTGTATGGGAATTCTCGATTACAAGTTATCTCAAGAAATTCCGGTCTGGGGTTCTTTTTCAATGAGGATTGTACAATGTATTTATTGCCCTGAGGCTGTAATGTGAAAGGGTACTACATTAAATGATATACATATGAAAGGGTAATACATTTAATGCCCTCTTTGCGTGCGCGTCCAAATGATAAGCATTTAATGAGCATTTAAACTGTTGGTATCCTGCTTCGAGGTGCAGCTTGGACCGCCATGAGTTGCTCGGACCGCCTAAGCTTCTCGGTATTTAAGTGTTCCTCGAAGAGGCATTGTTCCTCGGAGCTTGTGAGTTCCTCGGGGAACTAGTCTTCCTCGTTGTAGCCTTGTTCCTCGGAGTGAGTGGGTTCCTCGGAAGTATTTGCTGTTTCCATGTAGATAGTCACGTGTCTTCATATAATTGGTCCATGTCAGCAGATTAATTTTGGTATCAACAAATGTAAAAGTTAAAATAATTTAAACTTACGTTTTCCATTCTTCGACATCTTCATGTAGGGGTGTTCGCGGTCCGGTCCGGTTCGGTTTTAAGGTTTTTTTTGGACCGGACCGACTTGGTCGGTCCTCTAAAAAAATGGACCGAGACCGGACCGATAATGTCGGTTAACCGACCCTAGTCGGTTCGGTTTTTTATAGGATCGGTCCGGTCTAACCCGTCGGTCCTCACATTAATGAATTACATCATTTATAATAATACAAATATACCCGAGTCTATTTCTTTCAAACATTAAAAACTAAAAAATATCAAAATTTGCGATTAAAACAAACCTACTATTGGATTAAACTATAATTTAAACTAATCAAATATTGAAATATATATTTTTACTATTTATTTATCTTATATATATACATATATATGTAAAAATATATTATTTTATATACAGTCGCCCCGAGTCGGTCCTAACAGGGTTTTTGAAACTGTAAACCGTGGACCGGACCAACTAGGTCGGTTCACCAAAAAAACAAACCGAGACCGGGCCGATTAAGAAAAAAGACCGAAAAAAAGGGTCGGTTCGGCTCGGGTCGGTTCGGTCCGTCGGTCCAGTCGATTTTTTGAACACCCCTATCTTCATGTGTGTCAAATAGATAACGAGCCACTTGTTCATGTTGCAAACTCGTTTGTTGCCCAGAAATAACTCAAGAGGGGGGGGGGAGAATGAAGTAAGTTTTGCAGACTTTTAAGGTATTTTTATTTTAATTAATTAATTTAAGCCTAAGCTAATCTACCAAGTGAAAAAAACTTTAGTTAATTTATTTAATATGCTTAAATTAAGAAATAATTTTAGTTGAGAATTTCAAAATATATAGTTTTTAAATGAAATGAAGGAAAAATATATTTTCGAATTTAAACGAATATTAATATTTTTGAAGAAAGAGTTTAACTGTATTTTAATCAACAATAATAACTGGAATAATTTTATAAACTATTAATTGGAAATTCGTTCGATAAAAATATATCCAAAAAAAATTATTTTGATCTTTGAAGATTTAAGGGTGTTAAGATATCAGATTTAAAAAAAAAATTAAATCAATCACGCACAAATTATTAAATGACGGAAAATAAATAACACCGATTTCTAGCATGGTTCGGCCAAATACGGCCTAGGTCCACGTGCCAAGAACAACCTTCATCTCCCGTGTTTCACTGAAGGTGATCCACTTGTGGGTAGGATCAAATCACTACTCTTACAGCAGCACCACAAGCTACAAATGTTCTCGAAGCTTAAATAACCAGCTTCAATCTTTACAAATGGAGTAAGAAGAATAAATGAAGTTTTACACTCTTGAAATGATACAAATTTGAGCTTGAGTGTTTCTTGAAGTACCTCAAAACAAATCATCTATGGATATGGTTCTTGAAGTATATGATACGGCTGATTTTGCAAAGTAGAATATCACACTTGAGTTTCAGATTTTTCTTCTCTGGATAAAACTTTTCAGTCAGGCTTGTGAGAGAGAGTTGTATTTGTTCTTTGTTGGAGCTGTTAATAATTTATGGCGTCTCATAGAAAAAGATCGTTGGAGATTTTTTTAACGTTTGAAACCCTCCTAATCAACTTGATATCAGCATAAATGAGAACTGGTGGAGAGAGAGAGTGAGATCATATCTCTAATTTTGATATCTGTCTAAGAAAATAGATGAGAATAGATTAAAAGAGAGAGTTAGAGTAGTTAGAAGATAAAATTTGTGTAAAGTGTTAGGCATTCGGTTTTCAATAGATAATATCTCAACATTAAATGATATCATAAAATAATATGTGGGTCCAAAGACAAGAGATATACTGCCAAAAAAAATAAGTTTGAGATCTACAGAGATAAAATATGGTCAACACTAGGTTTTGACAGATGGCTTATAATTTTAAGATGAATAAAATAAATATAAAGTAAAAATATAAATGGGTTCATTATATAATTAATTAAAAAATGATTTTATTTTATTGATAAATAACGTCGTTGGAATTAATTAAAATAATAATATTATTATATTTTATTATAATAATATTTTTTTATAAAAATTATATTTAGATAGTACCAAATAACAGTTATTAAGCTTAAAAAAAACGTTCACATATAACGTTAAAACAAATAAACAAATATTGTAAAATGAAGAAGATGCATGAATTAGAAAATGGAGTCATCAAGTCAAATAGCAATCTCTGTGAAATCCAGATGCATGTGCCTGTATCTTGGGGATGAGGACGAATCCAAAAAAAGATCTGATATAATAGACCGATTTGGTTGTGTCATTCAAGGGGCCCACAACTGATGGACATCAAATGTCAAAACAAGTTGCAAATGAGACGGTAGCTATTGATAAAAAATGATTTACCTGTTATCGTGCTATTTGTGAGCCAAAAGAAATTGTAAATAAATGTTGACAAATGTTAGCATATGAGATGATTTAATGGAGATGCAACTGAAATAATGTAAATATGATATGCTTAAAAAAATTACAAGATTCAGAATATAATAAAAATTTCTTTATAAAAAATCACCAATAAGGAAAAAATTAGATAAACAATAAAAATGGACGAGAGAAAAAAAACGAAAAAAACTTTCGTACTAAACATTTAGTGAAGTAAGGAACAATTCAAAAGTTTTAAAGCCTATTGACCAAGTCATGTGGCTCACGATTTGTGTGGCCCAAAAATCCTCTTTTCATTTGTTGGAAAAAACCAACAATAGATATCAATTGTCACACAAGGATGGTAGAAGATTTTGAGAAGATAAAATAGTACGGGGACCATCAAAAAATGAAACAAAATCTCCATGACTTCAGATTTTGACAAAAGTAAAAAAATTGCGTGTAAAATTTTTAAACAGAATTTATAATTAAACATTTAAGTTAAAAAAAATTAACAAACTGTTATAAAAAACGTTAAAAAAATTACAGAAAAAAATGTTAAAAATGAAAAATTAAATAGAGGGATGTTAACATTAAAAAAAATTGCACAGATAAAAAAAATGCACAAGCTAGTTTTTAATGAATAGAAAAAAGTATATGCAAGCAGTTAACTAAGTAACCACAACAAATCATCTACTAGTATTTATAGTAACATTTATATTGATAATAAATAGTTATTTGTTTGTTGTCATGAAAAGCAATATTATATTAAATTTAAAGTGATCATTAATTATAATTAAAGTAAATTAATAAATGACTAATTATATTTTATTTAACATCACTAATTTCACCCGTTTTTCCATCACATGACCTCCCTCATCACTCATTAATTTAAAGTATGTTTCATTTAATCATGTCTTTTCACAATTCGAGAGATTTTATTTAATTATGTAATTTAAAGTATGTTTTAATTAATTTAAACTACGCCTAAGAACTAAAACTTAGACCAATTTCAATACATACGATATCAATTTCAATTTCAATTTCAATTTATTCCAACACCAATACCAATTTATATCAAATTCATTTTATACGAATACTAATACCAATTTATACCAATACCAATTTATACCAAAACAAATACAAATTTCAAATTCAACTTCAATACCAATACCAATACCCAATACTATTTTCAAATTCAATTTCAATACCAATACCCAATACCAATTTTAAATTCAATTTCAATATCAATACTCAATACAAATTTCTAATTCAATTCAATACCAATACTCAATGTCAATACCCAACGCCAATTTCAAATTCAATTTCAATGTCAATTTCTAATGCCAATACCCAAAACCAATTTCAATTTATACACACGCACACTCCCCCCCACCCAACACACCCACCAACACGCCCAGACATACATGCCCACCCACACAGACCTATACACACACATACACACACAATGGAAAGAGAGAGAAAGAGAAAAAAATGTACACGAGATATATAGAGAGAAAGAGCAATCGCGCAGAGTGAGAGAGAAAAAGGAGGGAAATGAAACGGGGGAAAAAAGAGACGGTAGGTTTTTTAGTTAACAGAGTTGTCACGGACCTATCATGGTCTTTGACCGTGATCAGTGCGTGACAACTGTACTTGTCACGGACTTGTCACGGTCAATGACCATGACAAACTCTTATCACTGACATGTCATGATCATTGACCGTGACAAAAAATGCATATTTTTTTTATCACGATCATTGATCGTGATAAGGTTGGCCGGCTCATAGGTAAAAATTTAGTCTTTTTGGTGTAGTGCTAGGTTATTGGTGGGGCAATCTCAAGGAGAATTGAGTCACGAGTAGTAGGGTAATCGAGTCTACCTTTAGTGCATACTCATGCAGGCAGGTGGGGTTAATTTAAATGTATGTAGGTTGCATCTATGGTATTTATGCGTGTATGCACGTGGTATAGGGTGTATGGGTGTCCTGATAAGTTTGTTGTTCAATATCATCCGAGAAAGGATAATGTGCAGGTAAATGCATTGAGTCGTGTGCCTGTAGGGTAGTTACCAGTAGTTTTGGAATGGTGAAATGTACTGAGTTTCGTCAGGAGAGCATTTATAGTAGTGATGATCGTCATACCCGAGATCACCCTAAGGGTTATAAAGGCACAGGCAAGGGATCCTTCTTGTCAAGGGAGGGTCCAATAGTCTTGGGAGGTATAGCGGAGTCGAACTCATCCAGTTATAAGGGTGTCTTGCGTATCAATAGAAAGTTGATTGTATGAGACAAGGATGACCTACAAAGTGCACGATTACGGAGCAAACGCATGGATCACGAATTTTAGCGTATCCTAAGAGAGGGATAACATGTATTAGATTATGATCGAACCATTATGTGTAGGCCAGTTTGGAGCGAGACATAGCAAATTTGTCTCCAAGTGCCCCACTCCTCAGATGGAGATGGTTAGTCCTAGGCGACCAACCGGAGTTTTACAACCATTGAAGATTCTGGAGAGGGAATGGGAGTGTATACTGATGCATTTCATGTCAGAGTTACCAATGTTGCAAAGTGGTCAAGATTCTCGGTGGGTTACTAGGATTGGGTGACCAAGGTGGAGCAGTTCTTACTAATTTGGGTTGATTACACAACGGGCGGTAATTCCCCACATTTCATTATATAAAGAGAGCGAGACGACACAGGTGCCACTCCTGGAATAAGATAAGATCTTTGTGCCCCACTCTTGGAAAATTTTCGGGGATCAAGATGAGATCCTTATGTCCCACTCCTGGAAAATTTTCCAGGAGGCTAAGGGGATGGAGTTGCGGTGGAGTAAGTCTTATCACCCAAAGACAAATGGGATGATTGAGCTAGTGAATCAAATGTCAGAGGATATGCTAAGGATGTGCATATTAGATTTCAGGGGAGGATTGAGAGAAGTATCTTTTACTTGTAGAGTTCGCCTATAGTAACCTGTACCAGTTCACGATAAGCATGGCTCCTTTTGAGGCATTATATAGAAGATATTATCATTCGCCCGCTTATTTGTTAGAGGTATGGGACAACAATCTTCTTGAACCAAAGATAATTCATGACACTTTCGCAATATTGAATTGCTTTGGAGCCATATATGAATAACTCGTGAGAGAGTAGCTACAGCGGAAATATTGCGACTTCTCAAATAAAAAACAATTTTAATTAATCCCAAATTTTAGTTAAACCCTAAGACATGCATCTAGATGATTTATCAAATAAGATGTGTGTGCTCGCGTTCAAATGATCAAATTATATATAAAACCCTTTTAACACAAACAAACCCTAAACATGCAGCAGTATGTGATTGAATAAATTGATAATCTACGCAAGAACATTCAAACACATGCAATTAAGGAAAAATCCCCCTCAGGGGCAAAACCATTTATTTTCACTATAATTTGTAAGAAAACGGCTTACAATCGGATTACAATGAAAATACAAGTTGACTAAGAATTACCCTCGGGTATCGGATTCTGTAGTCGCGGCTGGAATTATCCCTTTCCAGTAGGGCTGCAATGAAGAAGAAGAACGGTCTCCTCCACAAGGGTTGAACAAACCAAAGTTGTGTTCTTGGGTTGCAAAAAGGATTCACAAATATTTGGCAAGGATGTGTGAATCAAAACATGAGTCTTGGGACTCAAAAATATGAAGACTAGATGTATTTGGACTCTCAAATTTGTATCCTAAAGTCTTGCAAAACAACTCCCCCGAAGTTGGTATTTATAGGAAAAAATATGAAGAGTCCCATGTTTTTAAAACTCTAAAATTCTATCCAGCGTACAAAAACAAACAGCATTCTTTAAGGAATTTTCTCTATCTTCAAAAGGCCATAACTCCTTCACCGTAGCTCGGATTGAGGTGCCGTTTTTTCCAGTATCTTCGTTGCGACGAGATCTTCAACTTTCTAGTTGACCAAACCTCCGAACTATGGATGTAAAATTACGAAAATGCCCTCGAACTCTCCTATAGTGCCTTTTTTTCACTGTTTTGACTTCCCTTGCGTACCACTTGCATTAAGTCCCTAAAATCTTGGACCGTGAAGTCGTTGAGGCAGATGTGGGACATATTAATGGAGATGTTGAATGCTTGATTCTCGGAATTCGGATAGAGGCCGTCATGTGAGATCGTGAGGTGACGTGCCAAATGTAGCGGCGTACGACATACACAAATGTAACATGTTGGACATGAGAAAAAATGTCCTTACAAATCTCCCCCTATGTCTATGCCGGTACATACATAAAAAATCCGAATTATCAAATATGAAATTTCCTATACAAATCTACCCTCCCATGAACCCAAAACTGGAAAAGGTACAAATGAATAGTCTTCATCGTTTGATCTTCAAATCTTCAGGAATCTCAAATCTTTTCTCATCAGGGTGTGCAATTCAGAGATCATCAATGTAGTACCTACACACATGAGATAAAGAAAAAATACCAAGTGACGTATCGAGTTTGAAATGAGATAAACATAGATACCAATTTATATGAAAAGCATAAGTTAAATCTCAAAACTCCTCCAAAATAAGATAATTCTTTCTCCCCCTTTTTATGATGTCCCAAATAGACAAATAAGAAGAATGAATCAAACAAGCAAAATCAGGGTGTCACGGTATACAAATCAAGGCATCAATCAATATGGTAAACGTGCTCTAGCAAGGAGATGCTCAAAAAAATCTTTCACAAACTATTTTTTGATTTTTCAATTTTTCATACAAAAAATAGATACCATTTTGAAAAAAAAATGTAAAACATGATACAAAAATCACACCATGGATTTAGACTCAAACAACCAAGTCATGGAAACGGAATGAATGGGTGTGAACACATTCGATAGGTAAATCAACTCAATCAATCATATGTGCACGATGCATATGTGTACCCCTAACGAATGAACATCAAAAGTATCCTTAGGTGTAAAAAAAAATTTGTTGAATTTAGATGACATCGTCTTATGCAAATCAACAAATCAAAGTCAAAGTGATTTCCACACCAATAACGTCCAAAACTATGTAGCGCATTTTCAAGCATTTCAAGGACGTGCAAACCCGTTTTAAATTCTCCAACCAAACTCCCTCATATATATTTTCTTTTAGAGGTAATCTAAATTCTCAAACTTTGGAGAATTGGTACAAAAACCTAAATGGCCCATAATTGGCATGAATTTCTTTTTATTGCCTTTCAATTTTTTCGGGCTCTTTTAACCTCTTTGGACCTCGGATGATAAAATTCCTCCATTTTTTAGGTCCTTTTTAACGGTGGCTTTTGCGCAAAGGATAGATAATCACCTTTCGCAACCCCTCCCCGTTTTTTAAACAAAGCACACAAACTCACAAAACGGTTCTTATATGCACAATTTCCTTACCAAAATATATCGCGCTTGGTTTGTTTTAAGGACAGGATTGAAGTGAAAACACCCAACCAACATGTGATAAGACAAGCACAATAATCAAATAAATTCGTGCATGTGTGCAATAAAGGAAACATGAGTCAAACATGTAGGAAGTAACACTTAATTACATCTTAATGACTCCAAACATTACAAAGCACAAGGATGAATTGACTTATTGTCTCAAAACACTATCAAACAGTCACATGAAAAAAAATGGAATGATGTTGTGACTCGGTTATCCTAAGTCTCCATCCATAAACGGTGCAAACAAAATACAAAAATCTTTTTGGATTTTTCTAAAAATTTTAAAAATAAAAAATTATACAAAAAGTACAAGTCATCACACTAGCAAGAAAAAATATATCATGAAACCATAACTAGTGTATGACAAACATGCAAATACAATCAACCAAAAGATTTCACATGGGGTGAATCACATGCAAGCAAACGGGAATCGTGGACAAATAAACCATAAGCCTCTAAATCCGATTTTCTAACCCAAATAGATGTGTAACGAGGTGTGGGGGTGTGGGGAATCGAATTTATTCTTCTATTAACCTTCCTAGGTTCATTTAAAAGCTTGTAACAAAATTGCCTAAGATGACCTTGCCTACCGCAATGTGTACAAGAGTAAATCGGGCGGTGTGTGTTACCTAAAGGTGGCCCTCTCCTCAAATTTCTCGGTTGCTCTCTCCGAATTTGCCTAGGTGAATCTCTCCTAATGATCCTAGGAGGTTCTCTCACGATGTTCCTAGGAGGATCTTTCCTAACAACCTTAGGTGTCTCTTTCTTAACAATCCTAGGGGGCTCTCTTACACGTGTGGGAATGGGTGCACCATGTTTGTCAAAACCAATCCCACCCCTATCCTTTTTAATCTCTATAGTGCCTAAAATCTTATCAAGTTTTTCAGACCTAGACTCCAAATCAAATTTCACCTTACTCGAATCTCTCAAACTTTTCTCAAGTTCATCTATCCTAGATTCAAGTAATCGCCTAGAATCCTCAAACTCAAGAATCTCCTTTTTCATAGTCTCCATCAACCCTCTAAGACTATCTCTCTCACCCTCGACGTACTCAAGCTTCTCTTTCAAAATTTTCTCATGTGCCCTAAGTTCTTTAATTAAAAAATCATTATTTTTTATGGCACACTCTTTCAATTGAGCTTTCAATTTCAAATTTTCTTTCTTTGTTTTCAAAGTTTCAGCATAAAGTTCATTGAAAGCAGTTTGCAAGTCATGCTCATCTACACTTTCCTCCTCACTTTCATCCACACTCCCATCACTTTCACTATCATCACTAATCACACGGATGGGAAACTCTCGCCTAGAAGCATAAAAAACTTCTTCTTTCGAATCACAATCACTAAGGGTAGAAACATGAGAAATCGATTTATTCAATTTCTTCTTTAAATTTGTGGTACACTCATGTAACGTGTGACCAACACTCTCACAACAAGGACACCTCTCAGAATCGTTTTCAACAGAAGATTTAAAACAAGAGTTCGTGTGAATTTTCCAATTAATTTTTTCAAAAATTTGACATCGAAGATCATCAAAACCATCAAAAGCCATTTTTGTGCAAAAACAGGATCAAAACACAATAACTTAGTGCAACAGGCTCTGATACCAATTTGACGACGTGAGAAGTCAAATTGTATCAAAAAAAATAAATCCTCGAAAAATCAGGATCACGCGATAAATTAGCGTAACCCGCTCTGTTACCAATTTGAGAGAGCAGCAGCAGCGGAAATATTGCGACTTCTCAAATAAAAACCAATTTTAATTAATCCCAAATTTTAGTTAAACCCTAAGACATGCATCTAGATGATTTATCAAATAAGATGTGTGTGCTCGCGTTCAAATGATCAAATTATATATAAAACCCTTTTAACACAAACAAACCCTAAACATGCAGCAGTATGTGATTGAATAAATTGATAATCTACGCAAGAACATTCAAACACATGCAATTAAGGAAAAATCCCCCTCAGGGGCAAAACCATTTATTTTCACTATAATTTGTAAGAAAACGGCTTACAATCGGATTACAATGAAAATACAAGTTGACTAAGAATTACCCTCGGGTATCGGATTCTGTAGTCGCGGCTGGAATTATCCCTTTCCAGTAGGGCTGCAATGAAGAAGAAGAACGGTCTACTCCACAAGGGTTGAACAAACCAAAGTTGTGTTCTTGGGTTGCAAAAAGGATTCACAAATATTTGGCAAGGATGTGTGAATCAAAACATGAGTCTTGGGACTCAAAAATATGAAGACTAGATGTATTTGGACTCTCAAATTCGTCTCCTAAAGTCTTGCAAAACAACTCCCCCGAAGTTGGTATTTATAGGAAAAAATATGAAGAGTCCCATGTTTTTAAAACTCTAAAATTCTATCCAGCGTACAAAAAAAAACAGCATTCTTTAAGGAATTTTCTCTATCTTCAAATGGCCATAACTCCTTCACCGTAGCTCGGATTGAGGTGTCGTTTTTTCCAGTATCTTCGTTGCGACGAGCTCTTCAACTTTCTAGTTGACCAAACCTCCGAACTATGGATGTAAAATTACGAAAATGCCCTCGAACTCTCCTATAGTGCCTTTTTTTCACTGTTTTGACTTCCCTTGCGTACCACTTGCATTAAGTCCCTAATATCTTGGACCGTGAAATCGTTGAGGCAGATGTGGGACATATTAATGGAGATGTTGAATGCTTGATTCCCGGAATTCGGATAGAGGTCGTCATGTGAGATCGTGAGGTAACGTGCCAAATGTAGCGGCGTACGACATACACAAATGTAACATGTTGGACATGAGAAAAAATGTCCTTACAACTCGGGTTAGGCAGAAGAGTTATGCAGACGCAGAACGGAGACCCATAGAGTTTGATCGGGATGACGAGGTGTTATTATGGGTGTGTTATATGAAGGGAATTATATGGTTTGGGAAGAAGTAAAAGTTGGTAGCGAGGTGTGTGGGGCCTTTCCCGATCATTGAGAGGATATGGCCAGTTGCATATAGGCTCGCCCTACAAGAGCACTTACAAAGGATGCACGATGTGTTCCATATATCATCATTGTGGAGGTGACTCAGGGATGAGATGGCGTATAGTCATATTGCGTTAGGGTACATGGACCTTGTAAGGACACAAATTTCCAATTGAGTCCATATATAGTTTTGGCTCAATTCCGGACAAAAACATTTATTCATAGGATAGTATGTCATTGTAATACTCTCAAGCCTATAAAGTGTTTGTTGAAGACGTAGCGGTAAAGAGTATAAAGCTTCATCAAATATGCCGATTTACGTGCCTCGTTTCTACGTCATCAACTATGGTTCCATGCTCCCAAGGTATGAATGCAATTATATATATATAGGAGCTTGGAACAAAGTTTTTTGGGTGTTAGGTTTAATAAAAACTGTGTTTTATTTTCAGAAAAATTTAATTGGAACTTTAAATTAAAGTATATAAAGTTTCTGGGCCAAAATCGAATTTTACAAAATTTCTGGAAGTCGTTCGAACGAGTTTTTCGTTTGAACCAGGTTTCGTTCGAACGAGTTTGCCAACGAGTTCTCACTAACCTATACTGGTCTGTCGTTTGAAATGTCGTTCGAACGAGAGTGTTCTTTCTAACGAGATTTCCAACGAGATTCTAACGAAGTCTATACTGGAGCGTCGTTAGAAGTCTCGTTCGAACGAGAGGCCAGGCGGGAACAGTTTTTGGTAGTTTTTTGGCAGTTTTGTACCCACTTTCCCACTATGTTTGTAACCAACATTTTCAGATTTTAATAGGGACGGGAATCACTTTTGTTCATCTATCTTTTTCATATCATACAAACTCTTAGAGAGTGTTTTGAGAGCAAAAACAAAAGGAGAAAAATATCATGTTTTGAGTGCAAATTTTCAATGAGAAATTCATATATCACTCTAGTGTTTACACCCAATTATTGTTTATCCAAGTTCTTATATACATATCAAATTGCTTGGAGTTTGGCACCGGTTTTTCTCTACCGAATTACAAGAAGAGAAGTTTTGGTTTGCTTCTACATCCATCAAAGAAGAAGACGTTTGTTGTGATTCTACCCACTTGGAGAAAGGCTCCTTACTCGGGTGACGGTGACCATAGAAAGCCCTATCGGTGGATTCCGAGACCGCGGTGGTGTTCCAAGGATATCCGCTAGGAAGAGGTTTCTACAAGAAGAAGCGTCGAGGCTTGAGAGGGATCGAGTCGTGCGTTGTAAGTCTATCTGTCTTATAATTGTAATTCCGTATCTAGTGGATTTGTGGCTAGGGCCGTCTGAGGTTATTTCCCGTCTTGGGTTTTTCCTCGTACATCGTGGTGTAGTGTGATTGGTTTATTTTATCTTGCATAAATAATTTAGAATGCATGCTTAGGATTATTTCAAGATAAAATTCGGTTTAATTATCACACTCACTTTAATCGGGACTTAAATTAAATATTGGGTAAAGTTTATTTAATTCAAGTCATTTACTAAAATTTGGTTTCGCCTAATTTGCTAATATTGATAAATATGATTTAGACAAATTCTAGGACTTGGATTAATGAATCGGTTTAAGTGAATACATTATTGATTTAATTTTTGTGAACCATCTCCTTACGCTTCCGAATCATCTTCGAGTTTATACAAAAGGAAATTATTTACTTTGATTTTAATTGAGAAAATCACATTCCGCGGGGTTCCAGGCTTTCATAAATTGGTATCAGAGCCAAAGCGATAAATTATTTCGTTAACGATCTTTTAAATAATCTTTGGCTAAAATGGATTTTTCCCCATTTTCAAAATTTCCTATTTTCGATGGTTCAAACTACGCGTATTGGAAAGCGCGTATGAGATCGGCACTAAAATCTATCGACGAGAGAGTTTGGATGTCTGTTGTTAACGGGTGGTCCCCACCAACTTATTTAGTTGAAAATGAACGTGTTATCAAACCCGTCGATAGATGGACTGAAAATGAGTTTAAACTTGCTAATTTCAATTCCCGTGGTTTAAATGCCTTATTTAGCGCTGTCACACCGGATGAATTCCGTCGTATTATGACGTGTGAAACCGCTAAAGAAGCTTGGGATATTTTACAATTAACTCATGAAGGAACTAGTGTCGTTAAAGCTTCAAAACTCCAAAACCTCACCACTCAATTTAAAACTATCAAAATGAATGAAAAAGAAACTTTTGATGAATTTTATGCTAGACTTTCTGATATTGTTAATTCATCTTTTAACTTGGGAGAGAAAATACCTGACGACCGTGTTGTAAAGAAAATTTTAAGGTCCTTACCCGATAGATTTATTCCAAAAGTGACCATTTTAAATTCTTTACCAACTTTAGCCTCTACGAAATTAGAAGAGCTTGTAGGTGATTTACAAACCTATGAACTAGATATGTTTCCCTCTTAAACTGAAAAGAAGATCAAAAAGGGCGTTGCTTTAAAAGCCCGAAAAGAGGTCAATTAAGTAGTAGAGAGCGAGAGTGATAGTGACTCGAAAGACATGGCTTTGTTTGCTCGTAAATTTAGAAAATTTCTTAAAATTAACAAAGATAAATTTAAAAATGATTTTAAGAAATTTGATACTTCTAAACATGATAAAAGCGAGAAGATTTCTAAAGCCGAGAAGATCCCTAAACCTTGTAATGACAATTTAGATAGGGACGAGTCTAATAAGTGTTTTGGTTGTGAAGGTTATGGCCATAGGGCTTATGAGTGCCCCACTAAACTAAGGAAAGAGGGTAAGCGACCCATTTCATATAATGCGACCCTTAGTGATAGTGATAAGGAAGAGAAGCCCGATTCCCCCACTGAGAAAAATTTTGTGGCTTTTATGGCTAGTCATGTGAGTGATAGTGAGAACTCATCGATTAATGAAACGATAGCACATGCCACTTCCAAGGTCATTATTCATGATTATCTTATTTTTTATGATAGTGAGAGTGGAGAAGAAAGAGAGAGTGAAAATGAGGAAGAGGTTAATGTGAATGAACTTCAAAATGCTTTTCAAGAGCTTTATAAAGAATCTATTAAATTGAAAAGAGCTAATTTGAAGTTAGAAGCTAGTTTAAGAGAAAGTGTCAAGGTCATTGATGAAAATGCTTTAATAGAAGACCTTAGGACACATGAGAGAACTCTTCAAGAGAAGCTAGAATATGTAGAATGCGAGAGAGATAGCCTTAGGGGTTTAATGCAATCCTTGAAAAAGGAGCTTCTTGCATTTGAAGAGCGCAATGTTTTATTAGAGTCTAACATTTTAGAATTGCAAAATAAATTAAAAGACTCTAGTAATGTCAAATTTGATTTGGAGTGTCGTTCGAAAAAACTAGATAAAATGTTAGGAACGGTCCAAATTAAAAATGACACTTGTGGTTTAGGCTTCAATACTTGTAATGAATCTACTCATAAAGACAAGACCAATGTTTTAGGAGAATCTACTAGGAATGCATTTAAAGATCACTCCTTAGGTAAATCTTTTCGACATGATTTTGCTTGTACACATTGTGGTCGAAAAGGTCATCTTAGGAAATTTTGTTTTGATCTTAAACGAATTCCTAGAAAATTCCATAGTAAAGTAACCACGGTAGTTAATGTTCCAACACCCCAAGATAGTCATTCTTCATTAATTTGGGTTAGGGAATCCGACTTGGTTGCCTTGCAAAATAGGGTTTTTGATTCTCATTTACTTTCACATGCTTCCTCCCTTGCTAAATCTAAAGGATGAATGTGTTAGTGTTTTGCATACTTTAGCGTTTGTACTTCATGCTATATTCACATGCTAAATGTATGCTTGTTTAATCATTTTCTAGTCTATGCTCTATGCTTATCACATGCTAGAATTATGATGTTTGTTTATCTTTTGTATTATATTTCTTTCATCTTGTTTGCATTAAATGAAAAATACAAAAAGATTTTTGTTTATCATTTGGATTTTATCGCTTGGTAATTTAAGCTTATTGAAAAATTCAAATGATTTTTGTTTATCCTTTTGAGTATATATATTTATTTTTGGTGAAAAATGTTAAAAGCTCAAAAATATTTTTTATGTGTGTATTTTTGTTTGACACACTTTATGTGGCATATATTTGTGTTTAAAACCCATCATTTACGCTCCCACGTGGCTAGAACTTTTGGTTTAGATTGTCAATCCTTAAATTGTTCTTTACCATATTTTATGGAGTAGTTGGATTTTGTATTGTTCAAATGGATTCTATTTTTATATGCCTCTTTTCACACATGCACGAGCTCTTTTGAAATCTTAATGTCACATGTTATATTTGAGCTTTTTGAGGTGTTCTCCTATCAATCTAGTCATCTACATATTTATGACCTAGGAGGACTAGTGCATGTCAAAATCCGTTGCATGTGAGATTTGTGTGAAATATGAAATCATGATAAATAAAAATGTGCACGGGGAAGAGCTCCGAAAGGATGAATTAAATCCTTTGCGATAGTAAGCCACCGTTTATTGGATCTAAAAGAAATACGTGATCCAAAGGCCTAAAAACAGAATATTTGGCATTAAAAAGAATACAATTGCCAAGGCCTATGTTTGTTTGATATATTCATTCAAAAGCAAAAGAATATATATGCTTATTGAGGGAGAATTGGATGGTATATCAACGGTTTGCACAATGTCCGTTTATCCTAGTTGTCTTTAATGTCATGACTCTATTTGGTTTGTAGAATCATCATCATGCTAGGCTTGTATGCATTGTGTATGTTTGTTCTTTGAGTTAAATCTTCATATTGTCACATGAGGTTATATTTAAATGCGATAAAGTTTGCAATCAAATGAGAACTCCGTGAATGTTTATTAAGTGATTGGGTCTAAATTTAATCGTTACTAGTTCACACCGCAACACTTCCGTTTCCATATGACACATTTTTGCCATACGAGTGTGCAAACTTATTATATCTTGTGTTATATGTGAGTTTATATCTATATATATATGCAAGTACTTCATTGGTATATTTCTAGTTTATATATATGATATTTGTTTGTCTTTGCCTTGCGTTTATTGCCCATATGCTTTCATGTCTTATCACTTTAAGCTTAAACATGCTTTTATGTTTATTAGTTCTTTATCCTTTACCTATTCCTGAACAAAAAGGGGGAGAATGATGATAGAAGGAGAAATGGTATCTAATCCTATTGTTATCGTATCTTAGTTTGGGGGAGATTTATCTTAGGGGGAGACGTCTTTCTAAGTAGGTCATGTGTTTGATGATAAAGGGGAGAATTAACTTAGGGGGAGTAATTTAATTACTTGCATTTTATATTTTGATATTCCCTATGCATTTGATGAGTTTGCTTAAGTGTGCAGGTATTCTTCTAAAGCGGCATCCTTAAAAGGCAAAGGGTTTAATCCTTTGGGTTGAGTCAAGTCTGGGTGGGTTAATGTTATGTTTTGAGTCTAGTGAGTTGTAATACCCCGTATTTTATGCTATATTAATTTGAGGATTTATTAAATTTAATGTGAATGATTATTTAATAAAAATCCGGAAATTAATTATGTTATAATTATTAACGTGACGAGAGTTAGTAATTATGGGAAACTTGTTGAATATTACTAATGAGCATAGTAATATATTATATTGGTTATATTGAATGTCATGAGTGAATTAAATGACTATTTCGGAAATTTAAGTCGAGACATGCCCGTGTCACGTCAGGACTAATTTTGTTAAATAAAAAGTGAATATTTTATAAGTTGTTCGTATGGTCGTTTTGAGTGCACCAACGCATCCGGAAGGGTCGAGATAGTCAGAAAAGTGTACCCGGGGGTTTAGTTTGGGTATCGGGGCGTTTTTAGGCCTAATTGGTACCCCGGGAGGGCAATTTAGTCATTTCACCTTTTTGGGTAATTAAACCCACGAAATTTAGCAACCTATATCAGCCATCTAGGTTAGTCCTTAGGGTTAGAATATTCAGAAATCAAGTGACGGCCATTGGAGAAGAGAGGAGAGAGCTCCAAGGCAATTCAAGGCCAAAAAGTCACCGGTTTGCACCGCCGCCACCACCAACGCGTAGATCGCGAGAAGGGGAACGCAACCACACCGGATTCATCTGCAAACCGGACTTCTGAAAATCCCAGGCAAGTATTTAACTTGCGTATTTTCGTTAATGCAATCTTCATATTAGTTTAGGATTGATTAGAGATGAAAACTATGGAAGAAAACCCAATTTGTGTTAGGAAAATGCATGTAGTTTTGATTATATGGAAATTCTGGAACCCTTGCCATGTAGAGGAATATAACCCACGGAATTTTGATGATATATTAGAAGAATTTCTGGTAAAAACAAATTAGAACCTTGATTAAGAAAAACTCTAGGGTTCTTGATGATTAGATGGGATTTTGGGTTAATTATCCATGTTTAATGTTAGATATACACATGCTTTACGTTATAAACATCTGGTATATTGTTATAATGATAGTAATAGGATTTTTGGGACGATTAGAATGGAAAAACATGGTTTTGGATGAAGAAATTTAGTAGAACCCGTAACTGCATTCTGCAAAAATTTTCGCAGACCTGCTTGATCGATCGATCGAGCCTAGAGCTTCGATCGATCGAAGGTTCGATCGATCGAACCCCAAGCTTCGATCGATCGACCCCTCCTGGCAGACTCCTAATTCCCTCTTTAAATGGGTTAAATTCAAATTGTCGTGATATAATTCTTGGGCATTCTTGATATAATGATTTGGAAGACATTGAGGACCAGTAGGGTATATGAATAAATGTTGGGACCTTTAATCTTCAACGAGAATGGTATTTATGGGATATTTACTTTAGGTTGGTAAATTTATGAATTTAAAGGGTGAGGTGTGTAAGAGAGTTACGTTGGAAACCACTAAAGACACTTATTGAATTTCAGATTTGTGAGGATAGAGTTCACGAGTGTCACGAAATGAGTTGGAAAGACCCTTCGAGTTAAGGTTAGTAACGGAACCTTATATAAAATACTTAATGTGAATATTAAGGATAAATATCGTAATTATGGGTGATGAGAGAAACCTATGTTAATATAATGATAAGTGGTATGTTTATATGGTTGTGTATACATATATTATATAAGTGTGAAAAACGTACCCGCGCTACTTGCTATCCCTCAGGTTACCGCGCTGGGACAGTCTTATCTCGATGGGACCTTTATGGGGGATATTGACTTGTACCCTAGAAGATAGATATCCTTGGTACAGGCTATCGGACCGATAGTTCAGACGGTCCTAAGAGACGTGAGGGTATGTACTGACCTCTTAGAGACTTGGAATCTATGCTTCGCCTCAATCTTGTTTTGTGTATATATGTTATTACAGTTCGAGAGTGATTCCGAACTTGTATGCCCCTTAGTATGAGCGATACGGGGCTTGGATAGCAGAGTATGCCTGCACCATAGTTTGTATGTTGGTGCTGTTAAGATATATATATATATTATACGAGTGCTTAATATATATCTGAATTGGGGAATTTAAACTGTTGCTGTAATGTAGTAAGTGAGAAATAATTCTGAACTATAAATTATGAATACTTGTTATGAGAAAGTATATTATGTCACTGGATAACTTTATTGATTTTATAAAGTTAAAAAAAAATGGAGAACCTTGGTTACTGCTTGGAACATTTTTTTTTTTAAAAAAAATGGAAATCGTGAATTGTAAATCTTACGAGTGATCTAAGATAAGTTAAATCTTTTAGAAAGACTAGTGCGATAAATGATAAAACAAATCGTTGGGAAGGTTAGTGCGATAGGTGTGCACATTAGAAGAGAGGTGAGATTTTCTCAAGAGAGCGTCGCACTAATATGTTGTTGCATTGGCCTCTATCAATTTAAATACTTGCTAAACGTATTTTAAATCAAACACACTTTCGGGCTCTGACCCGTTTCTTTCTCTCTCTCTCCCTCTTGTATATATATATGTATGTATTACAGGTGCCCAGCCACAGGGGCGACTTGCTTAGGATCTCTTGGCAGGAACGCGTTGCAGCTTAGGTGGGAGTTGCAGGTCACTTGCGTAGACGGCTTCCTTTATTGACTCCATTTCTAGCATTCTCATTTATTGGGCATGTGTCGCCCTTTCCATTATTTCATTTGTTATTGGGACATTTATATTTCAGTTGTTTCCAGTATTATTCTATGGGATTTGTTCAGTTTGGATTTGTGACTTTAGTTTTCGTATGTGGACATTCGATTGTCGAATGTATTATATTCATTGGATTTTGTGTTCTAGGTTTTTGTGATGTGATTCTTAATTGTTGGAATGTTGTTAATAAAATAAATAAATCTTTCTCTTTAAATAAAATTTGGAAAGTTATGTATGAAAATGTTTTGACACTTAGCTTAATTATTTAGGGTGTTAAATTGGAAAATTATTTTTATCGACAGTGATGCTGAGAATGAACCAACTGTTTACCTTGATTTAATTTAATAAAGGAGTGATCGCCCGGTATTTAATTAGGCGGGGTGTCACATGAGCTTGACGGCCCTTTAGGATTTTTGTTTGGTTTTTGTCCCGGAATAGCCAAAGGGGGAGATTTGTAAGGACACAAATTTCCAATTGAGTCCATATATAGTTTTGGCTCAATTCCGGACAAAAACATTTATTCATAGGATAATATGTCATTGTAATACTCTCAAGCCTATGAAGTGTTTGTTGAAGACGTAGCGGCAAAGAGTATAAAGTTTCATCAAATATGCCGGTTTGCGTGCCTCGTTTCTAGGTCATCAACTATGGTTCCATGCTCCCAAGGTATGAATGCAATTATATATATATAGGAGCTTGAAACAAAGTTTGTTGGGTGTTAGGTTTAATAAAAACTGTGTTTTATTTTCAGAAAAATTTAATTGGAACTTTAAATTAAAGTATATAAAGTTTCTGGGCCAAAATCAAATTTTACAAAATTTCTGGAAGTCGTTCGAAATGTCTTTCGAACGAGTTTTTCGTTCGAACCAGGTTTCGTTCGAACGAGTTTGCCAACGAGTTCTCACTAACCTATACTGGTCTGTCGTTCGAAATGTCGTTCGAACGAGAGTGTTCGTTCTAACGAGATTTCCAACGAGATTCTAACGAAGTCCATACTGGAGCGTCGTTAGAAGTCTCGTTCGAACGAGAGGCCAGGCGGGAACAGTTTTTGGTAGTTTTTTGGCAGTTTTTCACCCACTTTCCCACTGTGTTTGTAACCAACATTTTCAGATTTTAATAGGGACACGAATCACTTTTGTTCATCTATCTTTTTCATATCATACAAACTCTTAGAGAGTGTTTTGAGAGCAAAAACAAAAAGAGAAAAATATCATGTTTTGAGTGCAAATTTTCAAAGAGAAATTCATATATCACTCTAGTGTTTACACCCAATTATTGTTTATCCAAGTTCTTATATACATATCAAATTGCTTGGAGTTTGGCACCGGTTTTTCTCTACCGAATTATAAGAAGGGAAGTTTTGATTTGCTTCTACATCCATCAAAGAAGAAGACGTTTGTTGTGATTCTACCCACTTGGAGAAAGTCTCCTTGCTCGGGTGACGGTGACCATAGAAAGCCCTATCGGTGGATTCCGAGACCGCGGTGGTGTTCCAAGGTTATCCGCTAGGAAGAGGTTTCTACAAGAAGAAGCGTCGAGGCTTGAGAGGGATCGAGTCGTGCGTTGTAAGTCTATCTGCCTTGTAATTATAATTCCATATCTAGTGGATTTGTGGCTAGGGCCGTCCGAGGTTTTTCCCGTCTTGGGCTTTTCCTCGTACATCGCGGCGTAGTGTGATTGGTTTATTTTATCTTGCATAAATAATTTAGAATGCATGCTTAGGATTATTTCAAGATAAAATTCGGTTTAATTATCACACTCACTTTAATTGGGACTTAAATTAAATATTGGGTAAAGTTTATTTAATTCAAGTCATTTACTAAAATTTGGTTTCGCCTTATTTGCTAATATTGATAAATATGATTTAGGCAAATTCTAGGACTTGGATTAATGAATCGGTTTAAGTGAATACATTATTGATTTAATTTTTGTGAACCATCTCCTTACGCTTCCGCATCATCTTCGAGTTTATACAAAAGGAAATTATTTACTTTGATTTTAATTGAGAAAATCACATTCCGCGGGGTTCCAGGATTTTACAGACCTAAAACTAGATATCATGTACGACGAGAGGCCTGTTGCCATTTTAGACCATAGCAAGAGGAAGCTTTGATCGCAGGTGGTACTATTAGTTCGGGTTCAATGGGGGGGTCATAATGGCGATGAATTGACTTGGGAGTGTGAGAATGACATGCAAAAGAAGTATCCGGAGCTCTTTGTGCCAGGTATGCCCGAATTTTGGGGATGAAATTCTGTTGTTAGGGGGAGTATGTAACATCCAGTATTTTTAAAGCAATTTCAATTACACGTGTGAACGTAATTTTAATTTAATCGAAAAATAAAGTTCTTTAAATAAATATTAATTAGCGAATAAAAATGACTAACATTTATGCATAATTATATCTACTTGTGTGATAATTAAATTATAATGCATAAATTTATGTTACGTCATAAGTGATTTAAAGTGATGGGTTTATCGGTAGTTCATTCGGGACACGCGAGTAGAGTCTTGTTAGGCATGAAATGAAAATTTAATGTTAAGTGACTCGGATGGTAATTTTGAGTGTGCCGATAGTCCGGAATGGGTCGAAATAGTCCAGAATAGGTACCCGGGGGTTACAATTAAGTTCCGAAACCTTTTTAAACTAAGTGAGAACTGTAGAAGGGTATACAAATCATTTTATTTTGGGAAGTGGACCTATTTCTAGATTTGAGTGTTTTAGGTTAACATAAAATCAAGGTGGATAGTATTGGGCTGCCATCCATCCACCCCAAGAGGTTAGGACTTGAGAGAAAATGAGAAAAGTGAAAAGAAAGGGAGAAAAGAATAGGAAAAGAGGACCCGAGAAGAAGAGCTATTATTTTCGGGTAAAGATCATCATCGAAAGGAGAGTTTCAAGAAGGAAAATCTCATAACTCATCAATATAAAGGCAAGTATTTACTTGCTTTAATATCCATATGGAGTTTCATTTGTTCATGTAATTTGGTGTAGAATAACTTAAATTCTGGGTTAGGAAAAATATATAAAATCGAGTTTTCAATTGTGTAAATTTCAGGAGATGAATATAATGATGATTATATATTGAATCTGATACAAATTTAATAAGAAATATAGGTTATCAAATGATTTAAGAAGAAAAGATTGAATCTTGAAACTATGGTTATAGTATTGCATGATTCTTGATTTAATTCATTGTAGAATAATTTCAACGTTGTTTCAGGATAATTTTTATGTAAAAAATGGTTAGTTTATGTTTGGAGATGATATAGGATTCATATATGGGGGTTTGGTGAAGGTTAGGACTACCATGAATGAAGGGAGAACGTGAAATCCCGTCAAAAGTTTATTTTGGAAGTCCAACAAATCGAAACTATTCGCTGGGAGAGAGAATCGATTCGCTATTCAAATCGATTCGGTCCAGCCAACAAACCAATTAGGTTTACTGGCTGGGATCCTCTACCTTGTGTTCATTTTTGGGGCCTTTTAAGGATCGAGCATGGAATCTTAGATCTCGGTATGAAGTTATGCTTTTAGGAATTTAAAAGTGAGGGTTATGATGTGTTATAGGCTAACCGAGGATGGATTCTCTATAAGGAAATATGTGAATAAATGAGTGAACACACACAAATGAAAATTGAGAATCAAGTTAGGATTTCAGAATGGTTAGGATCGTGCTTCGTTAGAATATCATGTTGACTAGAAGTATATAATCAGATAGTTAAATAATAGGTAAGTGAATACTTAGCTTAGATCGGGAAGTCGGGATAGACTTTGGGATTTAGTAGGTTAGTGCTACGAGATATAATATCCACATTAGCCGACTTTATACATATATGCGTTTCGAGTGTGACCAGTATATATATGTCTATGATGAATGATTTTATGTGAACATACCTACTCTAATATGCTATCGTTGGAGGTTGTGCGTAGTGGGTGGTCCACCTTTACGTTGACCAACAGGTGTTGGATTGTTACCTCAAGGTCATAGTACTGTTGCATGGACACTATCAGTATGTGATGATAGGTATTTATTTTGAGTCTTATTAGGTGTGATATGGTATGTTTATGATTCACGTATATATGTTTGTAACCGCCTCCGTTATGTATTTACGTTTTGGGATCGGAGTGAGATTCCGACCCGGTGGCCCATGAGTGGTACATGATGTGCCTGGTGCCTGATAGCATAATAAGGATGCATCCGGGAGCTCCAGATCGGGGATGCTATGTATATATGTATATAAAGTGATAAACGTATATGTGTTTAATGATTGTGTGAATATCAAAGTAGAACTAGTGTATGATTACGTTGCTTATGCAGTGAGATAAATATAATTGAGAAGCCCTAAGTTATATCTTATGGATTAACTAAGTAGTACATAGTATGACGTATCGTATGGGCAGTACGGATGGGCTAGATGTTTATCGGATCAAAGTAGGTTAAGGATGGTTAGGCTAGTTAGGCGGGTGGCATAACTAGGCGAATAAAATAAATGCGTTAGGTGTGCACTATAGATATGGGGTGAGGATAATCTCATATGTGTACGACACCAAATGAACATGGATATTTCTTGTTGCTTATTTATTATTGCCTTTAAATAATTGCAATTGTTTTTCAAATGATTTGGTTGTTGACCAGTATCAAAAATATTTTCAAAACCTTTTAGGTGCCGAGCCACATGTTCGTCATGGATAATCATTCCATTCTAGTCAGACGATGCTGCCAATTATGGATGACTACATGATTTGATTAGACGCTTTCCTCACTTCTATCTAGATAGGACTTCAATTCAGTATTTCTTTTTGGGTATGTTGACCGCAGTTGGACAGTTTATTATTAGATATCTTTTTCATAATTTCAGTTGAGCAACTGGATTATTGTATTTCGGATACTGAGAGTTTATTTGGTATATTTATTTATTTATGGTATCAGTATTCTTGTGTTTCAGTCATTATGGATGTTTATATTTCCACTGTTCAATGGTTTCATAAAAGCATCATAATAAGATTTAAAATTCGGCACCGGACTAAATAGGTTATTAGTCTAATTTATTAGTTTTCGACAATGACGTTAAGAATGAAATCATGTATGATTCCCGTTTAATTTAATTAAAATTTTATCAACCGGTATTAGAATAAGCGGGTTGTCACATAATGAGATTATGTTGAAGTCCCGTAGACGTAGGCCAAGAATGGTCGAACCACGTAAATCCTTGTCTCTCTTTTTTATTTTTATACTCATCATGATTGTTGGGCGCTCCCCATTCAGGTGGATTTTTTTACCACACAAAAATTCATTAAAAAATATTAGATCTAAAATATTTTGCACATGTGTGCTCCTACAAAGACTATATATATATATATATAAAAAACATTTTTTGCCCATACTCTTATTTGTGGCTCAGTTGGATCAGACTCACAATTCCTACTTTTAACTACACTTTGATTTTATATACGGATGGCATCGGGGTGCGTTAAAAAACTTGACTTGCCCCGTTTTAGTACTACTCAACCCACGCTACGCCGAAACGTGAAACCGGTTTATTTTCAAAACCCAAAACCATCATGAAAGAATATATATATATATATATATATATATATATATATATATATATATATATATGGAAGCCGAACTTGACCCCAAGGCGACCCACTCATTAAACTTCTGTATTTTATTAAACTTTAAATTTTAATTATTTTAAATAATGCATAAGTGCACCATCATAATTGCAAAATTTTATCATTATCAAGTAGTGTAATTGGGACAAGTTGGGTTTTTTTATACCTAAACCCAACCCACCTTGGAACCAAAACTCATCCAAGCGCTGGAAATATTAATTCCAAACCTGACCCGATGACAAACCTGACTGGGTGGAAGAAATTAATATCCCTAATCATAACTCTCTAATTTACATATTCATAATGTTGTTGCTCTCATTAGCCCGGTCTCACCCGAGGATGAGGTTCCAGATGGATTTGGGACCAAGTTCATTGATAAGGGCATGTTGAGAAAGATGGCGTATTTGTCTATATTTGGCAAATAGTTATTTCTGACTTTCTAAGGTGGATGTGATATATACTTCACGGTTGTAACTAGTACATAAACTTATCCATGGACTTGTCAATGGCTCGTGTCAAGTCATAAATGGATTAGGTAGTCTCAAGTTCGTGTCAAAATAAATTTAATCCATACATGATCCATTAAGCTTAATAAATCTAAAGACGATGTTCAAATACGATTCGTTAACGTTCACGAATACATGATCCAAACGGTTGAGCCTTTACTTAATTGTTAGATCCAATTAATTATTTATTTATTAATTTTTACCGATAAAGGTTATTGGGTACGGATTAGATGATCCTATAGTGCCCAATGTTGTTAACTAATATTAACCGTTATTTTAACGAGTCTATAGTGATAATCAGTTAACGATCCAAACATAATAAAAGTAAATCAATTAACTTATAATTTATTATCGACTTGTGTCATTCGTGTTAATTGTGTTTTTTTACAAATCTACCCCTTACATTGTCGCGGGCCAGCTAGGAATACGTGAAAAAGGCCAAGTTCAGACGAATAAATCTTCCAAAAGAGAGAAAGAATCAAGGGAAAAGGTTATAGGCAAACAAACAGAGGTTTTCCCTATGAACCAGGGCCTTACTAGTACTTAGGCCTGTCAACGGGTCAGAGCCGGGTCGGGTTTAGAGAAATCCAGATCAGTATAATCGGGTCTTCATCAGGTTCGGGTTCGGGTCTTCATCGGGTCTATAATATTGGATCCAAACCCTGATCCGTTCGGGTCTTCGGGTCCGGGTCTGACCAAATATATACATTTATTTAATATTATCCCCCTTCTTTATTTTTTAATCTTAAATTAAAATATTTTGTAATGTATTATAGAATATTATTAGTATAAATAAAATATATATTATTTATATTTATTATATACATAAATATATATTTTTATATATATTACTTACATGTTATATTGATAAGATATATTTATAAATATATATAAATTTATAGTATATGTAATATATATTTAAAAAATAATTATTTACAATTCGGGTCGGGTCTTCGGGTCCGGATCTTGTATAAGATCCAAACCCTAACCGTTTACTAAACAGCCATTCGGGTCTTCGGATCTCGGGTCCAAAAAAATATTCTCAGACCCTATTATACAGATCGGGTCCGGGTTCAGACCCGATCCATTGACAGGCTTATTAGTACTGAAACCAATGTGTACACTACATCTGATCAGTAGCTTTTTCCTTTTTTATCATTATTTGTTACGTGCATTAAATTTTGTATCAAAGTAGTTTGTTTTTAACACAAAAGCATGATCAATATAATTTTGTAAAAATGTTGGGTTCATTTGAGTGATAAATCTATATAGTGTAAAACTTGAATACTAAAACGACAATAGATAGAACACATGAGAGCTAAAATTTAAACAAACCAATTTCTTATAATAATTGAAATAGTAATAGAACTATTATAGCCCCATATATATATATATATATATACTTGGCGGCAAAGCCCCCACACACTCTTTTTAGAAGCAATTATAAGGAATACAATACAATAATTGAAAAGGTAAATGAATCAAGTAAGAAAGAAAGAAAGGAGATCTCTTCCTTTTCCCTTACCTTTCTTTTTCTTGGGAATTGGGGTTAAATCAAAAAGCAATAAAAAAGAAAAAAGGAATCTAATCTGACCTATCTATTTGATTCTCTCCCTTTTCCCTCTGGAAAGCAGCTTTTCATCAAACGATCTCCTACCCTCCATCTTTAACATATGAAGCAGGAAATCACCCCACGTGTCAATTGGCCCAGGCAAGCACCAGTGCACACAATCATTGTACAACGTTACATTCTCATTGGGCCAATGCCCATATCTACTTGGGTGCCCATCTGGCCTCATTAACATGGCCTGTGTGGTATCCAATAGCCTAAATCTGAGCCCATTCTCTCTCCCCTTTCTCTCAGCTGCTCTAAATTCCTCAACTTGAGTCATATAAAGCTCTAAATTATTACCCTCCAAATTGGCCTCATTGCTCTTGAACGGTGTCGTTCTAACACAATTCCCTCCTTTGTTCCACTCCCCATTTTCAAAGTGCATTGGAGCAAATGTCCTTAAAATTGTTAACCCCTTGAAGTTTGGCAATTTACCAATGGCCTTAAAAGCTGTTCTAAATGCTTTTCTATAGCCATAAGTCATTGGAAGATCAGTCACATTTTCCACTTGGCAAAACCGGCAACCGATTAATCGACCGTTCTCATAATACATCGCGGGCCGGTAAAACCAGTGGCCGGCATTGATTATCACGTAATCGAAATCTTCAATCTGACCCGTCCATTTTTCATCAAATTCGTCTAGGTATAGGTTAAATAGCCCGGTGTTAGTGGGCCCATTAGGGTCTGCTTCGGCAGTTCTCACCAAAAAAGGTGACAAAAACATGGCCAGGGTGAAATTGTAATTTACGTATTTCCAGCGGATGAAGTTTTGGTCAGATGTGTATGAAACATCAATAGGATATTCCGCCTGAAAATTAAATGGAAAAGGATGTTTTTTTTTTTAGTAAGGTTTGAGAATCAGTGAGATTTATTAGTTGAGTTCATGCCTACACGTAATATCATGCACATGCACACACACGGTGATATGACCCGACAAAAAGACTTTATAGTACATTGGCATCACAATTATCGTCTTGATTCTATATATTAATAGCCAATAATGAATATGCTCATCTCACCACACCATTATTGTCAAGTATAATGCATGATATGATATCACCCTGTCCCAAAAAATATATAATATATATTACAAAATTGTATGTGAAATGCTTCACACTCGTACAAAAACGGCCCATATCATTCCTGGAAACAAGGCCATGGATGAGATTAACTTGCACCATTTCAGGATTCGGCCCATACTCTAGGTAATTTGGTAAATATAAAAAGTGAGGGTAAAAGATGAACAAAAAAGGAAAATGTGCTGGTGCATGTTTTACTAGCACCAAGATTTTGTGCATCAAGTGTCAAACCTTTTAACTTTTTTTTTTCTTTTTTTTTCCTGACTTTATTAATTGAAAAATGAACGAAAAAAAGGATCTAAATTACAAATTAACCCCAAAAAGTATACAATAAAGCTAAAAGTGTGAGCATCCAACTTTTGGAGATATACATGTCTTAGCTTCATACACACACAATTAGATATGCGTGTGTTGTTATACTTAGCATTCTGGATTGAAATCGAGATAAAGTTGGGGGACCACGTTGCCAGACTTGGATTCCCTAAAATTTGTCATGAAGTCATTTTGACATTATTATAATGTTGTAAGTTGTGTTGGTAGACGTAAGAAGCTAAGACATGCACACTAATGCCATCACCCTCATCAACTTTACTTTATATGAGTTTTTTTTTTTTTTTTGCTGAAAGGTGAAAATCAAGCTACCCTATTTTAAGCTGGCAATATGTATTCTCTATTCTGCTAGATCTTCTTTGACGTTAACTCACATGTGTTATGTTGGCCTTTGGATCTTCATCTAGCTAGTAATATCTTATTTTTGTTTAAATTGATTTCAAATTTCCATGGTCCGCTCTTCAGATAAGTTCATACGTAGCCTTCAATCTTATCTGAATAACCACAAAAACAATAATTGTGATTTAACTTCAATATACTTTATTTTTGTTTTTGTTAAACAAACCCCATGTTTTGGACCCAATTGTTAAGTTGATAGCTGTCAATTGCTTTTCAATTGAAGAATAATGGAATTAAATAATTATGAGAAGAAACAAAAATAAGAAGACAAATCTTGTTGTTAATGATATCATTCCAGCTTTTTCAAATTTGTACGCTTCAGAAGACCAGCTTGTGCAATTATTGAATTATCAATACCAATTTGGTTATTACAATTTATTTTACTTTATTTTCTGTTGATGTTTCGGCTCTTCAAGGTTAATTTTTGGTATTTCTGGAAAATTATCTTATACTGGGATATCATATTCATTTTCCAATTTAAGTGTTATAATTGTGAGCTTATAATTTAATACAATATGCAGCAAAAAAATGAAAAAAAGAAGTCATGAGGGTGACATTGATAGTATTTAAAGTATTTTAATTTCAAACTTAGATGGCCAACCCACGTGCATATACGACAATGGAAAAAACTAAATTTCTTTGCTGCAATACCGCGATTTTCAACATGTTACTACTAAAAAGTTTATACATCTTTATCATACTTTCTATAAAGCTTGAATCACAAGTTGACTTAGCTCAGAATTAGCTCAATTAATGCCGTGCCTGCCTCTACCTAATCCGTGGAATAATGCAAAAATGAAACAGAATAAATAATAAACCAGATGAAAAACGTCTATTTTTAAAATAAGCTTTTGTAACTACTAGTCAGTAGATTTGAAAGAAGAAGTTGAGAATTTCAGATAATAATGGTGCAGTTGGAACTAGAAATCATCAATTCGATCATGCAAAAAATTAGGTTAATCTAATACGAATAAATTAATTATTGATAAGTTCAATAAATTTACAAGTATTTCATCCAACAGTTTGAATAATAAGCCTAAAAAGTTGAAAGTTGAACCTCCCCCCTATACATGCGTATATTTATATATAATGTATAGAGATAGCTAAAGAGGAAAAAGGTGTCCATCATGACATTATTTTCGTGTAAAGAGAAAATAATGAGAGGAAACAATTTTTAGCGTAAAGTAGTTATTTAAAAGTCAAAACTTTTTGATAAAATAAAGTTTTAGTATTTATTTAGTACGGGTTTTTGTAGTTTTTACGAATTTTCCCATATGAAGAACCACTTAATGTAATCCACATGCAAGTTCAAAACTCCTAATATATTTGCATTTGGAAGAGCATCTAAATGAAGAAAAATCATACACAAACCCGATTAAGTGTATATTGAAATTATCGAAAAGTTTTAAGTTTTAAGTATATATTTGTGCGGATTATCCCGCACTTTAACAATGCGGACTGGACATGTGTCACCTGACCGTTAGCTAAGAAAAGAGAGAAATATCGTATAATTTAGCCGACAATTTCTACGCTCATTGTCAGATGACACATGTACAGTCCGCACTATTAAAATACAAGAAAATCCGCACAAAAGCATTATTATTGAAATATAATACTCTTAAATATTTCCCGAGATGCAATTTTTTCCATTAAATTTAGCATGATTCTAAATGAGCCCTCAACTTTCATAGTATAACTTTTTAATTTCTACAACTTTTCGTATGTTTAGGATCTAATCTTGTCATATAACTAAAGGTCCAATGTGATATGGGAGAATGGGATCCCTAGCTGTTGTTATATAAGTTCAAAAGTGTATTAACATTATCTTAGAACACAAAAAAACTTTATAAAATGTAAATACTATGGCTGAAAAAAAGAGGGTACGTTACGTAGATAGATGAAACATACCCTGGATAAGAGACATATAAGAGATTGCATTTGGTTTCTCCCCACAGAGTCTCCAACAAAGGCCAAGGACTTGTCCCTAACCATATCCAAAAACTGAAAAGGGTTGAAAACGGGTAAGTCACACCCGTCGGGTTTCCACTTCCACTTCATGAACTCTGAATCGGGTCTCCCATATTTCATGCAGTTCTGGTGCTCATGGATGGCCCAACACGTGGTGTTTGTGTAATAAGGAGCCTCCGGATTGGGGACCCATTCTCCTGTAAAGATATCACATTTGCGGTTATCAGTTATCTTTATTGAATCCGCATCCGAATGAAACGTGTGGGTGGGTTCATCAGACGGGTCTTTGGCTACTAAAGATGGGTAACGTAGCAAAGGGTAGTAGAGAGGGATGAGGGTGAGGAGAACTAGTGTTAAGACTATCAGTAGAACTATCTTTGGGGTTCTTTGTGAACTCTGGTTTTTCCCATAGGGAAGTTCATTGTTTTGGAGCTTCATTGGACGGAGAAAGAGAGAGAGAGAGAGATAGGATGAAGCGATTATGAAAAGGAGACCTCACATGCGAACATATGGGGTGTGGTAAGTTCCAAACAAGACCAACCTTACATAAGTTACAATTATATTAAATTTTATTCATTTAATAATATAATTCACTTTCAATCTTACCAATCAAACTAATTTTTCATCCCCACAGTTTGTAGTTTTTCCTTTTCCTAACCATAAGTACACACTAGGAACAAACACGTTGCTAGTAAGACGCGTATTGCAAAATTAAAATGGAGTGTTTAGCAAAAATCCAATTTTTTATTTTTATTTAATTTTTAGTATAATTTATTTTCAAAAATAAATTTAAATTTTTACGATCCAGTCCTAAGACTAAACATTTTGAACGCTTTAACCAGGCTAACATTTTAAACGCTCGGGTCCTTGTATATATACTTTGGAATTAAATGAAGCACATTTAATTCTCTATCCAAACTTTATTTTCCTCGGTCGATGAACGACTAATCTCCATCATTATTTTCATTGTTATATCTATCAAAAATCATCTACTCACTATTAAGATTAGAATGATGATCCGCTAGTGTTCATATTTGATCCATTACGAGTTTTTGATGATTTCTAGAATTCAATTGTGATCAGATTGCAATTTGAACCTAAATTAACTTGATCTCGGCTAATCTGTGAGATTTTCGTTGGTGATCAACTTGAAAAATTTAACCTATACTACGATGTTCTAATAACCTTGTAAGTTATATCTATTTGTAGTTAGAGTTAATTATTCATTTGTTGTTTTGTTTTTTACAAGAACGTATTTTGAATGTTAATTGTAGTCCCCGCAAGCGGCATTAGTTGATCAATACGAATGAGTAATCGTAATTGGCTACGTCCTGTTAGGATTCTTCTAGTTTGTTATCCTTACCACATGCATGTTGTCTGCTTGCACGTACTTTGTTCATTTGTTTGATTTTTATGTATGAAATTGTACACATAATTAGACATTATGTTGAGGAATATGAATGAGAGATGACATCAAATTATTTTGTTTGGTTTTGATGCAATAAGTCATTATGCTTCTATGTTTTAGGTTTCTTTCCTTATTTATATCAAAGAGCACATCTTTTATATTAAATGTATGTGCAAGAGACCCATATTTTATGTTGAATGTATAGACTCGTTCTCTCCATTATTAATTACTCCTATAATATTTTGGTCAGCTCCAGTTGCATTCGTTGAGGAATATGAATGAGTTATTCAAATTGCATCTCTATTTGTTTGGATAGTTGTTAATTTGTTATGCTTATTACATGCATGTTGTTTGTTTGCATGTACTTTGTGCATATGTTTGATTTATATGTATTAATTTTTACATATAATTGGACATTATATTTGGAGTGATGAAATCATATTATCTTATTAGTTATTGATGTGAAATGACACTAGACGTGCTCTCCATGTTTGATATCTGCTATAATATTTTGGAATATGCATATACTTTTTTATAATCTGCATGTACTCTGTTATATGAGAATATTCTTTTTAGTTTTGCATGCAATGGCGGAGCCAGGAATTTCTAAGCGGTGGGGCACCATAATAAAAATAGCGAGGGTTCGGGGGCGATAGCCCCCGTTTTTTTAAGGATTATTCACACATTTATACTTCGTGGTTAAAGAAATAAAACCAAACCATAATATTATTAAGAGACTGTCAATTTTTAATTTTCAATTTACAATTTATCTACAATGGACAGTAATAAATGGGCAGTTTACAATTTAAAGTAAAAAAATGGATGGAGACGGTAAGTAAAATCCCAATACATTATATCTCTGCCAAAAAGAGAGATAAGTCGAAGGTTCAGCTTAAAAAAATAAAAATTACACTAGTCTAGCCATATTTATCTCCCACCACGACAATATAATAGACAATAAACATAAACCCCCAATATAAGCATAAACCCCTATCTTTCTCCAGAACAATAAACTGGAGCTTGAGCGTAAACATAAACCTCAGTGCTTGAGTATAAACATAAATGGATATTGAAATACCTTCATCACGATTAATCAAAGCTTAAGTAGAGGACGAGGAGAAGGTCAGAGCGAAACTTGAGTAGAGGAGGAGGACAAATGGGTAGGTTTGGTCCAAAAAGAGGGGAACTTGAGAAGAGGAGGAGGAGAACTTAAGCTGAGGAGGAGGAGGAGTTTGTGTTTTGTCGTGGTGGCTGGTTTGGTCCAAATGGTTTGTGTTTTGCTGTGTATTGTATGACTTTCCAACTGTAATAATGATTTGTAATTTTTTTTTAAAATAATGAGTGAAGCACGTGCCCCACTCAGTGAAGCACTACCTTCGCCACTGTTTGCATGTACTTTTTGTGTTTGTATGTACTTTGTTGTATGAGTGAATGTACTTTCATATAATGTGCAAGTTCTTTCTTGTAACCTGCATGTACTTTCTTTAAATGTGCATGTACTTTCTTGTAATCTGCTTATACTCTATTATATGAGTGCATATACTTGCTTGTAATGTGCATGTACTTTGTTACATGAGAATATTCATTTTTAGTTTTGCATGTACCTTTTGTTAAACTACATATACTTTCTTGTAATGTGCATATACTTTCTTTTAATTTAGCATGTACTTTATTATATGAGTGCAAGCACTTTCTTGTAATGTGCATGTACTTTCTTGAAAAGTGCATGTACTTTGTTGTATTTAATGTAAAAATTTAGTTTTACATAAGGGTGCTCGCGGTCCAGTTCAGTCCGATTTTTAGGATTTTTAAGGACCGGACCGATTAAACCGATCCTAAAAAAAATAGATCAAGATCGGACCGATTGTATCGATCACCCTACCCTAATCGGTCCGATTTTTTATAGGGTCGGTCCGATCTAACTTGTCAGTCCTAATCTTATTAAAGTATTTCTACCAAATAGTGAAACAACATACTATTTCTACCAAGCTTAATACAATTTAGCTTGATAGAACCAATCAACCTAAAAAGTTTAATACACCTCAACTGATCCAATTGATGTTCAGCTAATATCGTATAGTACTGCACATGATTAAGTAAATATCTTTTAAAAAATAATAATTAATTCTATTATGATCGTATCTAGTAATATTAACATAAAATTTCCCTACCTCAACATTAAAAAGGCCGATGAAACACGGGTCTAAACAAAATCTATCAAATCTAAAGCGAATATGAAACAAATATGAGATTTGACTCGAGATAAAAAGTGTGATTTTTATAGATCGTACCTCGTGAGAATGGAGCTAGTGTGCGTGTGACGATCGAGTCGTCTGTATTCTCTCTCATCCATATTCAGTTTGAAATAATTCACATGATCAAGCGAAATAAAACTCAACGAGCTTGTTGAATTCTCAAATTGGTCACCAGACCTCTATCTAAGTGTGGCAGCATAAGAACTTGAGAGAAGAAGAGGATAGCAAAGTTTGAGAGAGAGAATGAGGTGAGCGACTGAATTTAGTTTAGGTAGAAATGAGGAGTGTTCGTGTGTCTTTAGTATTAGATTATCTTTTCTCATTTTTGTTAAATGACGAGCGTACCCTTTAATTCCCCCATCCCTTTTTTGAGTTGTTATATATATATATATATGTAGCTGGTCCGGGTCGGTCCAGACCAGTTATTTAATAAGGCGAACCGAGGACCGGATCGATTAGATCGGTTTGTCAAAAAAAAATTGGACCGAACCGATTAAAAAAACGATAAAAATAGGGAGGTCCGGTTCGGTCCACCGGTCCAATCGGTTTTCTGAACACCCCTAGTTTTGCATGTACTTCTTGGTTTGCGCGTTTACTTTGTTGTATTTTTCATGTAAATTCTTGAATGTGCATGTACACTATTGTAATTTGAATGTACTATATTATATGAGAATGTTCATTTTTAGTTATGCATCTATTTTCTTATTTTGTGCATGTAGTTTATTATATTTACATTTTTAATTATTTTTACCTTTTAATGCAGAGCTAAATAGATGGTTGTAGGATTGCTAAGTGTTCCTATTTGTGTAATATGGTTTGTATGGAGATTTATGAGGACGGCTCGTTAGATTCCATATGCAAGGAATTGTGTAGTAGGTTTACGGGTTTGAAAATTGGTATGTTTTTATTGTGTTACTCTTTTGGTGATGAAAGTCGGTTCATGTGGGTTTGTCACAAAGATATGCGTTGTATATTATAGTCTCAACAGATAATTAAGGCTGATTTTGTTATGATACATGTCACAAATTTGGGAATTTTGAGTTGTGATTCCAAATGTGAAAATTTGATGGTTCATCGCCAAATGTTACGTTCGATGGTTATAATGGTATAGAAAATGATATCTATATTAGTGGAGTGGAGCCGAGTAATTCCAAGATTTGTCTATTTAACGGTTGGAAGATCTATATAAGTCATGTTTATCAGTATTTTGGAGGAGATATGGAAGAGTTTTCAGATATATTGAGGAAGTATGTTGTTGAGGTTGGGTTCGGGTTTGTTTATGTGAAGAATGACAAAACATGAGTGATTGCAGAGTGTTATAACAAGTTATTTCAAAAATGTATGTGGAGACTTCATGCTTGCATATGTACTGTAAATGGTTTCTTTTACATACGAACATTGAATAATATGCATACATAGGGAGGTGTTATTCATAGTTCATGCAATTAATGATGGACTCCAAGTTAATGTCAAGTTTGTTAGTTGATCGGCTTAGGGATAGGCCTTTGATTAGGATAATTGATGTAGTGAGAGAGGTTAAAAAGATTAATGGTCTTAGTATAGGTTATCATTATGCATGGGGTGGGAAAGAGACGAAAAATGTTGAATTGCATGGTGGTGAGAAGGTGTCATGCGATGCCTTGTATATATAGGGATAAGTTATTGTAATTTAATTCGGGATCACGTTACATTCTTGATGTGGAATCAAAAAGTAAATTATTCAAAAGGATTTTTGTAATGTTTGGAGGATGCATTTCTAGGTTTCCCTACTGCAGGTCTGTGTTGTTTGTTGATGGAGCCTTTTTGAAGAGCCAGTATCGAGGTTAAATTTTATCAGCAACCGTAAGGAATGGTAATAATGGTAAGAGAATTTTACATGTATTTTGTTTTTTTTCATGTACTTTATGTAGAACTGCATGTACTGTTTGGCAATTGCATGTACTGTTATGAAAACGCATTTGCTACTTTCATAACTTTTATACTATTTTTATATAGTGCATATACTTCATTTACTGCTTTAAAAAATGCATGTTCTTCTTAAAACACTGCATGTACTTTATTTAAAAATGCATGTATTGGTAATAGTGGTAAGCACATTTTACATATACTATTTATAT